>JARWKJ010000025.1:5568006-5968006 GCA_029959095.1 Rhinichthys osculus
TATGCGTTTTTGGCTGTTCATTTTCACGACAGCGTCATTTAGGGGGCCGGGAATTGTAAACTTTTTTTTGTTTGAGAAAACGATACCGTTATTGTGTCTGTGTGAACTACAAAAACGTGACTTTTTTATGAAAACAGTGGCATCATGCGCATGCATATAACATGTTCAGTCTATAGGTGTGTGTGTTTCTTTACAAAGTGACATCGCCAACTACTGCCGATAAAATTACTGAAAATTAAAATATGAAAAAAAACAACAACTTTTTTTTTGGGTTTCAGCTAGTCGCCAAGGCAACACTTCTAATTTTCAATTACAGATTAACAACAACTAAATAAACCAAAACTATAAAAATAAAACCCATATTGACATAAAAAATTGCCTATTACAAATGACAAACACAACAAATTTACCAAAAAGTTCGGTAAATTAAAAATGAAAACAGAAAATATAAAATCAATACGATACTAAAATAGCTCTTTCGCAATGGTCGTTTCACAGGACTTCCTGCGATTTGAATGTGTCTTTCGATCCTGATTTGCGATGTCAACAGGAAAAATAAGTTCATTTCACACTTTTAAGAGCCTCTGATTTTTTTTAACTAGCAGTAAAAACAAGCAGCCTAATATATTATAATATTAGCGATGTACATCTATCTTTCTCGCAAACAATTTTACTATCACAATCAGTGTAATTCTATTTTACTATTTTAAAATGTAATTTATTCTTAGATGGAGTATATCATCAAATATGATGATTTGATGCTTCATATTTTTGTGGATTTTTTTCCAGGATTCTTTGATGAATAGAAAGTTCAAAAGAACATCATTTATTTGAAATATCATTTTTTAGTAACATAATAAATGTCTTTACAGTCACTTTTGATCCATTTAATGCATCATTGTTGAATAAAACCATTAATTTCTGTAAAAAGCAGCTCTTGCAGTAGCGCGCACGTGTGTGTGTGTCTGTGTGTGTGTGGTTTGACTCAGGAGTAACTCTTTCTGAAGTCAGATATGTTTGGATTTGACCCTGATGAATGTTTCTGTTGTAGAGGAAGTGCTCGAAACTGAAGATGTTCACTATAGCATGAGATCATGTCAAGTTACAGCTCAACTGAATAAATGAACTGTAATTACCTGAAGGAGGAAGAGAACGAGTCTCTCATGAATCAGCTGATTAATTACTGCACACTAATCAGTTAATTGACATGGCGATGATTTACTGTACGTGACGTTAGCCGTTCTGCCCATCACATATATTTCCTTCAAACCGTATAAACCCTTACTGTGTACCACGGTACCTTGCTTGATATTTACCATAATATTATTATATTCATACACTATGGTGTTTACATGATACTCCAAGGTACTTTTATAGTATTACCATGGTACATATCCCAGAAAATATGGAGCTTATGACACTTTATTCTTCTTCTTTTTGTGTCTTTAGTGAGTGACCTTCAGGAAGAGGGCAAGAACGCCATCAACGCCCCCCTCCTGCCCGGCGGCCCGGAGCTGCTCCCCGAGGACACCCTGCTTGGTAACGCCTCGCTCCTTTCATCCATTAAACACAATGTTACGTCTCTTTCCTCCACTAGAGGTTGTGTGGTCGTATTCCCCGACAAAAACCCAATAGGACTCGTTTTTTGAAACGATTATGATTCTTACACATTTTGTTCATCATAGTAATCTTCAGGAATTAACACAAGTTTAATGAATTTTGAAGCCTAAACACAATCAGCAGAAATAAAAAGCTAAATTTAGGCTGTGTCCGAAATCGCCATGGGAGTGATTGAAAACAAGTGAGTGAATTCAGACACTGAGTGTGTCGGAAGGGCTGCCGCTTTTGAATAGTTTCTGCTGTTTAATAATCAGTTTAATAATCATTTGAGGCTAAGCAAACTGGCAGCTCGAGTAGTAATGAAAAGATTAATCTTGAACTTTCTCTTTAGCTTGTATAAACCTTAATTAAACATTTTAATAATCAATTAAGAAGGTATTTATACCTGTATGATATTGGTTTGGAAAACGGATGGATGGATGATTCAGATGCGGCGCCATCTTCTGTTCAGACACGAGAATTCATTCAGCCAGAGCCCGTCTAACAAAGAGCCTTGGCACTTCCTATTAGCCCCATTGTGTATCATCTTGTTTGCAGTTCCATTAGAATTCCACTGGAGGTGATCACGGGCGAGTGCAGAATGAATGGGAGTCTATGGAGCTAAACGGCTAAATGCATCTCTTTCTCCTGCTTGTCGTTGAATCGACATAGATTTTATTGTTGATTCCGCAAGTTCAATATAGATGATAGGCCAAAAGTCGAATGAACGAGTACTTATGTCCTTTCGATTTCTTACAGGTTAGGCCGTTGTTAGCCGGAACATGCTAGCATTCTGCTATTATGTGACGTCATCACATTTTTGAACGGATTTTTAGAACAGATAAGTGAACTTAAAAATGCAATTTTCAGCTGAGTGTATTATCTTAGCCCTCCCTTTTGAATGCAACTTTCAGATTACTTGACAAAAAATTACATCCTGAGAAAAGTGGATTTCTGGGGGTGAAACCCCATAGACTCCCATTCATTCTGCACTCGCCTGCGAGCGCCCCCGCATGGACAGAGACATGTTACTGCAGCCAGTCCAATAACCGGAAGTAACCAGACAGTGCCAATTCTCTTCAATTAGACATTTTCTGATTCAGCTAGCGACACTCACAGTGCATTATGGGTATTCTCAAGCCGTTGAGCGCATAAACATAAAATATTTATTTTATATGTCTTATGGTTGAGCGTACATCAATTGTACACTCATTATTGCGGTGCATTGTGGGATCGATAATGTCCACTATGGTTTCGGACACCACTACAAATGGCTCTTCCCTCGAATAATGCCCTATTTAAGGGTAGGCTATAGGGGGTGATTTAGGACACAAACGAACTACACTACGGTTGCATGACTTAAATGTCACAGTCACTAAGCTTCCAACAACTCTTTCAGTTTCCGTGAAATTTTGACCTTTAATATTATATTGATAATATGAATAGAATTGGTAAATGGACTGCATTTATATAGACCTATGGCCACCAAAGCGCTTTACATAGCCTCACATTCACCCATTCACTCACTCATTCATACACCGATGGCAGTGTCAGCCATGCAAGGCGCCATCCAGCTCGTCGGGAGCAGCTGGGGTTAGGTGTCTTGCTCATGGACACCTCGACACTTGGCCAGGTGGAACTGGGGATTGAACTACCAACCTTCTGGTTTGTAGACAACCTACATGAACCACTGCCGCCCCTAGAATTATGACGTTTGTTTCCAACAAGCTCTGTAGTCCCATTTTAGCCACTTGTTAGCAACCACCTTTTTCAAGACAAGAAAAAAAATATTGATGTATTTTAAGTCATACACAGAAAAAACCCATGACATCAGGATGATGGAAGCAGAAGTGCTAAAATGCTTGTTTCCAGGTTTTGAGCTTTAAAAAATACGTCATCGCTGCAGCAATATTTACAGTTTTTATTTAAAAACACATTTACCTATTTAAAGGTAAATAAATGCAGCACTATTTAAGAATTTCAAGAGAAACCGTATTAGGTGAAGCTGGCCCTTGAGAAATGCATTACTAAGAAGTTGAACTCCCCAAGTCTAATTTTGTGGTGGTGGTGTTGGGTGTGGAGGACACTTCTCGTTTCCTCCATGACTCTTGCTCACTCTGAGTCACACAGCTGGAGAAGTTCCCCCACACCCAAGACCGCTCTAGAGGACGATCCAGCAGAATTCTCTGTTAAACACTGTGTGTTTATGAGATTGTTGAAGAGTTTCTTCTTTCATCTGTGATTTTTGCAGAGGAAAATGCAGAGAGGACCATTCTAGACCCTACATCCAGAGAAGACCTCAATTTCAAAGACCTGCAGAAGGTAGAAAACACATGTTCTCACTGTTTACACTCACATCTCTGAATAGATGATGTGGAAATCTCCCAGAAAGGGTAGATGAAGACAATAACCTAAGTCTGTTTGGAGAGCATGCAGCGCCCTCTACAGTTTTAGCTATTACCTCAAACCCCTCAAGCCAGTGCTATTTTAATATTATTTATATCATATTATAGTATTTCGTAGTATTTTGAAGTGGCTTTTATTTTTTATTTGTTAAAGGTTTAGTAATTTTATTTTGCGCTTTAATAGCATTTTTCTTTTTTTTATTAAATATTTCTATATAGCTTCAATTTATTTTTTATAGTTTTAGTTTTGGTCAGTTTAGTACTATATTTTGGTGACACTTTATTTTACAATGTCCTTGTTATTGTACAATGTCCTTTGTTTATTTTACAGTGTCTTGCATGTTGCATGTAGTCTCTATAGTAATTACTATAAATTATGCACAATTACATGCAACTAATCCTAATCCTAACCCTATAGTAAGTACATGTAGTTAATTAATATTACTCAGTACTTAAATTTATATTTACACTGTAACAAGTGCACCTTAAAATAAACTGTGACCCATATTTAGGTAGTTGCCAAGGCATCATTTAGTTAATGATAATTTAGCATCTTAACCCTAGCCCTATAGTAAGCACATGTAGTTAATTAACCCCACCATTGACGTCATTTATAACACAGTGTTTCTAAGCCATGCCCATTTAGCATAATTACCATTCTACTCACTGACCTTTTTATAAACTCTTCCTCTCAGGTTCTCATTGACTGGATCAACAGTGAACTGGAGGAGGACCGAATCATCGTAAAAGACCTTGAAGAAGATCTGTATGATGGACAGGTGCTGCAGAAGCTTTTTGGTAGGACAAAGACAAGAACTTTATATTTTGGATTCTCCTCTTTTTTGCACCTTTGTTATGGTGCCAAACGTTTTAAGTGTGGTGCTAATGAGGATGTTCTGTGTGTGTGGCCTCCTTCAGAGAAGCTGTCGGGTTATAAGCTGAATGTGGCGGAGGTGACGCAGTCAGAGATCGGGCAGAAGCAGAAACTGCAGACGGTTCTGGAAGCTGTTAATGGCGTCCTCAGACCGCTGGAGTGGAACACGGAGTGGAGTGTCGACTGTGAGCGCTGAAAGACGCACATTTTTACAGTTAACCGGAAAATAAATAAATTAAAGGTAGGGTAGGCAACTTTCAGAGAGGCTAGCAATAGCGAGCTAGCTAAAGCATAAGATCCCACCCTTCCTTCACAGCCTCTCCAAACCCACGCCTCCTCCGAAACACATGAACGCGTACAGCAGGGAGCAAACAAAAAACCCCAGGGCTCCCTTGTAAAAGAGATTTGAATATCTCAATGGGACATCACCTGGTAAAAAAAAAAAAAAGCGTCACGAGAGACGGCATCAAACCTACCTCATGTCTCAAAGCACATAACATTACAATAATTTCCATCTCTTCATAAATTACAGTACCGTAGTTATTGTGTGAACACGTGAACATAGCATGAAATGCATACATTGACAGGCAGGTAGGACATATCAGTGCATTCAGACCGAATTCAATGATTGGACGAACATTTTATGGTCCAAAACACGTTGGCCACAATTATCGGTACCCCTAGAATTTTTTTACAAATAAAATGCCTCTGAAGTATATTCCCATTAATGTTTACCTTTTTTAGCACACCAGGGTGACTAGGAACATGAAATTGTCCAGCCATGACTTCTTGTTTCACATGAAGTTTAAATATGAGGAAACACAAAGGCCAAATTCCCTTAATCATCCACCACAATGAGTAAAACCAAAGAATATACAGGTGAAACTCGAAAAATTAGAATATCATGCAAAAGTTCATGTTTTTCAGTCATTCAAATTAAAAGGTGAAACTAATATATTTAGTATATATAACTATATACATATGCATGATTATACTTTTCAGAGGGCCGACATTTCTGCATTTAAAATCCTTTTTTTTATTGATTTCATGTAATATTCTAATTTTCTGAGATTTTGAATTTGGGGTTTTCATAAACTGTAAGCCATAATCATCAAAATTATAACTTTTGCAGGATATTCTAATTTTTCGAGTTTCACCTGTAGTTCTGATGTGCATCAAAAGATTGTTGAGCATCACAAAATAGAAAGTGGCTGTAAGAAAATAGCTAAAGAGTTGAAAATCCCCATTTTGACCATCAGGGCAATAATTAAGAAGATCCAATCAACTGAAGATGTTAGGAATCTGCCAGGAAGAGGACGTGTGCCTATATTGCCTTAATGGACGGTGAGGAGGAAAGTTTGAGTGGCCAAAGACTCTTCAAGGATCACAGATGGAGAATTGCAGAGATTAGTTGAGTCTTGGGGTCAGAAAGCCTATAAAAAAAAATCAAACAACCCCTACATCTCCACATGTTGTTTGTGAGGGTTTCAAGAAAAATCCTCCTTGCTCGTCCAAGAACAAACTCCAGCAGATTCAGTGGTCAGATACGACTTGACCTTCAAATGGCACAGGGTTCTCTGGTCAGATGAAACTAAAAAATATATCTTTTTGGCAGCAAACACGCTAGATGGGTTTGGTGCACACAAGGATAAAAAGTACCCCATGTGTACAATTTAATATACCATTGGATCTTTAATGTTTTGGGCATATTTTTCTGCTGGAGGTCCTGGACTTCTTGTTCAGATACATGGCATCGTGGATTCTATCAAATATCAACAGATAAAAAATCAAAACCTGACGCCTTTTGCTAGAAATCTTATAATGGGCCGTGGTCGGATCTTCCATCAGGATAACGATCCAAAACAAACATCAAAATCAACACAAAAATTAGTTACGGAGCACAAAATGAAGCTTCTGCCATGACCGTCCCAGTTCCCTGACCTGATGAGTGCAGAACTGAAGAGGAGAAGCACCAACATGGATCTGGAGAGAGTCTGTATGGAGGAATGGTCTCTGATCTCAGGTCAGGTGTTCTCCAAACTCATCCGGCATTATAGGAGAAGACTCAGAGCTGTTATCTTAGCAAAAAGTAATTATTAAAAGGGTGCCAATAATTGGGTGCCAAAAGGGTGCCATTATTTCATAATGTGATTTCCCCCTAACTTTCAATTCATTTACCTCAATGAAAGGTTAGATTTTTGGCAATATTTTGAATGAAAGATCAAAAGGATAAACGATGCGGAATTATTTTTTACAGCCAGTTTTGATCATATTTACCAGGGGTGCCATTAATTCTGAGCACGACTGTATAAACTATATACATATATAACTATACATATACACTCACCGGCCACTTTATTAGGTACACCTGTCCAACTGCTCGTTAACACTTAATTTCTAAGCAGCCAATCACATGGCGGCAACTCAGTGCATTTAGGCATGTAGACATGGTCAAGACAATCTCCTGCAGTTCAAACTGAGCATCAGTATGGGGAAGAAAGGTGATTTGAGTGACTTTGAACGTGGCATGATTGTTGGTGCCAGAAGGGCTGGTCTGAGTATTTCAGAAACTGCTAATCTACTGGGATTTTCACGCACAACCATCTCTAGGGTTTACAGAGAATGGTCCGAAAAAGAAAAAACATCCAGTGAGCGGCAGTTCTGTGGGCGGAAATGCCTTGTTGATGCCAGAGGTCAGAGGAGAATGGCCAGACTGGTTCGAGCTGATAGAAGGGCAACAGTGACTGAAATAACCACTCGTTACAACCGAGGTATGCAGCAAAGCATTTGTGAAGCCACAACACGCACAACCTTGAGGCGGATGGGCTACAACAGCAGAAGACCCCCGGGTACCACTCATCTCCACTACAAATAGGAAAAAGAGGCTACAATTTGCAAGAGCTCACCAAAATTGAACAGTTGAAGACTGGAAAAATGTTGCCTGGTCTGATGAGTCTCGATTTCTGTTGAGACATTCAGATGTTAGAGTCAGAATTTGGCGTAAACAGAATGAGAACATGGAACCATCATGCCTTGTTACCACTGTGCAGGCTGGTGGTGGTGGTGTAATGGTGTGGGGGATGTTTTCCTGGCACACTTTAGGCCCCTTAGTGCCAATTGGGCATCGTTTAAATGCCACGGCCTACCTGAGCATTGTTTCTGACCATGTCCATCCCTTTATGGCCACCATTTACCCATCCTCTGATGGCTACTTCCACCATGTCACAAAGCTCTAATCATTTCAAATTGGTTTCTTGAACATGACAATGAGTTCACTGTACTAAAATGGCCTCCACAGTCACCAGATCTCAACCCAATAGAGCATCTTTGGGATGTGGTGGAACGGGAGATTCGCATCATGGATGTGCAGCCGACAAATCTGCGGCAACTGTGTGATGCCATCATGTCAATATGGACCAAAGTCCCTGAGGAATGCTTCCAGCACCTTGTTGAATCTATGCCACGAAGAATTGAGGCAGTTCTGAAGGCAAAAGGGGGTCCAACCCGTTACTAGCATGGGGTACCTAATAAAGTGGCCGGTGAGTGTATAATTACATCTGGACCACTAAACTTAGTGATTGCTATCAGGATGTGAAGAGACTTTCAACCAGCATAACAAAAAATGTTTCTGGAACAAATCGCCTTTAAGCATTGATGAATTGTGCAAAAGAAAGTAAATAAGGTCAATTTTGGTAATCTTTTAATACATGATCAAAAATAAAGAAATGTGTTGTTGATTATGTCTGTCTCTTCCTCAGCCATCCACTCTAAGAGCCTGGTGTCCATCGTGTACCTGTTGCTGGCGCTCGCCATGTACTATGCAGCTCCCATCCGCTTACCTGAGCATGTGTCCGTCCAGGTGATCGTGGTCAAGGTACGAGGACCTCATTAAAGTGTGAAACTGAACGTTATATCAAATCTTCCGCCTTCCGCCTAATTGCACAGGTTTGTCTTTGTCTCAGAAAAAAGAGGGAATCCTGCAGACTGCTCATGTGACCAAACAACTCACAAGTACCACAACAGAGTAAGCAGCTTCAATGTGGCCATCTAGTGATGAAAGATGGTTATTACATGAAAAAATACCT
This sequence comes from Rhinichthys osculus, assembly GCA_029959095.1. NCBI lineage: Eukaryota > Metazoa > Chordata > Actinopteri > Cypriniformes > Leuciscidae > Rhinichthys > Rhinichthys osculus. Next base: position 5,576,970 of record JARWKJ010000025.1, read on the forward strand.
TTTTTATTTAAGTGTGTGATCTGATGCGGACTTTCTGTTCACTGTTTCCAACAGAATGATGATCGGAAAGTCAGGTGGGTATTTTCACACACATTTTCATGTTGTTCTTAAGGATCAATATCCTGCTGGAAAATCCAAGGCATTCCAGTTTAAGGAGGTCAACTAGTTTTTTAGGCACATGATAGCTAGTTCACAGTGGTTTACTAGCTCTAATCTGCTTGGCCATGGTGGTCTAACAGATTGAAAATAAACCATCTAGACCAGCTAAATGTACACATGTACCTGACCTGAGGTAGAAACTAGGAGCTGTTTTTTGCTGGATTTTGATGGTTTGTCTGTTTTCTATTTTTATTAGTCCCAAACAGTTTCTTTGTTTTGTCATTCGCAGAACGTGATGCTTTCGACACCTTGTTGGATCACGCACCTGACAAACTGAACGTAGTGAAAACTGTAAGTAGCCATTCTGGACGGGACAAGAAGTTCTGTGTGATGGTGCTGATTATACAAAATGAACCTTCAATGTTTGTTTTCTCAGTCGCTGATCACATTTGTAAATAAACACTTGAACAAACTGAACCTGGAGGTGACGGAGCTGGAATCACAGGTATGAACATCATCTGTTAACTAACTCTCACACGGTTTAAAACCTTCTCTAAACCTCTTGTGTGTGAAGTTTGCAGATGGTGTCTATCTGGTGTTGCTGATGGGACTGTTGGAAAATTACTTTGTGCCACTGTACAACTTCTACCTCACGCCAGAAAGCTTCGAACAGAAGGTAAGTGTGATGTAGGATGGTCTAATGTGGACTGGTGAGGTCTGATGCGGTCTGATTTGCTCTTTTAGGGTGTAATGAAGTCTTATTGTGCTCGATTAGACTGAAATGTGGTTTGATGAGGTCTGATTAGTTTAAATATCTTATTAAACTGCATCAGACATGTCAGACTTCATGAATCCACATCAGACCACATCAAACCATGAATAGTATTAATGAAGTCTGATTGGGTCTTGATATGGTTTGATGTGGAGTTGTTAAGTCTCATGTGGTCTGATGTGGACTCATGAAGTCCTGTGGGATCTGATGTAGTTTGATGATTTGTTATTAAATACCTAATTAAACTGGATCAGACCATGTTAGACTTTATGAATCCACATCAGACTAAAACCTCAACATACTAATCACATGAGACTAAACAAGTCAACAGCAAACCTAATCAGACCTTAACAGCAAACAATATCAGACTCAACGAGTCTACATCAGACCACATCACACCATATCAGACAATATCAGACTCAACGATTCCACATCAGACCACATCACACCATATCAGACAATATCAGACTCAACGAGTCCACATCAGACCACATCAGACCATATCAGACAATATCAGACTCAACGATTCCACATCAGACCACAGCATATCAGACTCAACGAGTCCACATCAGACCACATCACACCATATCAGACAATATCAGACTCAACGAGTCTACATCAGACCACATCACACCATATCAGACAATATCAGACTCAACGATTCCACATCAGACCACATCACACCATATCAGACAATATCAGACTCAACGAGTCCACATCAGACCACAGCATATCAGACTCAACGATTCCACATCAGACCACAGCATATCAGACTCAACGATTCCACATCAGACCACATCACACCATATCAGACAATATCAGACTCAACGAGTCTACATCAGACCACATCACACCATATCAGACAATATCAGACTCAACGAGTCCACATCAGACCACATCACACCATATCAGACAATATCAGACTCAACGAGTCTACATCAGACCACATCACACCATATCAGACAATATCAGACTCAACGAGTCCACATCAGACCACATCACACCATATCAGACAATATCAGACTCAACGAGTCCACATCAGACCACATCAAACCATATCAGACAACATCAGACTCAACGAGTCCACATCAGACCACATCACACCATATCAGACAATATCAGACTCAACGAGTCCACATCAGACCACATCACACCATATCAGACAATATCAGACTCAACGAGTCCACATCAGACCACATAAAACCATATCAGACAATATCAGACTCAACGAGTCCACATCAGACCACATAAAACCATATCAGACTCAACAAGTCCACATCAGACCACATCACAGCATATCAGACAATATCAGACTCAACGATTCCACATCAGACCACATCACAGCATATCAGACTCAACGAGTCCACATCAGACCACATCACAGCATATTAGACAATATCAGACTCAACGAGTCCACATCAGACCACATCAAACCATGTCAGAAGATATCAGACTCAACGAGTCCACATCAGACCACATCAAACCATATCAGACTCAACAAGTCCACATCAGACCACATCAAACCATATCAGACGATATCAGACTCAACGAGTCCACATCAGACCACATCACACCATATCAGACAATATCAGACTCAAGTCCACATCAGACCACATCACACCATATCAGACGATATCAGACTCAAGTCCACATCAGACCACATCAAACCATGAATAGCATTGATGAAGTCTGATTGGGTCTTGATATGGTTTGATGTGGAGTTGTTGAGTCTCATGAAGTCTGATATGGTTTCACGTAGACTTCTAAAGTCTGATTATATGATGGTTCTGGAATTCTTATGGCATTAAACTGACAAATTACTTAAGCATTTTTATTTCTAGCTTTCAAAAACTGGTTTGTAACATCACTAGCCATGGAAAAAAACTGCTAGTCTTTTTGTGTCTTGTAGGTGCATAATGTCGCATTTGCTTTTGAGCTCATGCAGGATGGTGGATTACAGAAACCCAAAGCTCGACCAGAAGGTACCAGAAAAATCAGTGCCAGCAATGTTATATCAGCGTTATACACAACACAACCTTCAGATATCAAAACAGACTAGGTTGTCTGAACCGGTTCATGGTGTTAGCCAGATTATCCACTAGATGGAGATGTTCCTCAATAGATGCAGACACACTGTACCTGCCCTTTCCTTTCTGTTCTTAGTTACACACAGACAGTTAACACATTCAAGCCTCTGTCTATTTACCAGCGATTCTGTTGTTTGTGTCCTGCAGATGTGGTGAACTTGAATCTGAAGTCGACTCTCAGGGTGCTATACAACCTTTTCACCAACTACAAAAACTCAGAGTAACACTTGAAGAGATCCGAGGAAGCTTGCGTCGTGCCTCACTGATGACATGCACACACATCCCTTGTGTCTTTTGTATGCTAGAATGAAATATTTTGTATAATTTAGCTTATTTATGCCCAGAATCGAATGTATTCAGCCTTAATGATCCGTCAGTGTAGCAGCTCATTAAAATATTTTATTTTGACTCACGTAATCGAGGCCTGTCACTGCTTTAAGCACTACACACGAAACGACTGTTTGTCCTGGAATGATTCATAAACCTGCACTGTGTATTTTATTTTAGTAGAAATGCTGTAATTATTTCAAATAAACAAGTGCTTTCTACATGCTGGAATGAATTCATTTTGACATCTCTGAATTTGATCTTTCTGGTTGCAAAAATGATTTATGAGCGACCAATAGAGTTTTTTTTTAAATCAAAATAAGTTGCGTATCACGTCTGTATACACAGAATTATTCATGCTTAAAATCCTTGGTAGCCTACATATAAATATTTCACCTTCTTGTCCCACACAGACTTGAATTCGGCATGAAACAAGTTGCGATAGTCTTTTCTTCCCTATTGTGATATATATCCGAGTGAAACGACTTCTCAAACAAGACAAAATGTAAGGTGAGAATTTCGATTGGATTGTTGTCGTTTGCTATTGCCGTGATCTCATGTGAGTGACAGGTTGTCCCGCCCTCTTGCCGCATCACTATTACTTTTGTTCATACTTGTGCTGTGTCCGAAAACGAATTCTACTAAATAGAAAAAACAGTATGCCAAAAAAGTAGTATGTCCGCATACTACATAAGGTGCGTCCCAATTCGTGTTCTTGTGCACTATTCTGACATTTTGTAGTATAAATAGTGCAAGTATGTGTTCACACTGAAAAGTCCAAATTGGAAAAGTACACTTTTAAATACCCGGATGATACACTTAATTAACCGAATTCATGCACTCAACTGTCTCATCAACTGTCTCAGCTTTAATTACGTAGCGGAGGGGGAGGAGCTATCAGACTTCCATGTTGAAGTGCAAAATTACCATTTAAAACTCATACACTACACGGTTATGTACATAGTGCATAAGTACATAGTGTATTGTGCATCATTTGGGACGCAACTATAATATTCGAAAAACAGTAGGCGAAAAGAGCAGTAAGTCCGAAAACCAGTAGGCAAAAGTACCCGGATGACCTACTGTACTTCAGGTGATATTCTGAAGTGCATTCGATGGACACTTTACTATCCCATGAGGCCACTGGAGAGGATTTATGAATGGGAGTGAAGCGGTAGGTCACATGATAATGACAACATGGCGAATGTAGTTCATCCTGTCTATGAGTTCATCCAGATTACATTCATAATATACAAACTCATTCTATATAGAAGATACTTTATTAACAGTTGCAAAGTAAATTCAAATGTAGATTCAGATGTGATAATACGCATTAAAGTTTGATGTGTGACTCGTTTGTGTCTGACACATTGATTTATTATGTCTTTTTATGGAGTTATGATAATAGAGTCTTTTTTTGTCAACTTGAGCTGCACGACTGTGGGTAAAATTAGAATCACGATTTCTTTGTTTAAAATAGTTTATGATTCTCCCACGATTCTGAATAAACAACTAGACAAAATGTGTAATTTACTAGAGGTTCTGAGAAAATGTTAAGTGCTGCAGTCTATTTAAAAATGTTTAATTTGAATAAATAATTTTTGTAATAAGGTTGAATGAATGATTCAATGACTCACTCATAAAGATTCCATTGCTGTATGAATCAGTGGTTTTGAAGAAATCTCTTGAATGAATGATTCAATGACAAATACATGTTTTTAACAGTCCCTTGTCGCCACCTACTGGTGCAACGATGTAATTAATACAATCTTTCTTTCGAAGTGTCAAGTTAATTTCAATAGTGTGGTTGAAAAGACGGTTTGTGATGCAGACTTGAATGTTCACTGTGATCGAACTTGTCAAAGGTTTAATAGACATAGCCGAATCGTTGTCATTTAGGAATAAGATTGCAATTTTTTAACCATTAATCATGCAGCTCTACTAACCACCCACAACACCCAAGAAACCACATAGTATCACCCTAGCAACCACCCAGAGCACTTTACCAACTGCATAGCAACTTTCTAGCAACCATTCTGAATACTTTAGCAACCACAGAGAGCGTCCAAGCAATCGGATGCGGTCTGAGTGGTTATTACACTCAAACTACCTTAGAAATTGCATAGCAACTCACTAAAATCCACTCGGAACATGTAAGGAACGCAACAACAACATTCTAACAACCAATGATAACACCCACCCAAGCAACCACATAGCAACATTCCGAACACCTTAGCAACTGCCTAACAACACCCTAGATGAGATTTGCATGGATTTCCATTTTTTTTGGGAACATGTAAACCATAGTTCCCAGTATGATTGTATTTCCCAGGATGATGCGAATGTAAACAGATCCACAGATGGGTGAGTCTGAATCTAAATAATCCTGTTGTTTTCAGATGCTCCTTTGAGGGTCTTTTTTTTTCTTCAGTTGTTTGTTCTGGATTCAAACTTGCGTTTAATGGGGGAATTCATAGGGATGGTAACTATGGTAACCCTCCAGCCCAAATTACCTCTGTTTTTTCTCGTCAAAGGGAGGCGTTCTCACAGTCACAGAAAGAGAGAGAGGAAAATGTATGCAATTGTTGCTCACAAACCTGGAGAGTGTTATTTTGAAGAGAGGAAACTGTAGATCACTATTTGGTTGTTTACTAAGCGTTACTGACTCACATGTCATGTTTGGATCTCCTGTAAGGTCTGTTCGAGGATAGGCTATGTGTTTGATGCAGTGTGTGACAGTTTCAGAACATGTTTTGTGCTGTACAAAATAGAAAAAAAGAGGAAGTGCTGCCTTACCACTTCCTGTCTGTTTGAAATAGGCCTCACCCATATTAGAGTTCTTGTTTTTGTTTTTAGCTGATTTAAAAAGATGGTTGGTTGTTTTGTAGAAGTAAATCGATTCTTGTAGGGAAGGTGACTGGACTATTTGGACGGCGTTTCGTCTACCGCCACACTGATAGAAGAAAGATTTCTCCAGACGTGTGGCGAGAGCTGAGGTGAAAGTTTTGACAGCAAACATGGCTGGATATTTGTATTTCTCAGATATTGCTCTTTCATAGCTCAGCAGACTTCATGGATTTCTCTGCAGGTTTGAGCCGCCTTTGTCTCAGACCTTTTCTCCTAGAATTAGAAAATGGACACAATTGTTGATATACATTAATTATAAAGCTATATGAATGTGGATAGCAATGTTGTTTTTGAAATTGTTAGCTAAGAAATATTTGTAATAGCCTATAGAGATATTGTTTTTTTCTAATCTGACCACATTATGGAGATCTTTTCTAAAACTCTACTGGAGATTGACTCCCTTTTTCTTCTCAGGAGAAACAAACATCTAAAAGCAAAAGTCTCCATTTGCTCTCCATCTAGGAGAAATTGAGACATTCAAAATAGTTCACTCAAAAATGAACATTATATTGCTTTTATGTTCTTTCTGGGGCTTGATGCCTTCACCTGCTATCTTAATTATCGTAAATAATACTTTCCTAGTAAAAAAAAAAAAAAAAAAAAAATCTAATGCGATGAGCTCGTAATCTCGACTTCAGAAGTGGGAAGTGGGAAATTTCCGAGAGCACGTGTGCAGGCAGTTGTCATGGTCGCTATGGAAAAAACTGCTCTAAAGTTCCACATCATATGTGTTTGAAACGACCGTTTATAATAATATGCCAGTATTCATTTTTGGCCGAACTAGGAGATCTTATTTCTTTTTCTTTCTTGTCTTTCTGTGTCTCCGAGTCTCACAGCATGTTTTTGTTGTCAGTGAGGTTTATGTTTCTCCCGTCAGTCTGTGTTATGTCAATGTGGGCTGGCGTCGTGCGTGATACAGGAAGGTAGAAATCTTGTACTCCGTTCAGCGCGAGATCTCTCGCAGAAGTGTGTGTGTGTGTGTGTGTGTGTGTGTGTGTTGTGGAGATTCTCCGTCCTTGTGTTTTGACGTTTGAAGTCGGCTTCGGTTCGCAGCACTTCATCATAGCCATAAAAATGTCCATAAGAAAACTAAACCTCGAGATGAATCGAGTCCTTGAAATTCCCTCAGGACACAAACACGCAGACAGAACCAGAACGTCACTTGTTTTTCACAGCAGAAGCACTAGAAATCAAATGTCTGCTGAGTAAAACTATTATTAAGTTCACTTTTTTGACAAAAACAATGTTTTGAAACAGTCAAAAGAATGACAGACTGTGGAGCTGAAGAGAGAAAGGACGAACTCAGCGATCGTCAGGCCCAGGGTGAGCAGTGCACATTCATCTCAACATCAATCCAGTTTACACTCTTCTATCATGCACTTAAAGGGTTAGTTCACCCCAAAATAAAAATTATCCCATATTGTACTCACCCTCAAGCCATCCTAGGTGTATATGACTTCTTTCAGCCAAACACAATCAGAGTTAGGCTATATTAAAAATACCCTGGCTCTTCCAAGCTTTAATGGGAGTGAATAGAGCCTGAGTTTTTGAAGGCCAAAAAAGCGCATCCATCCATCATACAAGTAACCCATACGGCTCCAGGGGTTTAATACATCCTTCTGAAGTGAAGTGATGCATTTCTGTTAGAAAAAGATCCATATTTATAACTTTATAAACTAGAATCACTGGCTTCCGGTAAAGGTAGTTTCCCAGCAGCCCTCTTCTAGTCCCGGAGGAAGAGGGCTAGGCAACAAACTCAAGCTCCTCTTCTCTTATAATGAAATCCTCTGTAATTTCTCTTTAAAATTCTTGTTTTAGACTTCTTATTGTGACCGGTGTTTTGTTTTGCTCTATCCTCTGCTCTTCCGCATTCGTCAATGCGTCATGCGTCGGGTCAGAGGTCACTCTTCCGCCGGATCTCGAAGCCAGTGATTATAGTTTATATTATATAATTATAAAGTTAAAAATATTAATATTTTTCATACAAAAATGAATTGCTTTACTCCAGAAAGCCTTTATTAAGCCCCTAGAGCCATATGGATTACTTTTATGATGGATGGATGGATGGATGCACTTTTGTTTTGTCCTTTAAAATCTCAGGCTCTATTCACTCCCATTATAAAGCTGGGAAGAGCCAGGATGTTTTTTTTATTTAACTCCGATTGTGTTTGGCTGAGAGAAGAAAGTCATATAGGATGGCTTGAGGGTGAGTAAATTATGGGATCATTTTCATTTTTGGGTGAATTAACCCTTTAAGAATGTACACTATTGGGACTAGTGTTGGGTAACCAAACAATTGATGGACCCCATTGACTTCCATAGTATGAAAAAAATATATACACTATGGAAGTTAACTGTTTGGTTACCGACATTGCAGTAAAATTGACAATTTTAAAAGAAACTTGCAACAAACTCATTGCTATATAGAATGCAAAGGGTTATGGGTACCATTAGCAAAAAAAAAAAAAAAAAAAAAAAACATCAAAATGAGCTTGCTCACATTTCACTTGCTATTTTGAACATACTATGATTCAGGACACAGACACACTAATCCTATTCTTCTTTATAGTATGTATAGTATGTGAAATAGAATGCAGTCACAGTCTTTTATGAAGGGCAGGTCCAGTGTTTAGCTGAAGGAAAATAAACATCCTAAAACGTATAATGTGGCATATGATGTGTTCTGTTGTGGATTAAAGGAGCAGACAGGAGAATGATCATTCAACCGACATCTTTAGACGACCCCAAACTCAACAAACTTAAAGAGGTGAGATGCATCAACTTTTTGGGGTGGTGTGGCATAGTAGTGGCTGAGAGTTATCAAACACATTATTGATTAGTTCCCTCAATGTGAGCATCATTTCCTGAGGGTGTCTGAATATCTGGATTTTCCATGTTGCTTTGAGGTAGGTTTTGGTGGACTGGATCAACAAAACCCTGCAAATTGAACATATTGTGGTGCGATCGCTGGAGGAAGACCTGTATGACGGACTCGTCCTTCATCACCTGTTACGTAAGAATCACGTCAGAGCAAGAACATTCTGAACAGGCACATTATTTAGTGCACCTATATATATAATGTTGCATATAACAGGCTTCTCTTTCATTTTAATGTGAAATATCTGTGTATGTTGTGAACCCAGGCAGGTTAGCAGGTGTTCATTTACATGTAGAGGAGATTGCGTTGAGTACTGATGTCCAGCTACGGAAACTAGATGCCATCCTGACAGCTGTGAACGAGACCTTCGAGCTTAATGAGGAAACGGCCAAATGGAACGTTAAACGTAAGCCAATCAGATCAGCTCTTGTCAATGACCTGTTTACATATGAACGTACGCCCACTGTTCTCCCTCTCCAATCTGTCAGTCATTCACAGCAGGGACCTGTTGGCTACATTACATCTTCTGGTTGCTATTGTGAGGCGTTTCCAACCCGATCTGGTCCTTCCTGTAAACGTCAGCGTGGAGATCATTCAGTGTGAGGTGATTGATTAATGGACATTTTGTGTAAACTAAATGTTTCAAAAACAGATTTTTAAAGAGGGTTGTGCAAAACACACTGCCATAATACTATTGTTCGAGGTGGTTGCCAGGGTGTTGTCGCTAACATGCCAAAATTAGTCCACTTCCTAGTCTATATGATATTCTGGTCTTCAGATACAACTAATTATTTGAAATATTAATATATGCATATAATGAGAAAAAGTTGTTTTCATCATTTTTCACATCATTTTGCATATTATTTGAAAATTCATATACTTATGAAAATAATGAAAACATTTGTCCATTATAACAAGTATATTCATTTTCAAATAATATGCAATGATGAATTGTAAAAAAAAATATGAAAACAATTGTTCATTATAATATGCATATACATTTTTTTCAAATAATATGCTATGACAAATTATTAAATATTAAGAAAAGGATTGTTTATTATAATATGAATTTTAATTTTTTATAAATAATATGCAGTGATGAATTGTGAAAAATGATGAAAACAACTTTTTCTCATTATATGCATATATTAATATTTCAAATAATTAGTTCAAATAATATTAAATCAATTTTTAATTATATGCATATTAATTTTTTAAATAATATACAGTGATGAATTGTAAAACTAATGAAAACGTTTGTCCATTATAACAATGCAACACTGTATATTATAAAAAAAGCATATTATAATGAAAATTGATTATATATTTTTTTACAATTCATCATTGCATATTATTTAAAAAAAATAATGTGCATATTATAATGAACAATGTTTTCATAATTTTTCACAATTCATGAATGTATATTATTTAAAAAAATATATATATATTATAATAAAAATTGATTTAATATTATCTCACAATTTTCCGTTGCATATTATTTGAAAAATAATAATATGCATATTATAATAAACAATTGTTTTTATAACTTTTTACAATTCATCACTGAATATTGTTTGAAAAAATATGAATATTATGTAAAGTAAAAAAATCATCAATTTTTTTTGGGATCATTTAATTAAATATGCACATCCATAGAAAAATTATATTAACCAATAGTATAAGAGCCTAATACCCATATCCAATCAACTCTTACATGATTTCTCTTAAAAAAAAATATTCCCTGAGAAGTTAAAATACTTTACAAAAGTTAGATGTTCATGTTGTCAGCATTCATTAAAATCTCATTTGTCAACCAGGTCACGAAAAGTGGCATCAAGGCAGACAAGCAGACCGAATTCATCACATTTCAAAGGTCTGTGCAGAACCCTCTTCCCTATTAAACATGTTTAACATCACTTTGAAACTCAGTGACAATGTCCAAAGCAGCGTTTTCATGGTGCGTTGTGTGTCTCCGCAGTAATTCCAGTGAAGAGCTTGAGAGAGAATCTAACAGTGAGTCAAACGGAGGCTGAACTCTGAGCCTGTTCATTTCCATATTTATAAGCATCAGTAACTTTCAGATAGCGGAGGCGTATGAAGAAGAAAGCGCTTGCTTCTTAATCTCTCTCTTGCAATGTCTTTGCAGAGGAATGTCCCATTGATGAGCTCTTCAAGCTGGAGGCTCACAAAATTGAGACCGTGAAAAAGGTTCCGATCCAGTTCCTCACGTGTCGAAATGTAGTCTTTGACCCAAATCTTTCAGCGCTTCATCAAGTTTTCTTTTCTACAGGCCATTTTGCACTTTGTGAATAAGAACATGTTATCTCTGGGACTGAGCGTGACAGACATTGACAAACAGGTGTGCAACTCTCCTAGACTTCAGTTTAAAGGGCTCGTCATTTTTTAATTTCATTATTTTCTTACAGTACCATTCAATGTGGTGGTTGTTGAAAGAAATTAGTACTTTTATTCAGCAAGGTCACATTAAGCTGACCAAAAACTTACAGTAAAGAAACTTATAATCTTTAAAAAAAAGTTGTGTCACAGGAATAAATTACATTTTAAAGTATATTCAAATAGAAAACGGTTGTTTAATTGTAATACTATTTCACAATAATACCGTTTTTGTGTATTTTTATTCAAATACATGCAGCCTTGGTAAGTATAAAAGACTTCTTTCAAAAACATTAAAAAATCCTGCCAACCCCAAACTTTTGAACGGTAGTGTATACGTTTTTTTTTGGCACTGAAAATTTGGTTTTATATTAAAGGGATCATGACATGGATTACTGTTATGATTGGCTAACGTCATTGCATAGGAAACAGTATCAACATCCACTCGCTATTGCACGTGAGTAAGTGTTTTAAAAGCATTGGGTCTCATTCATGAAACATTCGTAAATATACGAGTAAATATGAGAGTGATTTGCGCGTAAAGAGACCTTCCCGAAAACTCTTCTCCTGATTCACAAATACTTCGTGAACGTCAGATGTGATAGTGAAATGTGTGTGTGTGTTAATGAATTCCAATCAGTCGTAAATAGGACGCGCGTGCACGCTCATTCTCAATTACCATAAATCCCGCCCATTAAATCCGACTGACAACTATATATGGGCATCATATTATGACATGAATGCGAATGAAAAAAAAAATTCTCAGATGCAGAAATTGAAGTTTTATTATCAGAAGTTCATTCAAAACGCCACATTTTATTTTCAAGCGTACATAGTGGCGTATCAGGTCCTAAAAAAAAGGAAGCTTGGCAGCATATTACAGATGCAGTTACTGGAGTTTCATCTGTTAATCGAACATTCCCAGAAGTGAGAAGAAAATGGTTCGACATTAAGCTTGAGAGCAAAAAACGAATTAGTTCACTTCGTAAAAAAAATAGTATTCAAACTGGAGAAGGACCACCATCGCAGATGCTATTACTGGCTCTCATAATAAGAAAAACCGTATGTAATTACTATATATAATATTTTTTCAAAATGCTGTGCAAATATGTACCCGATTAAGGTGAATTAAAATGCAGCCTTAGTTATTAATGAGCAAAACGTTCGGGTGTTAAGCGCACTATTTACGCGTGGCTGGGAGCAGGTGGAGATTTCCTTCGTACCAACTAACATTTGGAAAATACGAACATTTCAATGAATCCGAAAATTTACGCCAGAACCACTTTACACACGATTTACACAAAAATTTGTTTTGCTCGTGTTTCATGAATGAGACCCATTGTCCATATAAAACCGTCATTTCCAGACAAAGATTTGTGGAATCCTTTACTTATAGTTTTGTAATGCAGCTTCTGTCAGATCCAATACAGTTGATCTTCATCTGTCAACAAAAGCTTCTTTATGAACCATTACACTGTGCCTCATTTACAAAACAAAATGCTCCGAACAAACATATAATGCTCCGATGCGATCCGGGACGCCGTTAAAATAAACCATCCACTTGTTTCCACTTGTGCCACTGTGATCCTTCTGAAGTCTGTACAGAGACGCAAACCAAATCAAAGTTTAAACAAAGTGAATGTTCTTTCACTCGTTCACATTCGTCCTGTTGTCAGTAAGTGCGAAGAGTGTCAGAAACTGAACGCGCATCTGTATACTGTATCCGGTGTAGACAGCATCAGTGATTATAATGGCTTTTTGACGTGACACGACACTCTCATCCAGTGTAGGCAAATGTCCGTCTTTAAGCGACTGAACGCCAGTGGGCGGGGCCTATGGTGCGATGATGTAAAACTATTCATCACTAGCTATGTTTCCATCCACACGTTTTTATCCGCATTAAGTGATATCGAATGAAAAATGCCTTATGGAAACAGTAAAATTCGATTGAATTTCATGAATATCGACTCAAATGAAATACGATCGGTCTCATCGGATTTTATCTTGATCGATATACGGCTTATGCAATAAATGCGGATGGAAACGTTATTATGGTGCGATCCATTTTGCCTAGTAAAACTTGTTCGCAAATGTTGGCTTGAATGTTGTGCAATTCTGTGAGAAAATGAATGGAAACACCTTAAAATGTCTCAAATCAATTCGATATACCAATTTGATCACAAAACTGCATGTGTTGTCATTACGCACAGGTTTTTATCCGCTTTAAAGCCGTTTGATGGAAACACACTTTCACCAGCTTTATTCGCATGAAGTTTTTTACCGACCTTCAGATAATTCGATTGACAAGTGGATGGAAACATGGCTAATGTCTTGCTCTGGATGTATTTGTCTGTGTGATATTACAGATCCCGCAATATTACAAACAAGGCTTTTTGGAGCTTGATTAAACGCTTTGTTTATAATGAAGAGGGCGTTTTAAGCTATGAAACTTGCTGGATGTTTTAATGGTACAAAGACCTCTTAGATCATGCCAAATTTCATTTCTCATGTCATGACCCCTTTAACAATTTCCATTTTCCTTCTGAATCAACAGGCTGTTTTGTTTATGTAAATGCTCTGTTATGATTGGTTAACATCTTTGCATGGGGAAAACGTGATGTTACAGTTGAGTTGGCCCCCCCAAAAGCTAAAAAAGAGAATGATTTGAGCCCTTTATGGGCTTGTTTTTGACATCTCCCATTCATGTTTCCTATATTTATGTTTTAAAATGTGATATTGTTAGTTTGCAGACGGAGTGATTCTGCTCTTGTTGGTCGGGCAGTTGGAGGGCTTCTTCATTCCACTGTGCGATTTCTTCCTTTGTCCTGTCGGGAGCTCGGAAATGGTGAGAACCCGAGAAAACATTTCGAGTTTTGCATTTGCATTGAAACGAGCACCATTTTGCAGTTTGCAACAAGAAGTAAAACTGAATCCAGGCTTATGGGATTTTACATCAGTGTAACTTCACATGCACCTCGCCGTCGTATAATTAACGTCTCTTAGGATGACTGGATATGACAGCACAGCAGGTTAAGAACCTGAGGCTAATGCAAAAGACAGAAATCAAAACTAATGATGTTACAGAGAACTTGCAGTGTTGAGGTTTTACAACATTTATTTGTTTGTTTCTGATTCTAATCTTTTTACCATTGATGTTTGTTCACCTGCAGCTCCATAATGTGACGCTTGCATTGGATCTTCTCATAGACCGAGGGCTTCCGGTTCAGTCCATTGACCCTCAAGGTAATTATTTTGAGATCATCGAGCTGTGTAGTGTCAAGTATACATCCTAAACAAAACCACTCAACGCTTTTTATTGGCATCGATGGTTCCATAAAGGATCTTTGACATTTATGGAAACTTTCAATTGCTTAAAAGGTTCTTAGTTTATTTAATACTGAAAGGTTCTTTGGGGAACCAAAAATTGTTCTTTCTTAAGCTGTCTTAGGAAGCATCATTTTCCTGCTTGCTGTTTGATATCATTCACACAATTCAACAACTCTCACTTCGTCTTCCATCTTGGATTGCATTTTTTCACTGAGCTTGTCACGATGCAATGTAACATTACAATAATGGCATTACTTTCTTCATTTTGTTGGAACTAAAACCCCTTTTTAGGCTGTTTTTGTGTACTTATTCAATAGAATCGCTGTTAGCATGTGATGATCTGCCTGGTTGTTCATTCACCAATAAGCTAATTTCTCATGTTTCTTACAGACATTGTTTCCCAAGATGTTCCAGCCACTGTGAAAGTGCTGTATCACTTATTCAGGAGGCACAAATACAAATAATCTATAACCACTCCCAAACTTTCAATTCAATAAAACCTTCCATGATGTTTTAATAACCAAATTAACTGTACATTTGTGACTTTCTTCTTACAAAAAATCAGAGGCACGGAGTTGACAGTCAGATTACTTTGGCACTCAGAGTGTTAGAACACATTAGAAGCAATTGTACAGAGTGTCTCTGAACCATTTGAAGAGGCTTCAGAGCAGAAACGAGAGAACATGGCCACTCATCTCATCGTGGAAATTGCATTTGGATGCCGACAGCTTCAATTTAATTTCACCTTTTCACTCTTCCACTTTACGTGTTTTTTTTTTCTCCTTTTGGACAAATGCGCATTAGTCTTAATGTATCGCTCAGCATTTTCTGCTGACTTGCAGCTTGTGTTCAAATAAAAGTGGCACATATAACATCTCTGAAACGATGTCCCTTTTTTCTTCAATATACTTCAATGTACTATAAGTAGAATGTGTGTGTTTGTGTGTGATTTAGGTATAACCTTTATGGGGACCAAATCTCCCCACAAAGATGGTAATATCCGAAATCCATGTCCTTATGGGGACATTTTTGGTCCCCATTAGGAAAACAGCTTATAAATCAGCGATCGTTTTCCATTTATTAGGAAAACAGCTTATAAAAGTGTTTTTTGTTTGTTTGAAAATGTAAAAATGTATTCTGTGATGGGTAGGTTTAGGATTAGGGGATAGAATATACAGTTTGTACAGTATAAAAATCATGTCTATGGAATGTCTCCAAAACCCAACATGGGTCTGTGTGTGTGTGTGCGCGCGCGCGCGCGAGTGTGTGACGCACTTATCATTTTGAGTCTGAAGAGCTGTTTGTGGGAGCAAAACCTTTTTTATATATAAAACAAAGGATTAGTTAAGCTAAAAAAATAGTACATTTTATTAAGAATTACAAACAATATTAATTTCGTTTTGGCGCTCTGCAATGTTGTGTCAGATCGGTGACGCGCCTCAGTTGAAGCGGCAGCACGTACGTCGCGCGCGTGAACCAGTGGTGTCATCCTCTTTACTACTTTAAAACAAGAATGAACTTCAGGTATGTTGAAAGATCCAGTACAACTTATATTGAAACATAAACTGTCATAATCGCCCAATCAGTTTTTAAACCACGGAAAGACGTCAATAAAACCGCGTGTAAAAAAATGTCACGTGACAATAAATTTTTTTTTGCCTCAGAACAGACAGTCATTCAATTTCGTTATAGCTAATTATTCGTTATAGCTAAATATCTATTTATTAGAATGTGGACAAATACCAATGATACAGTAGGCTGTAATCACATTATTTCTAAACTTTAGAGAAACTAAAACTCCTATTGTCGTCAACAGTAAAGGGCATATCTCTCACCCAGACTATACCCCTCCATCCACCCCCGTAATTTAATTTCCTTAATGTGTGTTCTCTCAAATTGGATACGGTGAATGACTTCCATTTAATCTAAATGGCAAAAGCATTATGGGAGGTTTAAGAGAGTCTCCTCTCAGCGAAGAGGCCGGGATTCGTGGATGCTCTGATGGCGTTTTAATGGTGAATTGCCCTTGGGTAATTTTTTACCATTGCTGTTTCTGAGCAGGAAACATATAAGAGGCTGACATTTTTCATCCTAACGCCCGTTTGTTTTTCGTTTATATTCATAACCGCAATATTTCAGCCTTTCTTATCCCTTGCCGTGGGCGTTAGTGTCATAAAAATGAATGAAATCTGTAGGATGGAGAGAGGTAAGAAAGCAGAGTGCAATAGAGACGTGTAGGTGGGTTGGACAGACAGACGGACAGAATGTCTGGAAATTGTCACATTAAAAACTTCAAAAGCATCCTACGCAATGACCCCGCGTGACCAGGCGAAACCCCATCTTGAACTCCACAGTGCTCTGATTATATGGGCCTGGGAGACACAAAACATCCATCCCTGTCCAGTTCGCCCTCTGTGTCCTCTCCAAGCCGGCTAATGATGTGCAGTGGTGGGGTGATTTCTGGGGTTGACGGGGGGAATACAGACGCCAGAAATGTTCGACTGAAACCCCCTGCTGATGTCTCATCATCTCAGGCCTAAGGCGAAAAAAGAGTCTGAGTCACTGCTGGAGATAAACTGTGGTAATAACAACACATAAACAAAAGTTCCAACTCTAAAAGTTTATTTTTTTCCTTTGTCCTACAAATTTGACGAAGTATAACACAATGCTACGTTGTACATAGTACCCACTTGTGAAACATTGAGAGTCGTGTTTGTGTGTGTTTACCAAACCACCTGGTAAACGGTGTACTTACAGGTGTAGATTGACAGTAAGGCAACGGTTTTCATGTTATAAAGACTGGAGCATGACATTAGACTTTTTAGGCAATTTGTTGTACGAGAAGTGTTTTTTTCCAGCGGTGACTTGACAGTTGCAATCACGTACAGCAAATCCCGGCTTTCAGTTCAAGCTCCCATAGTGGCAAGAATCTAATTATGATAATGATGACTTTCCTTGTTTCCTAGAACATCGTGTTGATTGAAGGTTGAGATATGACTCCTGGAAGGTGGTAACAGGTCCCTGATTCGAGTTCAGTCAAATTATTCAGAGTGACTAGCAATCAGCAAATGTCACCATTAGTACACATTTTGATGTGGCACTCTTAAATATCACATTCTGGGCCATTTATTAGCATGGGTGAATTTCACAAATCATGCCAAATAAAATCGAAAGGAAAATAAGAAATTATATTTTGCTTAAAGGAAACAGATTATTTTTAACACTATTTAGAGTTCTTATATTGTTTTCCTTAGCTGCTTAATGTTTAGGAAAATTACACAAATTCCCCATAATTATTGTTACTGTAATGCAAAAAATTTTGTTAAAATTTTTGATTTTTTTTTTAATCTTTAAAGTAAAAAGATCATGGTAGCATTTTTGTACTACCTTTCATGTATGTTTATTTTAAATTAGTATTGTACTCTAATAATGTAAATTAGAATCATTTATTGGTAATACTTATACTTAAAAAACAACAAAGCAAAATGTAATGTAAAGAAATATAAATGTAAAATGTGTTTAATTTTCATGATGCTTCAGATTAATCATGTAAAATATGATTTATTTTTTCCTTTTGATTTTAGAGGTTAAATGTATGAAAGCTTGTTTCTGCCACAGAATAAAACATTTTAAAAGATAATTGCGACTTTTTATCTCACAATTGTGAGCTAACATCTCGCAATTACTTTATTTCTCAGAATTGCGAGATATAAAGTCTGACATTTTTTCCCTCAGAATTGAGAGTTTATATCTCACAATTCTGACTTTATATCACGCAATTGCGTGTTATAAAGTCAGAAATTGCGAGATATAAACATGCAATTCTGAGAAAAAAAGTAATCACTCCAAGTTTATTTCTCGCAATTGCGAGTTTATATCTGACAATTCTTTATAACACACAATTGCGAGTTTATATCACGCAATTCTGAGATAAAAAGTCAGAATTGTAAGATAAAAAGAATTGTGAGATCCTTTTTTATTTTGTGGCGGAAACAAGCTTCCATAGAAATATGACTTGGACATCTTAGCATTGCCTCTGCAATTTTTGTGTGAATTTGCACTAATTGGGTCAAAAGAAAAAATCTTAAGAATAATAATCTGTTTTGGAAAATATGTCAAACTGGGCTGAAAGTTCAGCTGAAACATTTTTTGTAAACAAACACTCCAGGGTGCAAGCTTTGTAAGTGACTAGGCTAGTGATTTTGTGCAGGCCAAAGATCTTTGGGCAGTTTTCATATGCTAGAATAGATGTGATGAATCACCGTCTGTCCTCCTGCCAACAGACACCATAATTAAACTCACACCTGATGAAACCAGAGATCTCGTCTCCCTCCTGTTATCGCATCTGACCTTGAGCTTGTTTCCGAACCACCAATTACCTCAATCCAAAGATGGTGAAGCACAGCCGTGAGGCGCTGTTCTGCTCTACAAGTGTAATTGGGCTGTTGTCTGACAAAAACTGTACCTTGGACTCCAAACAATAGACGTATTCAAAACTTATTGCTCAAAACAAGCTGTCAAATGTGCTGTGATCCCTGTTTGGTGCAGAATGGACCTCATCTTGCTGATACCATGCCACTCTTGAAATTTCTTGAAAGACATCTGGGAAATTAGCCAAGTAGATGTTCCTTGGTGTTTTGTTGGTCTTGGAACATTTCTATTAAACAATCATTGACCAAACCCTAAAATCAGAGTGAGATGATTGGTTGATGAGAACACCATAAGCTGAAATCCTGAAATCTGATTGGCTGAGCAAGCAAGACATGAGAAGCCAAGAAACCAAGGCAAACAAAAGCCATCATTTCTACTGACCTTTCTGAAAACGATTCGCCTGTCTGCTTTGTCATGTTCAAGGAGTGTGTACCGGTAATCATGTTTTCATTTCACCGGTCCGTTCAAAAACTAAAGTGAAATGAACTCATCCGATCAATATCAATAGAGTAAGTACCACTGAACAAACATACTTCTTCAGACCTGACAAACATACATAATGAACTCTTTAGGGCATGAAACTAAATGTGGGGAATAAAAAAAAGCGCAGTTTAACACGATTTGCTACCTCACTGATTCTTACAAATGAGAAAATGTCAATTCACAACAGTAATCAAAAAACGAACATTCACCGTACTATTTCATTTCACATCTTCACTGCAGAACCACCCACGACATGTGAGTTTTGATATTTACTGCAAAAAGGTCATTTAACTTCTAGAGTCATGAGAGTGCTTGAATCTTTTAGATTAGGTTTGACGACTTCATTCATCACTCATCGCTTTCCCCGACTATGAATAAATAAACAGACACCGCGCGCAGTTACAGAGAGTAATCCAGAAGAGCTCACGAAACGGCTACATAGGTCCTCCAAAGATGTCCTGGCTGAGTTCTGTGTCCGTCGAAGTCCAGCTCGCTCTGAAGTCTGGTTCTGTACTTCCACAAACCCCAGAATCTCTCGTTCCCCCACTTGTCCGCTTCCAGCTGATTCTGGGTTGAGGTTCTGGGTTTGTCGAGGGGTTGAAAGTTGTGCTCTGTGAGATTTGGACCACATGGAGAGGCTTGGGGCAGTCAGGCACCTGTGACATAAAGGTCCATGTGGCAGGGGCATGTACTACGTTTCCCATAATGCACTTCTTCACTGGGGCACTCCAACAGTTTGTCCTTACATTTGGTTGGTCTCTGTTGAAAAGGGAGCATAAAGAGTGATTAGAAGTAAATTTTAGGCAAAAAAAAATGGTGAAATCCCTTTTAATAAGTACCAGAAACATTAAACAGTCTATAACAGTCTTTTGTTTATATATATTTCTACTGTATAAAGAGAGAGACAGAGATATTAGCAGACATTACTAAGTCTTCACATGATCCTTTAGAAATCATTTTCATATTCTGAATTATTATGTTGAGTTATTTTCAATTATTATTGATGCTAATAATTAATAACGGTCCTTATTATTTTCTCTAATCGTTGATAAGTAAGCTTTTTACAAAACGTCCAAAAACTTTTCTGTCACTTTTGATCAATTGAATGCATCCTTGCTGATTAAAAGTGTTAATTTTTGTTCAGCAACAAAAACTGTTTTCAACATTGAAAATAATAAGAAATGTCCCTGATCAGAGAGGGAGCCCTATGAGGATTTAAACCGAGGGGAAAATACACCAAAATAAATTAGATTTGAAAATGTATTCACATAGAAAATGTTAAATTGTAATAATATTTCACAATATTGCTGTTTTACTGTATTTTTGATCAAAGAAAAGCTTGCAGTAAAAACAAAAACAAAAAACATTTACAGTTTTTTTAATTATTCAAAACTTTTGACCACCAGTGTATATATTATTTTTAAGACTGGTAGACTTTTTGTTCTCTGCTTAATCTATGGCTAATAATAGTGTGAAAATGCATCTTCGGCTCAAGCCCTCTCGTCGCTGGTTCACCCACCTGACAGATAATTAGCTACCATGGACTGTGTTTCGGGATTTATTGGGCAAAATCTAGACAAGCCACCTGACTGGAGGCGGACTTGATTTTATCATAAATCATCTTATTGCAAACACACAAAGACACACACAAGCTTAGCCTTACACAGCCAGACTTTTGACTATCAGACCTAGAGCTGGCCATTTAGAGAGAAAGAGTCCATCTGATTGACATGTAAAGTGTTTTTATTGCTGTATATGACATTAAGAGGCAAATTAATCTGAAATTGCCCAACACGTATAGGACACTCAAGGACACTTGCAAAGCATCTGCCAAATGCAAAATAAAATGTGAATGCAATGCATTTGAGTGCAATATGTGCAGAAGTTTCGTCTTTTTATGTAACTAGCAAAACCTCCTCGGTGTGTGTCTATCTGAAGAGGTGGACAGCAGAAATGTCACACTATGTGGCCTGTGTTTGGTTCGGCTATTGGAGCACATGGACATGACAAGTGCAGGTTTCACTGCGCGCTCTTAAAGAAATCTGCCCACAGAACAAGAGAGAGAGACAGTGAGTTGGCAGACCTTCTCTAATAATACACCATGTGCTGCCTGCCTCCCGAGTTCTTTCTCTGAATCCAGGCCATGTCTCTGGTGTGAAACAGACATATGTACCCCTGACCAGACCGGGGCAGAGAGCATGCTGGGAGATCAGTCCCAGAGCAGCAGGAGACTGAGAGGTTAGCCTGTGCTAACATTAGCACAACATTAACCCAGAACTTCCGTCTCTATACAGCGCAACATTACCACCTCTTCAAAATAGGTTTGGGAATTGTAATGAATTGGGATTCATTAAAAGAGCCGAAGAATCATTAGCGCCGGACTGCATGGTTGCGGTGTATGTTTGTTTTTCACAAGTATCATTCGCTCAGAAATTGGACAGCACATGGTTGCACAGTATGTCTGTGATTCGCCTAAAAGAACCGGCTCCCTTAGCAATCGGACTGCACTGACCACAATGTATGTCTATGATTCACTCAAAAGAGTCGGGTCATAAGAGTCATTCTCTCTGGAATTGGACTTGACTGGTCATGCTGTATGTTTGTGATTCACTCAAAAGAGTCAGGTCATAAGAGTCATTCTCTCTGGAATTGGACATCACTGGTCACGCTGTATTTCTGTGATTCACTCAAAAGAGTCAGGTCAGAAGAGTCATTCTCTCTGGAATTGTACTTGACTGTTCACACTGTATGTTTGTGATTCACTCAAAAGAGTCGGGTCATAAGAGTCATTCTCTCTGGAATTGGACATCACTGGTCACGCTGTATGTTTGTGATTCACTCAAAAGAGTCAGGTCATAAGAGTCATTCTCTCTGGAATTGGACATCACTGGTCACGCTGTATGTTTGTGATTCACTCAAAAGAGTCGGGTCATAAGAGTCATTCTCTCTGGAATTGGACTTGACTGGTCACGCTGTATGTTTGTGATTCACTCAAAAGAGTTGGGTCATAAGAGTCATTCTCTCTGGAATTGGACATCACTGGTCATGCTGTATGTCTGTGATTCACTCAAAAGAGTCAGGTCATAAGAGTCATTCTCTCTGGAATTGGACTTGACTGGTCACGCTGTATGTTTGTGATTCACTCAAAAGAGTCGGGTCATAAGAGTCATTCTCTCTGGAATTGGACATCACTGGTCACACTGTATGTTTGTGATTCACTCAAAAGAGTCAGGTCATAAGAGTCATTCTCTCTGGAATTGGACTTGACTGGTCACGCTGTATGTTTGTGATTCACTCAAAAGAGTCGGGTCATAAGAGTCATTCTCTCTGGAATTGGACATCACTGGTCATGCTGTATGTCTGTGATTCACTCAAAAGAGTCAGGTCATAAGAGTCATTCTCTCTGGAATTGGACTTGACTGGTCACACTGTATGTTTGTGATTCACTCAAAAGAGTCGGGTCATAAGAGTCATTCTCTCTGGAATTGGACATCACTGGTCACGCTGTATTTCTGTGATTCACTCAAAAGAGTCAGGTCAGAAGAGTCATTCTCTCTGGAATTGGACTTGACTGTTCACACTGTATGTTTGTGATTCACTCAAAAGAGTCAGGTCATAAGAGTCATTCTCTCTGGAATTGGACATCACTGGTCACGCTGTATGTTTGTGATTCACTCAAAAGAGTCGGGTCATAAGAGTCATTCTCTCTGGAATTGGACATCACTGGTCACGCTGTATGTCTGTGATTCACTCAAAAGAGTCAGGTCATAAGAGTCATTCTCTCTGGAATTGGACTTGACTGGTCACACTGTATGTCTGTTATTCACTCAAAAGAGTCGGGTCATAAGAGTCATTCTCTCTGGAATTGGACATCACTGGTCACGCTGTATGTCTGTGATTCACTCAAAAGAGTCAGGTCATAAGAGTCATTCTCTCTGGAATTGGACTTGACTGGTCACGCTGTATGTCTGTTATTCACTCAAAAGAGTCGGGTCATAAGAGTCATTCTCTCTGGAATTGGACTTGACTGGTCACGCTGTATGTTTGTGATTCACTCAAAAGAGTCGGGTCATAAGAGTCATTCTCTCTGGAATTGGACATCACTGGTCACGCTGTATGTCTGTGATTCACTCAAAAGAGTCGGGTCATAAGAGTCATTCTCTCTGGAATTGGACATCACTGGTCACACTGTATGTTTGTGATTCACTCAAAAGAGTCAGGTCATAAGAGTCATTCTCTCTGGAATTGGACTTGACTGGTCACGCTGTATGTTTGTGATTCACTCAAAAGAGTCAGGTCAGAAGAGTCATTCTCTCTGGAATTGGACATCACTGGTCATGCTGTATGTCTGTGATTCACTCAAAAGAGTCAGGTCGTAAGAGTCATTCTCTCTGGAATTGGACTTGACTGGTCACACTGTATGTTTGTGATTCACTCAAAAGAGTCGGGTCATAAGAGTCATTCTCTCTGGAATTGGACATCACTGGTCACGCTGTATTTCTGTGATTCACTCAAAAGAGTCAGGTCAGAAGAGTCATTCTCTCTGGAATTGGACTTGACTGTTCACACTGTATGTTTGTGATTCACTCAAAAGAGTCAGGTCATAAGAGTCATTCTCTCTGGAATTGGACATCACTGGTCACGCTGTATGTTTGTGATTCACTCAAAAGAGTCAGGTCATAAGAGTCATTCTCTCTGGAATTGGACATCACTGGTCACGCTGTATGTCTCTGATTCACTCAAAAGAGTCAGGTCATAAGAGTCATTCTCTCTGGAATTGGACTTGACTGGTCACGCTGTATGTCTGTTATTCACTCAAAAGATTCGGGTCATAAGAGTCATTCTCTCTGGAATTGGACATCACTGGTCACACTGTATGTTTGTTATTTCTATCAAAAGAGTCAGGTCATAAGAGTCATTCTCTCTGGAATTGGACTTGACTGGTCACGCTGTATGTCTGTTATTCACTCAAAAGAGTCGGGTCATAAGAGTCATTCTCTCTGGAATTGGACATCACTTGTCACGCTGTATGTTTGTGATTCACTCAAAATAAACGACTCACACAAGAGTCATCAGCTCAGGTCTTGGAATTCACTGGTTGCGCTGTGTGTCTGTGATTCACTCAAAAGAACCATGTCATAAAAATCATTCTCTCTAGAATCGAACTTCACTGGTCACACTATATTTGTGATTCGCTAAAAAGAACTGGCTCATTTGAGTCATTCTCTTGGGAATCGGACTTAAATGGTTGCGCTGTATGTTTGTGATTCTCTAAAAAGTGCTGACTCATAAGAGTCATCTCTCAGTAATCTGAATTCACAAATCACTGAATGTTTGTCTCTAAAAATAACTCAGGAGTCGGACTGCACTGGTCGCATTGTATGTTTGTGATTCAGTCAAAACAACCAGGTCATAAGAGTCATTCTCTCGGGAATCTGACTTCACTGGTTGCGCTGTATGTTTGTGATACATTAAAAAGAAACAAGTCACAAGAACTATTAGCTTGGGATTTGGACTATTCGCGGTAAAAAATAAGAGGGGGAACAATTTCACTGTATTTTACTGCGGTGTTTTAGTCAGCAGAAGAACGCACATATGTCTCAGCTCCCAACCTACAACTCTTTTAAATCTCCATTGACAGCAAATAGATTAAACTGAAAGTGAATGGAGACATTTTCTCTTGAGGAACATCTGAGAAGCAAAGACAAAAGACCCCTGTAATCCCACATGTGCCATCTAGAGTTTCAGAAGAGATTTCAGCAATGTCCTAAAGGCAACAATGAACATCCTAGCAATAAATGTTTTCTCTAGTGTTTGACTACGTCCAAAAACCATCAATCTGACATGCTGAGCAACCAGGATCTAATCGCTAAAACCATCAACGTGTCTTAAGGGGCCACTGAAAAATGTCTCTTAATAAAATGTGTCCTGTTTATAGCCTTTTAAAGCTGATTCCCATGCATGACGCGTCAGTCAAACCAGATGTTGCAAAGCGAACACACAAGGTCGTCCCCCAGGCTTCTGCCCCTCTCTAGATCACACAATATAAGAATCCGATGCCATTTAAAGACCCCGGCAGTGTTTTCTCAGGCCAGCAGGAGGGAAACTGCACGTAGCCCTCAAACAAACACAGTAAACGGGCAGAGAATGAGCTGACCCATATAAATGGCTTTATGAATAGGCCGTGAGCAGTAATTGAATTCACTTAGTTCTATTCTGGTCAGGGACCTTCATTTGTGGTTGTCTTTTTCTTTCTTTTTCTCTCTCAAACAGATGTTCTCCTCTGGACCCAATTCAGTAATTTCCCACAATGCTCTTGGGGAAGGGGCATTAAGGATGTCGACCATCCAACTCCGAGCCCTCATGTGACATGTTCACTGTGGGCGGGGCCAGCCAGCACAACTGCATAAATAGAATCCAAGTGACTTGTTGTGTGTCAGATGTCATGATAGGTTAAACTCAAAGATTGTTGACAGAGATTCAAAGTCTCCGCTTGGAGGTTGAAGCTTTCTGAGACTCCTGTGATTGTTAATGAGAGGGTTCGGCACAAACGACAGGCTTAATTAGATGGGTATTCACTCACACTAACGCGGCTACAGCGTCTTGCTGACACACTTGTGAACTGTAAGAGAATAGTGTATGCACGCGTCCCTCTCGTCCTCAGAGAGCAGCACACCCACGGGATAGTCACTGGATTTCAGAGTTAGCGAGATTTGTGCGATCGAATACTTGAAAGACTTTCTAGAGTTGTGTTTGAGACTAAAAGACTCGCCGAACTTAAAGGAATAACATCTGAGGGAAACCGTTAAAATGTCAAACAACAGCAAATGCTATTACTGAAGTGATAATTCATGATGAATATGCAAGTAAGAACGTTAATGGTTCATTCAATGTGACCCAAAACTTTTTTTTGTCACAAACAATAAATTAGACTGTTTAAGACTTGAAGTTTTCTGAATGAGAAGCTCTTTATTTTTTATTTTCAAGAGTTTGTAGTGAAGTTTTGTTTACTTTTTAACTTTTTTGACCTGGATGTGTCAGAATCAAGGACAGCATTCTAGCAACAGAAAAATTATTCTCGATTGTGACCTAGTTCTGCTAGCAAACGGATCTGGTGTTTGTGATGAAAAAGGTATTTTTAAAGCGTTGGATCTGTAGCTCGGGATGATGATGATGCATCTGGTTCATGGCCAAATATGAGTAACCGCACGCGCCTCCCCTGAGAGGATATACACCCGTGAGTGTGAGGAAAATCCACTAGTGTGTGTGTGTCTGTTGAATTTAGCATGGATTGCAAAGGTTGTGAGGGTTATGAAATAGTGCGTGTTTAAGAATATTCCAGGTTGAGTACAAGTTAAACTCAATCCACTATAATAATTTTGACTTGTCCCTTATTTTCTCAAACGCAAAAAGGAGGTTGAAATGAAGTAAACGAAGCCAATTTTTGGGGATTTAAAGGCAAGATACTGTACAGGCAAAATCATATAGATTTTTATGCACCGGTAATTTTTGAGATTTTGGCCTATATTGCTTCCATAACATTTCTTCTGTCAGACTGCATGGTGGAAAGAAAACATCCAAAAAAGCCTAGACATTTAAGTGTTTATTTAATTGCACTTTGTGTATTTGCATCTGTAGGTTTCAATTGCAATACATATCTTCAAATTAGGTTTTTCTCAGAAAACTCGACTTCAGAAGCACTTAAATACACCATTTTATTTATTTATTCCTATCTATATTCTAAAAGTTTTTACAGAGTGTTTTCTTCATATAGTATTCGCCTGATTTTATACAGCATTTTATTCCTAAAAACATGGTGACATTTTCTTTTGTCTTTCTGTCTTTTTTGTGATACAAAATAGATATCAAAAATACCTTGCATGTGTAAAAACCTTAAATATGTCAACAAAATAAAACAAGAATTTTGAACCTGGCTTCATCCAATGTTCAGATGTCTGGAAATAAATGCAAATTAGTGCATAATTCATTTGCACACATAATATTTCAGAAACCGTTTGAATTGTCTTAATGTACAGTGATTAACTGGGGGAGTATGGCGATATCTATTAGTTCATTTTTTTAACGTCTTCACCTGCGGTGTCTTTCCTTAAAAGCAGAAATAAGGGTTTTAAAGAAACACATTTTCTCTTAAATTGTGCATTTTTTAATGTTTAAATCATTTTTTACAGTCATTTTAGGGTGTTATGGGCTTTATGGCGTTGTAACGAAGTTGTGGGGAGGTTTGAATTAATAGGCAATTATTTTTTCACAGTAAAATCATGTTAACATGCTTATTGCTTATTTTATTTTAATATGTATGTAATGGCTCGACTTCCATTGTAAGCCTCAGATTTTTGCCTATTCTATTTTCTATCTATTTTCACCTTTCTTTAGTGTGTGATGTTGCTGTTTGAGCATGAAAAAGGTCTGCAAAGTTACAAAGCACAACGTCACTTCAGTGGGAGTTATTCTCGATATCAGTGTCACTGTTTCTGAACTCCCTGAAACGCCTCCGTTGTAGTCTTGAGTTTACAAACACATTACAGTATTCCTCATTTAAATAATTTGCGCACCCAAGGCATACACAAAATAAAGGGCTGTTAGCAGTGTAGTCACCACTGCCATTGTTAGTGTTTAGTGTTTACAAGCTGATGTTTGTGGTTATGGTAAAGGGTTTGACATTTCCCAAACACGCTCAAAGCGGTAGACCAATCACAACACACACTGTTCCAGGCGACCAATCAGAGCACATAGCGCTTTACAGAAGGAGGGGCTTCATAGAGACAGGAACTAAACAGGGGTGTGTTTGCCGTACAATGACGTAACCCGCTACCATAGTACGATGCATCGTTGAAGAAATCAACTAGCTAGTCACGACTGTTTCCCGAAACCGTATTGTCACAAATTGGTCGTTCAAACACATTGGTTAAAGATGTCACGCAGGTGTTGGAGTAATAACTTTCTTGAACCTGTTTGAGATCGAATTAATGGTAGATGTTTTGCTATAAATTACGAACATGGCATCTGAGGACTATTTCTCATTTTTCTCAGTTACTTAGCTTTTTTTCCAGATTCAATCATAGGCTCGTTCTTACGTGGTAGAGCACGTTCACACATGCGCACGCTTCAAAAACAACGCTTTAAATCTCTTGACAAACTAAAAGACGTAAATGACATTTGTATGAATTCTAAATAAAAGATACAGATTGTAATGAATGCCAGCATGCTTATTTTGCTCAAGATAAGGATTTATTGTGTCCACATGTCATGCAAACAAAAAACTATTATTCTAACCACAGATCGAGAGCTGTCGTTCCAACCACGCAACTTTGCGATGCTTTTAGATTAGAACGATGGTTTCGGGAAACACAGACTCGTTAAACTATGCTGATAACTATGGTCGCAAGTTTCGTCGTTACCAATAGAGTTCAATGGGATTTGCGACCAACTTGCGACCATAGTTTGCTAACAATGCTTTCGGGAAACGCACCCCAGAGCGTTACTGACAGACTAGGAAGAGAGGAGCTGCAACATTGGAGAACATGGGGAAAATAATGTGTTTTTTGAACATTCAAACATGAAAACCCATTAGAGACCAAAAACAAAATCACAACTTTGTAAAAGGGCATAATATAATAATAATATAATAAACTTTATTTTATGTAGTGCCTTTAAAAGTAGCATTCTCAAAGCACTTTACATGAAAATAATGGAATTAGAAAGATACACAACAGTCTAGGGAGTAAAAACTAAACAAGCAATAAAAATAGAAGGCCGATATAATAACAAACACAGCAATCACACGAATCACATAAAAGCCACCCTAAAAAAGTACGTTTTAAGGGACGATTTAAAAACTCTAAGGGATTCTGCATTCCTAATCTCAGAGGGCAGGGAATTCCACAATTTAGGAGCCAAAGAAGAAAAAGCCCATAGTTTTTAGCCGTGTTGTTTGGACAGTTAAAAGACCAGCTTCAGAAGATCGTGAAGCACGTATAGGAGTGTAGGGGGTTAAGAGCTCACACAAATATTAAGGGGCCAAGTTATTCAAGGCCTTATAGGTGAGCATGAGAAGTTTAAAATCAATACGAGAACTAACAGGGAGCCAGTGCAATTTTTCCAGGATTGGTGTAATGTGCTCAGTCAGAACCCAAGCAGCCGAATTTTGTACCAACTGTAATTTACTTAGGTTAGCTTTAGAAACCCCAGCCAGCAAAGCATTACAATAATCAATACGTGAAAAACAAGTGTTGATTAACTTTTCAGCCACAGAGAAGGTCAACATAGAGCGTAATTTGGCAATGTTTCTGAGATGAAAAAATGATGTTTTGACTGTGTTACGAACATGATGGTCAAATGTTAAGTTGGCGTCAAATATCGACCCCAGATTTTTTTGTTTAGTGTGCAATTTCAATCAGTCCCTCCAGTTTTTCACGATACTGCGATCGCTGAATACAACGCAAAATCAACAAAATGTCGCATTTTTTTGCCATTTTGCAGAATTCCTAATTTAACCGCAAAATAATCACAAAAAAAAAAAAAAGACCTCACAAAACATTAAATTATAATCACCCAATTGAAATATATTTGGTTAATTAGTTTCAATGCATTTTTACGTGGATACAGATGTTGCGCACGCGTGATGTCTGTGAGCGGTCTGTCAGAAACATGGCGAAAGAAAATGCGTCTCTCCTGCCCTCTCACATAAGCGCCCAGGTTTTCATTGGGCAGTACTGCAAACTTATTAACGCGTTTAACATGATTGAATGACATAACAAAAAGTATGATATGCTCGATGGTACTAAAAATAATTATTAAAAGCGCAGTATACCGTGAAAGAGAACTAATTTCAGCCAGTCGAGTGACAGTCTGTCTCTGACTGCAAGTGTGTGTGTGTATGTGTGTGTGTGTGTGTGTGTGTGACTGACTGACTGACTGCGTGTCACCGCCTGTCGGCCTAGTTAGAATATTGAATTCTCTTTATAGCGCTTGAAGAAATACACATAGCTACAATTACTTCAAAATATTCATCTTGGCAAGTATTTACGTAAAACAATCAGTAATAACTGATTGGGACTATATTTGACATTATTGTTAGCAGTCATCGACACTGAGCCACAACAAGTGCTTGTGATTGAGCTTAACTTGTACTGAACCTGCAAATATTCCTTTAAGATGCGGTGTTTCACTCACCAGGCCGTTGTCGTGTTGTGCGTGGTTTGTGTTGGACTCGGCGTGTCTCCCGTCAGGCTGTGTCTGGCCTGACTGCAGCCGTGTTGATGTGTCTCTTGAGGTTGTGATGGAGCTGCGGGTTGAGCGGTCTGTCCGTCCCCGTGCCACTGAGTGCGGGCCTGTTTCAGCCAGCGGCCCCCCAGCCCACACTTCTCCAGATACACCCGGCACACCTCATAGTTCATGGCCGAGTAATAGAGGAAATCAAGTGCCAGCAGCACCATGACGAAGAATCCATAGATCCACACGCCGATTAATGCGGAGTAATTGCTGCGACAGAGAAAAAAGTAGATGCACTTAATGTTTTATGTGGCCATAAACAAGCATTTTTATGATAAACAGTATCAAAAAGCCTTGAGGAATGGATGGAAACGCTTTAGCAGCATTAGTGGTCTTATGAAAGTTAAAGCACTTTAATAAATTCAGACTTCATTAGCGTTATATGAGGCATTGAGTGTTAATAAAGCGTTTTACAGTTCCTTCTGAAGTGAATCCCATGCACAGACTAAAAGAAAACAGCAGTAAAGGCAATAGCAGAACTTCCACTTTTTGATGAAGCACAGGCCTTGCGCTGTCAGACAAGGCCACAACTGACAGGGACAGTCTAGAGGTCTTCATAATGTGTGGTGTTATTAGAGCCAAGAGCATAGGGGAACAGATGTGTGTGTGTGTGTGATATCAGAACTCAGAGTCCAACATCAGCACTCGCCGGGATGGGAGGAAAACGGGATTGGGCAAGAATTACTGGCTAACATTTTAAACGAATTCAATATAATAATAAATATGATAGTTGAACCCTCACAAACAAATCAAAGAGATCCAAACCGTTTATTATCAGATGTTTAGTTAGGAAAGTAATTTTTTTTTTTTTTTCATTGTTGCAACTCCAGAAATAACTGGTGACATACTACTGCCAAAATAGATTTATGAGGAAGAAAATCAAAGTGGGTCACAATGTTTTTATTAAAATGATCGGCTTGTCTATTATTTGATGCAAAATGTCCTGCACTATTTTCCTACAAATATTAAAAAACAACAAACAAACAAACAAACAAACAAACAAGTAACAGGATTTAAATAATATTTATATAAAATGTTAAAATTATTAATATTATTATATAAAATATACATTATTGAGTTGTGATTATTATGAATGATAAATGTTTGATATTGTATTAATAATACTAATAATATTTTCTAAATGACAAATATTTGAATATTTTACCTTTTCTGTGACGATATTTATATCAAAATATTACTATTATTATATTAAATATTAATTTGATCAAGCTATATGATTTGAGTTGTTATTATTATGAATTAGGCCTATAGATTTTTGCATTTTATTAAAATCTTATTTAAATGTTTTACTTTTTCTCTGACAGTAGTTATATAAAAATATAAAAATGATTAATAGTATTATATTAAATATTAATTTAAGCCATTATGATTTGAATTGGGATTATTAATTATTTTAGATTATTATTAATTTATTTGATATT
Source organism: Rhinichthys osculus (assembly GCA_029959095.1). Taxonomy (NCBI): domain Eukaryota; kingdom Metazoa; phylum Chordata; class Actinopteri; order Cypriniformes; family Leuciscidae; genus Rhinichthys; species Rhinichthys osculus. The sequence goes on from JARWKJ010000025.1 coordinate 5,609,409, forward strand.
TTAATAATAATAATAATAATAGTCTTTTCTACATGAACAGTTTTATTTAAATGTTTAACTTTTTTCCGTGACAAACAGTGCAGGCCATTGTGTCACTATTGGTGTGAAATTATTGGTCTAATATTTCTTATAATATGCAAAGTAAAGTTGCGGCAGTTCTAAAAGAAGCTTTACTTTTTTATACCAGCTTTAAACTATATTTTGATATCACATTTATTTATGTGTGTGCGATTATGGCCCAGAATTAAAATTCTTCGTCTTGCCATCCATCATACGTGTGTGTGTGTGTGTGTGTATGTGATTCTGAGCCATAATCACACACACACACTTATCAGTTATGACAGTGGTGTGCTGTTATTTCATGCTAGCCAGATGCGCAATAACTCAAATCTGCAGCAGACATGCCTCTATATGCCAAAGCCTTATATGTCCAAGGCTGCTGGTGTGTGCTCTCGGCTGCTTCTGAGACTCAGTGAGGGTGATTTAACCTCAGGCCATCAGCAAATATCACTGGCTGAATCCTGCTGACCACGGATGAGAATGAAATGGCTTCCCACCAGGACATCCGTCCTCTCAGTAAGTCGCAGCCTGCCTGAGCACATTTCCACATCATTAGCTGTCATGAGACCGTCTCAGAGGGACGATGTGAGGCTGCTACGCTGATCTGGGAGCAGTTCATATTTTCAGTTAATATTTGATGAGAAGGGAAGCGTTTCATAGCGTTAGAAAGTAAACAGAGCAGGTGTGACCTCTGGCCATAAAACTCATTTGGCTTTTATTATAGGCCTACTCTTTCAAGATATCTTTCACCTCTGAAACTACTTTGTAATCAAGGATGTAGTGGCAGGGGAAAATATTACCCAATATTACTGCAGAGTGTGTTGGAATACTTCATTCTGATTGGTCAATCATGACATACTAATGTCAACTATACTGTAACTATAATGATGCGCAAATGGTTTCCTACATAGCGGTGCTAATTTAATCTCTTTCATATCACTTCATAATTTCAACTCAAATGAATATTTCATGTGACTTATTTATTAAGCATGTGAATTTTATTGACTGATTTATTAATTTATGCGGTATTTCTGAAATAACTGGTGCCATGGAGCCACCAAAATGGATAAATGACTTGAATTATTTGCCCAACATGCATAAATAAATGAATAAATAAAAGGTAAATATAACATCTTTGTCACAGAGACATTCACATAGATATTTTACATACATGTTTTTATTTTAAAAAGTTTCAATATTTTTTTATAAATACACCTGGCATTGGTAACCAAAAACATAGTGTATCTGTGATGATGCAACCAGGCTGTTAGTGTCAACATAGAGTCCAGGATCACTGTATTGAATCATAAGTTATTACTTGGTGCACATTTTCCCATGTCTAATAATCTGGTTTAAACAGCGTGTGTGTAGGTGAAGGCAGGAGACTCACTTGTGAGCGTATCCGTCCGGTGAGGTGGTCAGGTTGACCTGCATGACTGTCTGGAACTCGGTCTCGTTGCAGCAGTATTTGAAGGCTGTGTTGTTATGGTGACAGCAGAACATGTACGTCTTGTTGTCCGAGAGACGAGGACAGTGGAAGCCGAAGTGGTAGCGCCCCTTGTGGTCGAAGTAAGGCTCACACACTCGAAAGTGAGCAGAGAGAGCTGCACGAAAAGACAATGAGAAACAGGACAGTTAGCATGTGGTGTTAGATTGTAAATTAACTAGCAGTTAGGACTAAAAAAGACTAGCTATTTACTTTTTAATGATTGTACATAGTCTTATTGTAAACAATTCATCAGTGCACAATGATTCCAAAGATTTAGGGCCCTATCATACACCCGGTGCAATGCAGCGCCAGGCGCGACGCAAGTGTTTTTAGCTAGTTTCAGCCCGACGCAGTTATCATTTTTACGTCCTGTGCCACGGTGTTTAAATAGCAAAAGCATTTGCGCCCATGTGGGCTGCTGGTCTGAAAACGAGGTGTGTTCAGGCGCATTGTGGTGCGTTGCTATTTTGTGTACATGTTCGCTACATTCGCTACATGTAAATAGCGAATCCGCCACGGCACGAGCACAACTGGCTTTAGAAGATTGAGAATTAGAAGATTGAGACTCTGGTTGATTTATTGCATGTTACGTCCAAAACACACCCATTACTCCTTTAAGAGAATAGAGACAACCCTTTTAGACCATGCGCTGGGCACGCCGATTTTTCCCATCTGCAAAAGTGATTCAGACGTGCACTTGCGCCGCGCGCTTTAGACCATGCGCTTAGATCTTTAAAATAGGGCCCATAATATAATATAGCCTAATATTCAAGTTTTTATTGGTATAGCGCTTTACCAACGCTATCTCACGACCAATTCGTACGAATTCGTAAGAGTGAGTGAAATGTGACTGATTCGTATGATTCGTACGATTTGTCTAAACCCCAGTGACGGTTAGGTTTAGGAGCGGGGTCAGGGGTCGTTCGTACGAATTCATACGAATTAACCACCTCATAAAATTCGTACGAATTGCCGTGAGATCGGGATGGCTTTACACAATACATATTGTTTGAAAGCAGCCTCTTTTCCCAAGCCATGACCGCATCCATATTCTCTTTCGCTTCCTTCTCTTTTTTTCAGCACAGATATAAACCACAATTGCCAAAGTGCGATTCATCTTGTTTACCACAAAAATTTTCTTAACTAACCTACGATTCAATAGACCTTATGCACCAGAGAAACGAGGGCACCGCCATCTCTAGAATATTGTCTTTGAACTTCCGTTTTTGCGGTCGCTCTGTATATTTCTATGGCATCGCTGTCCAGGAGTAATTAGCTGGTGAAGTTGATTTACTTATTATAGAGTTAACGAAAGTTATCATGAGCATTGTAATATTTATGACAAGCATTGTAAACATACTTCTTAACAAATGGACCTTGGGAATTTTTAAAACGAGCCGTTCATTCATAACTACGCAAGATCGCTGTGAAAATACAGACCGGGAGTCAAAAGACAATGAGCTCAGCGTGGAAAAGGGGCGTGGCTACATAAGGTCTATAGGTGTCATCATCATCGTACAGTCTACATAGCCTACACGTCGTACTCAAGTTTATTATATCCATTTCGTACAGTGTGATTTGGATTGCCGAAAGCAGGCATTAACTATTTCACTTTTAAACCACTGATCTTCAGCCAAGTCTTTTAATTAATAAAATAGTGAATTACTGAATTTCATTTATAATTCATCCCTGATTTAATGATGCTCACCACATTTAGTGGACCTCTCAGAAATGGAAATGGAATTGAATGGTTTCTGTTGGCATAAAAACGTGCTCGGAATAATTTCTCACTGATTCGGACACACGCACAAAGGAAGTGCAACAAGGGCTGGTGGGTTTTTTCATATGACAGTCGTAGTTCTGCTTCATTATTCATCGCCGTATTCAGAACAGAGAGTGACAGCGAGGTCTGAGCGACTAACCCATGTTGACACGATTCACCCTGAACCACTCAGACACAACAGCTCACAGACATCATGCTATAGAAAGAGCACTTTTCTTTCCGGTCAGCACCACACATGCACTTGTATTGAATTTAAATCGATTCAGCCTAATTAGCTCGGATTCATTCGGTTTCTATGATGAATCTGCGCTTGTGTAGATAAAATAAAATGTTCTTCAGTTTCAGCTCAAGTTTCTATTATTTCAGGCTTTACCAGATTTAATTAGACAAATGTGAGAGGAAAAATAGCTAGAGCTAAAGCTTCAAAAATAATTTCAACGGAGCTGCAAATTATGAGGGTTTTGACATGGTTTAATTAAGTCTTGAAGGAAGACAACACAAAATCCTGGGAGTCTCAAACGTTTTATGTATCGCATAATGAACGTTTCCAAACAATGTTTTAGTAATTAAAGTTTAGTTGCAAGTTAGTAAGAACTCATATTTTCCCCTGATGCCAAATCGATGCTCACAAACAGAAGCTGTGTTAGTCTGAGGTGTCAGTAGCAACAAAACGCCCTCACAGTATGAACAAAAACAAAAGTCCTGTCATTATCATTATTTTTATTTTTTTACTTTATTTTAAATTTCACTTCATGTTACATATATCAAAAAAAATCTTTAGTTCCAAAAAACTTGTCCTTAAATGAACACTTTTAGTGAATGTCTATAAGTGTTGAGGTGAACAGCGTTGAGGGCATTTGTATGCTCGTGCACTTCTAAAAGCCCCTAAAAATGCATTGAATATTGATTTAGCAATAAACAGCAAATTTACAGTCTTTCTCTTCAGGGAAAATAGACTAAAAAATTGCTTAAAAAGTCATAAAAAATGTGTTTGCCTGCACACTATCACTATTTATGTGTGTGTGTATATATATATATATAAATATATATATATTATGTATATGTAATATATATACTGTATATATGTATAAGCTGAATTTTCAGCATCATTACTCCAGTCTTCAGTGTCACATGATCCTTCAGAAATCATGAAAATACTGTATGCTGATTTGCTGCTCAAGAAACATTTATTATTATTATCAATGTTGAAAACAATATCTTTTGTAACATTGTAAATGTCTTTACTGTCACTTTTGATCAATTTAATACATCCTTGTTGAATAAAAGTATTAATTTCTTTCCAAAAAATGAATAAATAAATAACGGTAAATAAATCAACTTTTAAACGGTAGTGTATAATGGTACACAAGCTTTCTATTTCAGATAAATGCTGTTCTTTTAATCTTTCTATTCATCAAATAATTGATAACTCCACTGAAGACTGAAGTAATGATGCTGAAAATTCAGTTTTGATCACAGGAATAAATTACATTTGAAAATATATTCAAACAGAAAACAATTATTTTAAATTGTAATAATATTTCAATTTTTTTTATGTTTTTACTGTACGTTTGATTAAATAAAGGCACCCTGAGCAGAGGAGACTTCTTTCAAAAATATAAAAAAAAATCTTACCGACCCCAAACTTTTAACCGGCAGTCTATATAATACCACGGCATGCGTCTAAAGACTCGTGACACCATTGTCGTTTGCTTCATGATGATTTTCTCCATGCTGTCCAAGACTTTAAACTCTCTGCAGGGAGAATGACTCACGCCCGTCTTTAATAATTAAAGAGGTTTTTCGATTTGATCCAGCTTTATGACCTCTAATCTCACACTATCCCGCCACCCGATCAATGTAAAAGCAGGAAGCTTCAGTCTCCCAGCGGAGGGAAAACTCTCCATCTGAAGCTCAGTGAGACACAGATGGACAATGGACGAGACAAATTGGACCGCTCAGAGATTCTGGGTAAAGAATGACCGCGTGAGAGCGGTAAATCTGATAAGAGGATGTTTCTTCGGCACCTTTGTGTCCCACAGGTGGATTTTTATCACTTAAAAATAGGTTTTGACTTTGCTGAGGTCACTTTAAATCTGCCTTAAAACCTTTCTTTATCATTTATTTTTCCTTAAAGTTTTACTATGTTTTTAAATCAACAGTAAGAATTATAATCAACACAAACATGCAAGCATTTACTGAGAAATTTAACTGAGAAATATTACAATTTTTACACAAATTAACTGTCAATTTGCACCTATAATGAAGTTTAAAAACTGCCTCTAATAAATGACATTTAAATGAATTTCAAATGAATATAAAAAAAAAAAAAAAAAAAATGAAAGCATAAAGATTTGTGTATTTTTAGTGGTTTTGACTTTTGCTCATCTCATTTATTTTTCCTACTTAATGTTTCACCTCTTTTCTCCATAATAAAAATCAGAATTTCTACGTTTTAAAAACTATAAAAATCTACACAAACCAAAATAACATTATATTTACTGTGATTTAATTGAAAAAATAATTCAGTTTTCACCTAATAAAGTTAAAAATTGCTCCTAATAAAGTCAATTTTAAATAAATGACAAATCAAATCAAAATAGTTGAAGAAACACGTAACGTTAGGTTCAGTTTTAGATATTTCTCATTGTTATAAACAGCCGTTACATTAAACCATCTGCGCACTTGGTCTTACCTGTAGTAGACAGAACGAGGAAGATGATGGTCAGGATGTTGAAGGAGTGATGATTGGTGACACTCATCTTCTTGTCCTCCCTCAGGGGAGGATGGAGACATGAAGCCTGACAGCTTCAGCTGCTTCCAGACGTCATCTTTATCTCCGGCTTCTGTTCATGACTGTGACAGTTTGCCAGCACACCTGTAGCGGAAGAGGGCAGATGTTACGATCACGCCAACACATCTGTACGGTACGATCTTGCTCACTTTATTTCCAACTCTGCTCCTACCTAGGCTTCATTTTAGTCAACCTAAACTAAAAAAGCTGCCAGAATTCAAAGTCATAAAGATGAATGCACATGAACACCGCTAGATGTCATTTAGGATATTTTCCCAGCTAACAAGGAACATTCTCCGAACTTTGGCTAACGTAAGTTTCTTTCAAAGATGTGAACAAACACTGTTACAGGCAGTCGGCAGTAAACAAGAGACAGAGACAAGAGTTAATGGTTGCTTAAAAAATGATCCTCTTTGTTGTCTGAGGATGCACTGCAGTCGTCACGGTAACTCTACTCTCTCAACTGCCACCCAGAATTCGAAAAAATGCAGCTGAACTGTTCAGCAAACTCATTATAATACATTAAAGTAATTTAAATAAAACTTATATATATATATGGTGAAACTATATAATTTTGATGACCTTTTCACAATGTAATTTTGAATTTGGGGTTTTCATAAGCTGTAAGCCATAATCATCAAAATTATATCAAATAAAGGCTTGAAATATCTCACTTTGCATGTAATGAGTCTATATAATATATTAGTTTCACCTTTTAAGTTGAGTTACTGAAATAAATGAACTTTTGCACGATATTGTAATTTTTCGAGTTTCACCTGTATAAACATTTAAACAGAAATAGACACGTGTAAACCTAGTTGGCAAAACTAAAAAAAAAATATATGAGGTAATCAGAATTTTTAAGTTAAGAAACTCAAAGTCTAAGCAGAACTTGCAAATTTTTATTTTTGTATTTAGACATTTTAATTGCTCTTAACTTGAATTATTTGAGTAAGCTTATTCATTCATTCATTTAACATAAAATTATCATGTGATCTCAACCTAAACATTTTTAGTATAGGAAACTTGGCTAGCTTCTTTTGACTAGCTAATTCAGTAAATGCTAACTTGCTAGTTGGTAACACAGTGCTTTGATAGCATCAGGGTAGCATACCAATTGTTGAATGAGTACAGCAACATAGAACATTTAACATTTATAACTCAGCATAAACACTACTAAATCTCTCACAGGTGTAAATTGGAAATTCTCAGGAGGACTTTAAGGCAGCCAAATTTGACCCTGCTTTGTTGCATTATGGGTGATGTAGTGTTTGTAATGTGTGCCGGCGCACAGGAAGTCAGTTCACTAGCGGCCATCTTGAAAACTCATGCAGGTATGATTGAAATGTGTGACTTCAATAGCCATGATGAGTGATTTCCCTCATTCATCTTTCCACAAGTGTTCTACGATAGGATCAAGTCCTCTTTTCACTGAAGCACATACTCTTATAATATCATCTTCTATCTGTTATTGTTGTCATATCCATCGCAACATGCAATAAACCTACTCTATGAATGCTCCTCGTTCATCTAAAAGATTGTAACTTAGCACTCTGCTGTAAAACTCTGTAGCAACAAAGAGGTTTATCATGGCTTGTGTTCTGCATGAAACAGGAGTGATGATTGTTAAGATCAATGCACACAGTTTTTGGCATCGGAGAAGAATTGTGCAATTTTCTATTGTTTTAGAGCACAATAATCAGTGACATTTTAGACATTTCAAGTCGTTGGCGTATAGTCTTTGATAGTCATCACAGGCTGTGAAAAGGGTCCAATTGCACAGTGTGTGACGGGCTTTAGTGGGCTTTGGGTTTGTACTAAATTACCAGTTCTTTTGTGGCTGATTTGAAAGCGTTTTAAATGGAATCAGTGTGGTTAATCTACATGCTGGGATTGTTCATTTCGAGTCTGGGATGGATATAATGTTTATTTTTGCAACTGTTTAGCAATTTCATCTCATTTGGGCTGATTGTGCTGCTCTGTAGGAGAAGGAAACTCAGGACAAATCCCAGACTTCTCTCTGTGTTTCGCTCTTCCTTGTTTTCTGTTCTGTGGATGAGGACGGATCTCCAGAATATCCATGTGGAAGATGAGGTGTTAGTTCTCAAAACACTGTACATCTGCTGGTTTAGTTGCTTCTGCTACAAGCCTGTGTTTGTTTCTCCTGTTGATCTCAGTCACTTGAAGTGGAGTAGGATTCCCCAACAGTTCCACAATATGAGTTCATGCTTTACATGCAGAGATTTGGTTTGTTTCATAGCAGGTCTAATGTGCCGAATGACATTTAAGTGGGTCTCTTTAAAGTAGACTCGGTGTGCATTTCAGTTTGTAACCCAGTTTACTTCAGTGGGATTTTATCAATGGCAGCTGCTATTTACACTATAAGTGAAAAAAGCGATCGATTATATTTACACTATGTAAAAATAGCAGTATTTTCTTTGCAATAAGTGTAAATAGGAGTTAGATGTTATTTATAATTATAAATAGTGGCAGATACTATTTTCACCGCAGTGTTGTAACTGTTGTTTTACATCAACGGTATGCAATAATAACATAGAGTGTAAATTATTATATTTATTACAATTATTAAATGGATGCCATGCCACCTTATTGGGACGATAAAGCCCTCCCTACACCTAACCCCCATAATATCCCCCTAACTGATAAACACTTTAGACACTTTAATTAAATTTTTTCTTAATTTTTATTGGAAATAAATGCCTTTCCGATCTGATATGTGATGGGAAAAGGGAGAGGAGTGAGTTCGAACTCGGGTCGATTTGCCTTAACCCCCACACTATTGTTGACTATTCAGTGTCTTTTCCGTGATTTTGCCAATGTCAGTGGTCAGTTAGTGTCAATAGCTTCTGCCAACAAGGTGGGATATTTGCACTTAGTGTAAATAGACTCTGTTTATCCATTGGGAATTGGCCTAAAAAATGGCAGAAAAGGACATTACACAGAAATGTCAGGAAATTGTACCCAAGAAACTTTCACATCTTTAACTTGAATCTTAGTCAACAGAATGGATATTTGCCTAAGTCCCAGAAATAATTATAACATTTAAAGGGAACATGCTAATCTGCTCTTAAATCATTAATAAGGGAAGTAATAAAATACAGCGGCTAATAATAAGCTTGATTGCAGCCTTTATCTTCAGAAGAATGAAAAAATACGACAGGCTTCCAGCAAGCCCTCAGACCAAAAGAACCAAAGGACGAAACCAAAGAATAAATTATAACAAAATGTATTGTAATCAAGAGTTATCACAAAAGTCGATAACAATAAATTAAACCACATTCATTAGTGGGGACCACTGGTCCAAAATAAATAAAGTAGGCTATAAATAATTCACAGAAAACTAAATAAAGAAATAAAAATAAAAGAGTGGTATTTTCGTCAGAGAGACCCAAGGCCCAAAATAACAAACAAAAACCCCATTCTACCAAAATAAAACAACAACGTAATTAACCTAGCACAAAGGAAAGAAAATAAATTACAATAACGCTTCCCTCACTACACTCTTCAAAAGAAACATAAGAAAAGAATATTTCCCCAAACAAAAGAGCAGGTCTCTCCTACATAACCACCTTCTACATAAAACACACAACCAAAAGAAACATGACAAGATTATGTTTGATCTGACGGCTGGTAGGAAGTCTGCGCCATTGCGACCGACCCGAAGCCGCAATAGTCTCCCCTGTCAACCGGAGGAGGAGGAGGATATGTTGTCTTTGAACAAATGAGAGATTTCCCCTGATTTCCATTTTTCCGGTTCTAAAAGCACTCTGTTCCTCCCTCTTCCTCCAGTATTACGGCTTCTTTGTGCTCTCTGAAGATAATTTTGTGTGACTCAGAACAGCTTCTAAATATATAATAATTACTCTGGTGTGACATCTTACTTTCTTAAGCCTCTAAGCGTTAAAGCGGTTTGCTGATTGACTTACGGTTAATGACTGAACGACGCTCATCACAACTAAATGTGTTTTCAGCTTGTGCTATCATAAGCTGTTGACTAACCACATCACGCTGTACTAAACACAGAAATAAACCTGCAGAAGTAAGTGAAACACCCACCCACTCATGCAGACATCGTGCTGCAAAACCAGCATCAATGTACAGCTACTCTAAAACCATCACATTTGACCAGTCTGACCAATGGAAACCAGCTTAACGTGTTTTATGGGTCCAGGTAGTTTCTCTCAGGTGGTTTTAAAAACAAAACCAACGTAAGCTGGTGTATGCTAGTCTTTCCAGCACAACATGAACAGCAGTTCTGGTCTTTTCTGCAGGAACATCATGTTTTATTCTTCTTATTTGGCAGTAAATAAAGCTGAATGATATACCGCTCGATGTGGCGGGACTTAATCAGAGTCGCTGACATTCGTGTCACTGTCCTGTTTTGTATATTTGCCCTCTATCTGTGAGTCGGACCAAATGTCACGCCTGTGCGGAGCGTCATGATTAGCATGCAGTGTCTGAATTATCATAAAGTGTCTGCATTAGCATACAGTTGTCAGACTTTCTGGCTTTCTCCATTTCCAGCTCTGGCTAGAAGCATATCCCAGCCTATAGGGGTGTGTGTCAATCACAGGAGGCCGCAGAGCAATCATTCCCCTTAACTGGTGCGTAAAATATGAAGATTTTTCTTTTCTTTAACTCTTCCTATTTCTGTATCGCTCCACAGTCATTAGCTGTCCGCTGAAAGCACAAACTTGCTAACGTGATGCGTCTGACCGAACCGATCGACAGAGTACATTCTTCTCCCCAAAACAGACGGAAGCTAATGGATGTATCTAGCATCAGTGTTATTTTAGTAATGTTCATATTAAAGCTTTTATTAATATTTTATTGGCTTTTATTTTTGTTTTACTTTTAGTATATATATATATATATATATATATATATTAATTATTATTATTTTTTTATGCAGTATTTTAGTTTGATATAGAGTTTAGGTCTTCAAAAAAAAATGTTTTAAGCAGATTAGCACCATCTGGTGGGAGTATGGAGAGAAAGAGTAGGACCATGGTGTAACCACTAGATGAGGTATGTGAATTCCCCAGCTGTTTATGGACACATTTACTTTTTTTTTTTTTCTCGGTGGATTTGAATACATATAAAAAATAAATAAAAATAAATAAAAAAAATTGTAAAATTTCTTTTTAGTTTTGTCAATTTCCCATTCATTTCCTATGGGGGTCATTTTTGACCGAAGACCACAAGTGTGACAATTTTTTTACGACCACTTAACAGGCTCGGATTATGACCTCAATTTTTTGTGTGTTCACATACCCAATGCCATAAAAGTCACCAAGTTTCGTAACATTCCGATGAAGCTGTGATTTAAAAAAATTCAAAACAAATTTTTTATAATCAAAATTTATTGGTGTGTATGTGTATACAAGTGTGTTTGTATGTGTGGGTGTGTCTGTTTTGCACTCTTGATGTTGTAGAGTGTCACCCCTTTACTGCGGTGTACTTTTTTTCAGCATTGTGGCCGATTTGTAGATTGTTTTTGTCAATTTCCCATTCATTTTCTATGGTCGGTCATTTTTGACCGAAGACCAAAATCGTCACTATTTTTTTTTACGACCACTTAGCATGCTCGGATCATGACCTCAATTTTTTTTTGTATTCACATACATAATGCCATAAAAGTCACCAAGTTTCATAACATTCCGATGAAGCTGTGATTTTTAGAAATTCAAAACAGAAGATGTTTTCGGTCAGAAATTACCGAGGACCGTCTGAGGGTTAAGTTTTAAGTTAATCCAATATTTATATATTTTTTATTTCAGCTTTTTCAATTATTTTAACAGTTTTAGTGAATAACACACACAAACTTGCTAAAATGATGCATTTGACACTTCAAAATAAATTGTAATATTTTCCCCTCTGAAATCAGACAGAAGCTAATTAATGTATCTAGCGTCGGTATTATTTTAGCAATATTTTAAAAAAAATTATCTTTTTTTTCAGAATATAAATTCTTTATTATTTAAATGAACTATTTTGTTATGTGCTTTTGTCATTTTTAATTGTTTTTATATATATATATTTCTATATAGCTTTTATAAAGGATTTCAGTTTTAGTCGTTTTAATACTGCAACTTCAAATAAGTTTGAAATTGCTTACTTTTTTTGATCTAATATTTATTTTATGCTGAAAATGTCAGTGAATAACACTACTGAAAGTGCAAACTTGCTACTAGTTATTAATATTTTGAATTGCGTCTGGTTTCTCCATGTAAATCCGTGCGATCAGGGACAGCTGAACCTGGAACCAACCATATGCAGTTTCCATAAAGGCAATTATGACACTATGCAATTGTGCAGAATGTGCACATCCTTAATTTATTTATTATATGCGTGTTGTTTACTTGCATACTTCCAGCAAAGAATACAGGTTATTGCATCACATACTAACCCGTCCCTCGTTGAAATATCATTGTCACAATTTCATTTCTTTTTCTATATTTTTTCCTGTTTCTTCTGTCCTAAAGGCAGAAAGCTCATAAACAAGCATTACACAGTTAACAGACACTAAGCTTTAGTACACTGTGTGTATCAGCCTGATTTGACTCACTCTTGTTAGATAAAAACAGCAAGGCTTAGAGTATTGTTCTTCTGTTGCAATTTGAACTATATATTATGGTTCAATTCCTTAAAACGTTCCCTGCCAGCTAGTCTCAGCCTGATCTCGTGCCCACGGCCCGCCCACAGTCTCGTCTGATCTAAACTGCACAGAAAAGATAGAAAGCGCTCGTGAAAAGCTCCTATCCGGATGGCAATCTTCAACAGGTGCACTGGGTGTTTCTTTTGCATTTCAAAGACAGTTTTGTGACACTTTGTAGCAAGACAGTAGATATTCATGAGCAGAACTGTATTTCCTGCTTATCTGTCTGTGAAATGGTCAGTATTTATTCTCATTTCTTCACGACATACAGTGCCGGACAAAAGTTTGGAATAATTACGATTTTATAATGTTTTTGAAAGACGTCTCTTATGTTCACCAGTGCTGCATTTATTTGATTACAGTTACAGTGCAAGCAGTGATATTTTGAAATATTTTTTATAATTTAAACAACTTGTTTCTGTTTGAATATATTTTAAAATGTAATTTATTCATGTGATCAAAGCTGAATTTTCAACATCATTACTCCAGTCTTCAGTGTCACATGATCCTTCAGAAATCATTAATATGCTGATTCGCTGCACGATTATTATCAATTATTGTTAGCACTCAATTAACTTATTAACAGCTTAATATTTTTTTGTGGAAACCGTGATACATTATTTCATGATTCTTTGATGAATATAAAGTATTTTTTGAATAGAAATCCTTTCATACAAATCTTTGCCACTTTTGATCAATTTAATTCATCCTTGCGGAATAAAGGTTTTTCATTGTTCTCACCCCAACCTTTTGAATGGTAGTGTATCACAGTTTCCACAAAAATATGAAGCAGCACAACTGTTTTCAACACTGATAATAATCAGAAATGTTTCTTGATCAGCAAATCAGCATATTAGAGTGATTTCTGAAGGATCATGTGACACTGAAGACTGGAGGAATGATGCTGAAAATTCAGCTTTGATCACAGGAATAAATGACATTTTACAATATATTAAAATAGAAAACAGTTTTTTTTAAAATTGCAATAACATTTCAAAATATTACTGTAACTTTTGTACTGTATTGAGTGAGTTTCTTCCTCCACAAATGTACCCGTCTCTAAACAGTTATATGTCAGTCAGGTGATCACGTCCTGTAGGAGTGGGGTGTTTTTGGGCAAGAATAAGTCTCGCCTTTAGTCAAAAGTCTGGCTGTGCATGACTACCCGGCTGGTCAGTAAGTTTTATTTACTCACCAGAGGTATGTTTCACTCGCAGTTGGTGCTTGGCATTTAAAATGGAATAACATTCATGAAACGACTGGAAGTAGGCGTCCGGAGATTTCCCCGCCGTCTGTGTGTCTGCCCGAGGCTCTGAAGAGCCCAAAACCTGACTGTGGGACGCCGTTTAGAGTCATGCTGACTGTGATGCGCTCTTTATCTGTCAATCATTTTGAGTGACAGGGTCTGGTGTCATCGGGGTCTCTGTGGAAGGCGGGGTTTAGGAGAGAAGAGGTGTGTATATATATATATATAAAACAGTTGCACTACTTTTATGTTATTTCAGTGCAAATTTTAAAAAAACTTTTTTATATGCATATTTGCTTATTTATCTGCATGTTTTTTTTGTTTATAGTGCTGGGTAACGATAATCGCATCCAAAATAAAAGTTTGTATTTACGTAATATATGTGTGTGTACTGTGCATTATTATTTTATACACTCACCTAAAGGATTATTAGGAACACCATACTAATACTGTGTTTGACCCCCTTTCGCCTTCAGAACTGCCTTAATTCTACGTGGCATTGATTCAACAAGGTGCTGAAAGCATTCTTTAGAAATGTTGGCCCATATTGATAGGATAGCATCTTGCAGTTGATGGAGATTTGTGGGATGCACATCCAGGGCACGAAGCTCCCGTTCCGCCACATCCCAAAGATGCTCTATTGGGTTGAGATCTGGTGACTGTGGGGGCCATTTTAGTACAGTGAACTCATTATCATGTTCAATAAAACCAATTTGAAATGATTCGAGCTTTGTGACATGGTGCATTATCCTGCTGGAAGTAGCCATCAGAGGATGGGTACATGGTGGCCATAAAGGGATGGACATGGTCAGAAACAATGCTCAGGTAGGCCGTGGCATTTAAACGATGCCCAATTGGCACTAAGGGGCCTAAAGTGTGCCAAGAAAACATCCCCCACACCATTACACCACCACCACCAGCCTGCACAGTGGTAACAAGGCATGATGGATCCATGTTCTTATTCTGTTTATGCCAAATTCTGACTCTAACATCTGAATGTCTCAACAGAAATCGAGACTCATCAGACCAGGCAACATTTTTCCAGTCTTCAACTGTCCAATTTTGGTGAGCTCTTGCAAATTGTAGCCTCCTTTTCCTTATTTGTAGTTGAGATGAGTGGTACCCGGTGGGGTCTTCTGCTGTTGTAGCCCATCCGCCTCAAGGTTGTGCGTGTTGTGGCTTCACAAATGCTTTGCTGCATACCTCGGTTGTAACGAGTGGTTATTTCAGTCAAAGTTGCTCTTCTATCAGCTTGAATCAGTCGGCCCATTCTCCTCTGACCTCTGGCATCAACAAGGCATTTCCGCCCACAGGACTGCCGCATACTGGATGTTTTTCCCTTTTCACACCATTCTTTGTAAACCCTAGAAATGGTTGTGCGTGAAAATCCCAGTAACTGAGCAGATTGTGAAATACTCAGACCGGCCCGTCTGGCACCAACAACCATGCCACTCTCAAAATTGCTTAAACCACCTTTCTTTCCCATTCTGACATTCAGTTTGAAATTCAGGAGATTGTCTTGACCAGGACCACACCCCTAAATGCATTGAAGCAACTGCCATGTGATTTATTTGATTAGATAATTGCATTAATGAGAAATTGAACAGGTGTTCCTAATAATCCTTTAGGTGAGTGTATATAGGCTATAAATACACACACATGTATATATTTAAGAAAAATGTGTTATTTATAAAATATCGATATACAGTATATACATGCAAATACTTTTTTTTACATATATACATGCATATGTGTATTTATATATACAAAATAATTATGCACAGTACACGCACATAGCCTATTATGTAAATACAAACTTTTATTTTGGATGTGATTAATTGTGATTTGCTTTATTTGTTGCTTATTTGCGTATTTATTTATTTGGCTTTTTTATTTATTTGAAGACTTATGAAACAGTCTTTTTGTGTGCATATCTGGCTCATATTGTAAGCCGCATGACTTGTTTTGCAACATTTATTCCCCATGTGAGCGAGCGAGAGGTTTCCAATAGCAACCAATATCATCCACAAGTTGATCTCAAAGTTTGCTATCCAACTTCAATAAAACGAAGTGCACAATTTCTTTTTGCTTTGAGCTTCCTGTTCCCCTCGTCACCCATTGCATTTCGAACGCCCCCCCCATCTCTAGAATTAAACCTGGAGAATCTTCTGTGTCATTATGTGACGGAAGCAGTCGTACAGTGGGGAGATTTCTAACAAGAGTCAGCTGTGTTTAATAGGTGGAATGTATTACATGCCAGGGATTCGAGAGAGAATTATTCCACAACATAATGCAGGAGCGGCGTCTTATTGCACTTCCTCCAGAGCCAGTCAGACAGAGCTCACTGTGGGAGAAAACGCAAGCTATTGTCTGCTCCTGTAAGAGGATTCTGTGTTCTCTACGCAGACCCTGAGAACTCCTGCAATTCACAAAGTGAAAATGACATTCTGGAATAAGAAACCTTTCTTTTGCAATGCTATTAGTCATGCGTTTTGAAGCCGAAAATGTCTTTTAACTAGTGAGAATTTCTACTGTATATTGTGTTTATACACTCACCTAAAGGATTATTAGGAACACCTGTTCAATTTCTCATTAATGCAATTATCTAATCAACCAATCACATGGCAGTTGCTTCAATGCATTTAGGGGTGTGGTCCTGGTCAAGACAATCTCCTGAACTCCAAACTGAATGTCAGAATGGGAAAGAAAGGTGATTTAAGCAATTTTGAGCGTGGCATGGTTGTTGGTGCCAGACGGGCCGGTCTGAGTATTTCACAATCTGCTCAGTTACTGGGATTTTTCACGCACAACCATTTCTAGGGTTTACAAAGAATGGTGTGAAAAGGGAAAAACATCCAGTATGCGGCAGTCCTGTGGGCGAAAATGCCTTGTTGATGCTAGAGGTCAGAGGAGAATGGGCCGACTGATTCAAGCTGATAGAAGAGCAACTTTGACTGAAATAACCACTCGTTACAACCGAGGTATGTAGCAAAGCATTTGTGAAGCCACAACACGCACAACCTTGAGGCGGATGGGCTACAACAGCAGAAGACCCCACCGGGTACCACTCATCTCCACTACAAATAGGAAAAAGAGGCAACAATTTGCAAGAGCTCACCAAAATTGGACATTTGAAGACTGTAAAAATGTTGCCTGGTCTGATGAGTCTCGATTTCTGTTGAGACATTCAGATGGTAGAGTCAGAATTTGGCGTAAACAGAATGAGAACATGGATCCATCATGCCTTGTTACCACTGTGCAGGCTGGTGGTGGTGGTGTAATGGTGTGGGGGATGTTTTCTTGGCACACTTTAGGCCCCTTAGTGCCAATTGTCCATCGTTTAAATGCCACGGCCTACCTGAGCATTGTTTCTGACCGATGGTCCATCCCTTTATGGCCACCATGTACCCATCCTCTGATGGTTACTTCCAGCAGGATAATGCACCATGTCACAAAGCTCGAATCATTTCAAATTGGTTTCTTAAACATGACAATGAGTTCACTGTACTAAAATGGCCCCCACAGTCACCAGATCTCAACCCAATAGAGCATCTTTGGGATGTGGTGGAACGGATGCTTCGTACCCTGGATGTGCATCC
This sequence comes from Rhinichthys osculus, assembly GCA_029959095.1. Classification (NCBI taxonomy): domain Eukaryota; kingdom Metazoa; phylum Chordata; class Actinopteri; order Cypriniformes; family Leuciscidae; genus Rhinichthys; species Rhinichthys osculus. The sequence goes on from JARWKJ010000025.1 coordinate 5,627,059, forward strand.
CACAAATCTCCATCAACTGCAAGATGCTATCCTATCAATATGGGCCAACATTTCTAAAGAATGCTTTCAGCACCTTGTTGAATCAATGCCACGTAGAATTAAGGCAGTTCTGAAGGCGAAAGGGGGTCAAACACAGTATTAGTATGGTGTTCCTAATAATCCTTTAGGTGAGTGTATACTGTACTGTATAGATACAAAGACTACTGTACATTCTGGGTTTATTTAATTTGTTAATAGACAGAATTTAAAGGGGACCTATTATGCCCCTTTTCACAAGATGTAATACAAGTTTCCCCAGAGTGTGTCTGTGAAGTTTCAGCTCAAAATACCCCACAGATCATGTATTTTATAGCGTGTCAAATTCTCCCCTATTTGGGTGTGAGCAAAAACACGCCTTTGTTGTGTGTGTCCCTTTAAATGCAAATGAGCTACTGCTCCCCGCCCCCTTTCCAGAAGAGGGCGGAGCCTTCAAATACTCCGGCAGCAACAAACCTGGAGAATCTCACGCTGCTAAAATGTTCATATTCAGTAGCGAATCTCAGAACCGGAGTCTGAGATGTTTCCATCCAAAGTTGGGAGTTTAACTTCTGCTCAAAATTGGAATATCGTGTAAATAATTTTTGAATAAAGCACCGTTTCCATCCCATGTGTTCAAGAGAACAAAATCGTCACTTCCTGGGAAATTGGCGCAAAATATCCGAAACAAAAATGGAAGTTGCTGCAGTCGGGGAAGCCACTGTGAACACAATCGTGTGAGACGCTTCTGAGGGAATTAAACCAAATCATGTGGCTCAGGCATTTCAGAAAGATCAAACCAACATCTGAGATGCTGTGATGCGATTGGTCCGCTGATTAGTCCAGATATCCAATCACACCCTCTGTTGAGGCAAAGTCACCTGAGTTTTGGTTGCGCATCGAGGGATTTATTCTGTAAATGTTTCCAACGTATTTTATGCGTCGTCTTATCAGGGGCTAGTAAACAATATTTATTCTCCCACCTGTATGGCCGTTACTAAGTGGTTTCTAGGGTGTCCTGGTGGATGTATGGCCGTTACTAAGTGGTTTCAAGGGTGTCCTGGTGGATGTATGGCCGTTACTAAGTTGTTTCTATGGTGTTCTGTTGGTTGTTAGGCCGTTACTAAGTGGTTTCTAGGGTGTCTTTGTGTTTGTATGGCCGTTATTAAGTGGTTTCTAGGGTATCCTGGTGGATGTATGGCCGTTACTAAGTGGTTTCTAGGGTGTTTTGGTGGATGTATGGCCGTTATTAAGTTGTTTCTATGGTGTTCTGGTGGATGTATGGCCGTTACTAAGTGGTTTCTAGGGTGTTTTGGTGGATGTATGGCCGTTATTAAGTTGTTTCTATGGTGTTCTGGTGGTTGTTAGGCTGTTACTAAGTGGTTTCTAGGGTGTCTTGGTGGATGTATGGCCGTTACTAAATGGTTTCTAGGGTGTCCTGGTGGATGTATGGCCGTTACTAAGTGGTTTCTAGGGTGTCCTGGTGGATGTATGGCTGTTACTAAGTGGTTTCTAGGGTGTCCTGGTGGATGTATGCCCGTTACTAAGTTGTTTCTATGGTGTTCTGTTGGTTGTTAGGCCGTTACTTAGTGGTTTCTAGGGTATCCTGGTGGATGTATGGCCGTTATTAAGTGGTTTCTAGGGTATCCTGGTGGATGTATGGCCGTTACTAAGTGGTTTCTAGGGTGTTTTGGTGGATGTATGGGCGTTACTAAGTTGTTTCTATGGTGTTCTGGTGGTTGTTAGGCCGCTACTAAGTGGTTTCTAGGGTGTCTTGGTGGATGTATGGGCGTTACTAAATGGTTTCTAGGGTGTCCTGGTGGATGTATGGCCGTTACTAAATGGTTTCTAGGGTGTCTTGGTGGATGTATGGCCGTTACTAAATGGTTTCTATGGTGTCCTGGTGGATGTATGGCCATTACTAAGTGGTTTCTAGGGTGTCCTGGTGGATGTATGCCCGTTACTAAGTTGTTTCTATGGTGTTCTGTTGGTTGTTAGGCCGTTACTAAGTGGTTTCTAGGGTATCCTGGTGGATGTATGGCCGTTATCAAGTGGTTTCTAGGGTATCCTGGTGGATTTATGGCCGTTACTAAGTGGTTTCTTGGGTGTTTTGGTGGATGTATGGCCGTTATTAAGTTGTTTCTATGGTGTTCTGGTGGTTGTTAGGCCGCTACTAAGTGGTTTCTAGGGTGTCTTGGTGGATGTATGGGCTTTACTAAATGGTTTCTAGGGTGTCCTGGTGGATGTATGCCCGTTACTAAGTTGTTTCTATGGTGTTCTGTTGGTTGTTAGGCCGTTACTAAGTGGTTTCTAGGGTATCCTGGTGGATGTATGGCCGTTATTGAGTGGTTTCTAGGGTATCCTGGTGGATGTATGGCCGTTACTAAGTGGTTTCTTGGGTGTTTTGGTGGATGTATGGCCGTTATTAAGTTGTTTCTATGGTGTTCTGGTGGTTGTTAGGCCGCTACCAAGTGGTTTCTAGGGTGTCTTGGTGGATGTATGGGCGTTACTAAATGGTTTCTAGGGTGTCCTGGTGGATGTATGGCCGTTACTAAGCGTTCTGGTGATTGTCAGGTCATTACTGGGTGGTTTGCAAGGAATATTCTAGAGACTTAGCCAGAACTCGTAAAATGCTATTTTAAAAAAACCAATTCGCTCTAAATCTGTAACACATCGTCTTTGCTCTCCAACTAAAAGTTTAACAGCGCACCTGTGGTTCTGCTTTCGTCTCAACAGGGGATTCAGACGAGTTTAGAGTCTATCTAACAGTCATCATCACACACACACAAACAGATATGATGGACTCACTCTCTCCTTATCTGAAACTGCATGTAGCTTTGCCCCCGGCTGTGGTTTTGTCCGCTTCTGTTTGTTTGGTTTGTTTAGTTGCAGTATTTCCTGACTGCGGCTCTAAATAGCTGTGACCCAGTGACACACAGCTGGACAGGCCCTGTGGGATTGATTCGACTTGACGGTTTCACTTTAACGTTAGAAAACACTGGTGTGCAGTGGATCAAAAACTTTTTTAGGGAAAAAAAAACTTTTATGAAGAATTATCTTGGAAATAAATTGCAAGCCAATGTGTACTTTATTTAGTACATTCTGGAATGGAAATTTAGCTTGTTAACTTATTTATATGCTTATTTGTTTTCTGTAATTTATTTGCACATTTTTTTTTGCAATATTTTTTAGTTTTTGCTGCACAGCATGTACAATTATATAATTTGCCATTCTTTTTAGCACAAACATGCCCCTTTTTTATGTAAATTAGGTTTGTTAGAAGTTTAGTCTTATTTATTAAACTCTTTTGCCTGGCACAATTAATGTTAACACCCACAGAAAGTGGGCAGTAAACAATTTTATTCTAATGGTCATGGGAGCAGTAATTGATCAAAGGAAGAGTATATAGCCATTGCTTATAAATGAATTGGGAACTACAACAGAGCATGTGCAAATAAACGGCTCTGTCAGTGTTTGTGTGTACATGCGATTCACAGCTATTAATGGTTAAGCATTAAAAACCGATTATTCACCCTGTGTTAACAAGGCTTGTGATAGTGTGAAAACCCTCATCGCCCCTCTCTAATTCAGTAATGACTCGGGGATATGAACCCATCACTGAGCAGAGAGGCTCTGGAGAGCCGGTCTTTGTGATGGAGGGGTTTGAAACAGAATGTGGGAGTCAAAATAATTTAGCGTTTATGTATAATGAACACAGATTAGATGGCGTGTGACTCTTAAATTGAATTTGTGCATCTTTAATCAAGTCTAGGGCATTTTGAACAACTGCACCTCACATGTTGTGTGTTTGTTGATATTTCTTTGTTATTTCCACAGAAACTGTTCTCTCATCCTTTAAATATGGCTTTAATTATTCCAACAAGGGTACAGTTGCACTCTAATTGTTTTGTGAGTACTTTTAATCTATTTTAATCCAAATTAAAAGGATACTTTACCCCCAAAAATTCAGATTCTGTCATTTTATTCACTCTCATGTTGTTCCAAATATGTTTGACTTTGTTCAAATTAACTACTTTTGTTTTTCATGAAAGAATTTCCCAGCTTCACTTTCTTTAAAAATATAGCACCCACTGGCTAACCCATACCATAAAAGTAGTCCAGATGTATTGTGGCTATTTTTAGAGTCTTTTGAGAATAAGTGTCTGGATGTACATATAATTTTTTGGTGAATGGTTTTCAATGATAAAGCATATGTTGTGTATTATTTTATAAAGTGAGTCATTCAGTTAGAGGTGCTGAGGTGATTTTAGCACATTTTTAGGTGGTTTCTAGGGTGTCCTGGTGTTTGTTAGGCTGTTGCTAAGTTGTTTCTATGGTGTTCAGGTGGTTGTCAGACCATTACTAAGTGGTTTCTAGGGCGTCCTGATGGTTGTCAGGCCATTACTAAGTGGTTTCTAGGGTGTCCTGGTGGTTGTCAGGCCGTTACTAAGTGGTTTCTATGGTGTTCTGGTGATTGTCAGACCTTTTCTAGAGTGTTTTGGTGATTAGTATGCCATTATCATGTGGCTTATTTGATATAGTGGTTATTTAGTGGTTTCTAGTGTGTCTAGGTGGTTACCAGACTGCTACTTGTTAGTTTGTTTAATATTCTGGTGGTTGCTAATCCATTACTAGTTGGTTTCTATGATGTTCTGGTTGGTTTGTTGGATATTCTGAGTTTGTATGTTGAGTATTCTGATTTGTGTGGTATTTTGGGTCTTCTGCTGGTTTCTAGCGTGTTAAGGTGGTTGCTACTAGGTGGTTTGTAGAATGTTCTGGTGGTTGCTTTGCCATTACTAAGTGGTTTCAAGGGTGTTCTGGTTGTTTGTGTGATGTTTTGGGTGTTCTTGTTGTTGCCAAGGTGTTACTAGGTAGTTTCAAGGGTGTTCTGGGTGGTTGCTAGGTGATCAAAAGATCTCTCCACAAGTCTCTGTGATATTTAATTTAACTTAATTCACATTTAATTTAATATTCAACAATTTTATTGATCTGCCTGCATTGACACCATTATATGAGAACTGAACTGAGCTGGACAATGTCATCACGGTTTTCTCCAGAGCGGCTATATATATAATTAACTAAATTAATATTTTTTTTACAACAAAAATGAAACATCACTGAACTTACTTAAGCTGGACTGTGACGCTATTTTCTTCTGGAAACAAACTTTGTTTCATTATTTTCCTGTTATCTGTGTAAAGCTGCTTTGAAACAATCTGTATTGTGAAAAAAGCGCTATATAAATAAAGGCGAAGTGTTCCCTCTAAATTTTTTTCTTGCTGAGCAAAACTTTTCTCTATTGGGCGGACATTTTCCGCCACCTGAGCAAAAATGTTCTTTATAGCTGACCTGCAGCATACGTAAACACAATGGTTTCAACATGCAGTTGTAACTTTTAACTTGAATGTGCCATTTCTATTTTATTTGACCCTTGGTAATAAATCATATTTTTGAAAACAAGCAGTTAAGTCACTAAATGAAGCACATTTTAGGTTACCTGAGATTTTGTTTTTACAGTGCTGTTAACTGTACAGTCTTTACCAATCAATTCTATACAAAACAGTTAAATTTTTTACAATAATATAATATAGTATGAAAGAAATTAAGCTGTCACACTGAGATGGTTTGGGAAAACCATAAAGTGTTTTGTACAGTGTAAGTTTAGGGTTAGGGTTCATGTTTGTTTACAGCACTAACTCTAAGTATGAGGAATAACAAACAACCAAAAAAATCCATGCAAGTCTTTTAACAAAGAGCATGAGCTTCACATGTCTGCCTTTTAAAGAGCCTGTAAAATGGCCTGACCCAGAATATTCCTTTAATGACACGGGCCTTGACACGTTTCCACTGAATCTGCGCTCTCTGTCTGAACTCAGGTCTGCTGGAGGATAATAACATGTTTCTAGCCGTGGTTCTGATGATGAACTGCTCTGAGGTCTTTGTGTTGTCCGTCACCGCCCATCAGAGAGGAAACAATTAGCTGCAACGCCGTAATTAAGGGTCTTGCAAATGGAAGGTTGACTATTAGAGAAACATTTCCCATAATGCATCAACAATGCTTTTAGTAGGAAGCCGTCCGATAAGTGGTCAAGACAAACAGCCATTAAAACGGAGCTTCTCGCTTTTAGAAGTTTCAGGAAACGATGAGATGATGGCGCTGAAATGTTGATGCGAATCAATTTCCTGGCTGGATTGTGCAGCCGAGAATGTGTTTCTGTTGCCGGTAATCAAGATAATGTGACGTTCAGCAGGAGCCAGGATATCTGATCTGAAAAGCATCTCGGCATTAGCCGTGGACCGCTACATAATGGATGCTGATTGTTTAAGAGGCCTGTGTTCGCTCACGGAGGAGAAATACATGACAGCTCAAATCAGGATGATGTGAATGGCTTCTAATGGTTTTCTAATGCATATTCAGGATGAAGAACTTCAGGGGGTTTGTGCTTCATTAATGATTCAGGAATTATAATAGGTGCTGGCACTGAAGGTCGAGACAGATGTCAGTCTGGAAGGTCATACTGAAATGTTGAAGACACTCCAACTAAAATCCTCTCATTTCAACTAATCAACAATAGCACTTCTCTCTCTCTCTCTCTCTCTCTCTCTCTCTCTCTGTGGGAAACATTTGACTCCAGAAGCTCTGTTTAGACTGGAAATGCGATCGTACAATGATTCTGAATGATGATGTTGTGCGACTGTTTTGATTGGCTGAAGTGTTGACTGGTGTCTGAGAGACTGACTCACAGGCTTCTGTATGTGTGTGTTTGTTATTTATTATCTCTTGCTATTAGAGCCAAAGCTGTGGGTTCTAAATGGAACGGAACATTCTATTAGGTCCTTGATGATGTCATCAATTCAGCTCTGCATTCTTAAGTTTGGCAGAGATGAATGAATTCCTATGATTTTGGCTCTTTATCTGACTGGGAGTTGTTATACAATTTTCTTGTTAAACCATTTTCTTTTGTATTCTGTTTCAGTACTAAAAATATTGTTTTGTTACAAAATACATATTTTGTATTGTTTCACTTACATTTTTGCAGAAACAAATAAAATATATTACCTTTTTCTAGGATGTTTAGAGAATAATATATATTTTATAATATAATATATTAGTATTTTTAAAAAATTGTATATTATTAAAATATGTTATTAATTTGTAGCATGTTACTTGTAGAAAGACATATTTGTCATTTTTTTTTGTAAGATACTATATATCTATCTGTCTGTCTGACTATTTATAATGTACATTTTTATAACAGAAACATTATATATAAAAAATGTAAATATTATGATTTTTATTTATTTGACATATTTTGCATTACTTATATTATTTATAATAATACTTATATGTAGTGAGGTTTTTATAATAGTTTTCTATTACAGAAAAATGCTACAAAAAAATAATTTAAACTTATAACAATTGGTTACAGAACCAAATAAAAAATAATGCAAAACAAATAAAATATATTTATAGATATGCAATATATATATATTTTTAAAATTTTGTTGTTTATTTATTTATTTATTCATTTAGACCTTATGCGCCCGAGAAACACACTCGCAGCCATCTTTAAAATGTTGTGCTTGAACTTCAGTTTTTGAGGTATCTCGATGGCATCGCTGTCGAAGAGTAATTTAGCTAGTATTTGAAGTGGATTTACTCAATGTAGAGTTAATGAAAGTTATCATGAGCATTGTAATGATTGAAGCATATTCCTGGAAGATTTTAAAACGAGCGGTTCATTCATAAATCCGAAAGATCTTGCCTTCATTCACAAACCGGAAGAGCGAACACAACGAGAACCGCGCTACAGAAGCTCTATAAGCTGCTCTAAAGAGTCCCATACAGGGACAAATGCTTCTTGGTTTGCAGAAGGTTATTTGCTGGACCGAAAGTGACATTAAAGAGACTTGAATAGTGTTTGGCCTCAGGTAGAGCTGAGTTCATCAACAGTTTCTCTCACTTCAGAGCTCTCAACATCTCCAGTGGGACCGTCCCTGCACTTAGTGTCCCGTAAGTCACTTTAGATGATAAAAGCATCTGCTAAATGGACAGCACCTGAGCTTAGCTGAAGGAAGAGGTATGATCTTTTGTGTGCATATATACACTTCATCTTTTTTTAACCTTTTAGAGAGCGGACTTTACCCTTATCTTGCTCTGATTATAGACTATAGATAATAGGCCAGATGCTGACAAACTATATATTGCTATATTTTCCACAGGTTTGGATTGACACAAGAGGGAACAATGACAGAATTGTCTTTAAATTTAAATTTAATTAAAGTATTGTATACTTCTGAATACACAATTTCAGTATATTGTTGTCTTTTGTGATGCGTTATGCTTTTACGCTAAAAACATGGAAAAGGTATTTGTGAAGGATGAGAATTAGATTTTATTTGGCGCATTGATAGCAATGGCAACTATTACCTGTGTATTTATGAGGCATGTGTGCTCTGAATATCAGTGTGTGTGTGTGTGTGTGTGTGTTTTGGGATTCCCACTGTGTTGTTTTGTTCTTAATTAAAAGCCAGTAAATTGCCGTCCATCAGCACACAAGACTCATGCTGAGAAGTTGATGAAAACTTTGGCACTAATTACATCACAAAATTTGTAGGAGAAAACAACTATTCCAGACTCTCTCTCTCTCTCTCTCTCTCTCTCTCTCTCTCTCTCTCTCTCTCTCTCTCTCTCTCTCTCTCTCTCTCTCTCACACACACACACACACACATACCTACTTAACCACAATGTGAGGACGTATGACTGGGAACCCTACCTTTAGGGACACCCCTTTCTGAAGGGTCTAGAGACAAAAGAAAGACATGACTGCACTTCTGGAGAAGCTGTCATCACACTTATCACTTGATTTTATTAATAAAAGTCTTCCTTAAAGACCTGACATTTTGCCTTCACTTTAGGGACAGTATTTTTTATGTCCATTTTGGGGACATTAAACACAAACTCTGATCAAGTCATACTTTGAGGACCATGGTGATACACAGACTCTGGTTAAGTCATACTTTGAGGACCATGGTGATACACAGATTCTGGTAAAGGTATAATATCAGGACTTTGTTGAGATGGTATATATTTAGTGAGTAAACAGTTTTTTATTTTTATTTTTATTTCGTCAAGATCACAGAAAATGGGTAGCCAACATTTTTGTCTGATTTGTAGCTTGAGATGAAGTGTCCTTCACTGCTCAGTTGGGGAATGACAATTAACATTCAGAAATATTATTCATTTGACTGTATTTGATTGATTGACTATCAGAGAGAACCAAAGATGGAACTGAAGACAATAGTGTCATTATTCAGCTCAATTCTATTTCAACTGTAAAACAGCTCTACAGAAGTCATTTAATAATTGCTGAAATTTTACAAGTTATGTGCCTGAAGTAGAGGTCAGCACAGGCTTTAAACTTAAGCCCAAACCCGGCCCGTACCCGAAATCATTTAACCTGACCCGAACATTACGGTTATATTTTAAGCCTGAGCCCGACCCAAACCCGAGGTCCGTTTCTCAGTAAATTGCTTTTTTTGTGTGCAATATGCTGTATTTTATGATTGCTTGCCACGATAATTAAAAAAATAAGCTACATGTACAAACACCGTTTCACCAAGGCACATCGGCCCCTCATCAGTCAGCACACAAGAAAAAAAAGAGAAAAAGCACAGAACTTACTAATTACGAAACTTTGATGAGGTTGAAAAGGTGAAACAGTCATAAATTCCCCTGGAACCCAAACATTAAACTTCATAAAGTTTGCGCAGTTGCACAACTATTTACACAAATATAGCCTATCCTTCTCAGTCCGAGTTATGAATGAAGGGAACAGCATCGCGAGCTGATGTTTCAGCGCATCCTCTGACTGCGTGTTGTGACTGAAATTGTGTGTGCGGGAGCACATGCACAAAAAAGTTTTGTAAAATGATATATGATAAAATAAAAATGATTCATATATCATTTTACAAAACTGTTTTGTTTGTTATTTCGATCACATCACAATCAGAGGAGGACGGCTGAAACTGCACACATCTACTTTCTCTCTCGCGTGATCGTATAGTTACGATCACAACACAGCAAGCAGCCGAGCACACGGCACGCAAACTAATATATATATATAGCCTAAATAATTTTTCTAAGACCACGGCCTGCATCCCTCTAGTTAATTTAGCATCGACTGCAAAATAATCATTATCACAAAAACATCTTGAGTCTTTGGCTACTCACTGGGGCTTTAACACATTAGTCATGTTCTTCTGTAAAGTGTAGTAATTGTCCAAAAAACAAACAAAAAAAACACACACTTCAATTAAATGACTCTTTGGGGACTTGATAGACACACACACACTCCGATTAAATGACTCTTTGGGGACTTGAGAGACACACACACTCCGATTAAATGACTCTTTGGGGACTTGAGAGACACACACACTCCGATTAAATGACTCTTTGGGGACTTTAGAGACACACACACTCCGATTAAATGACTCTTTGGGGACTTTAGAGACACACACTCCGATTAAATGACTCTTTGGGGACTTGAGAGACACACACACTCCGATTAAATGACTCTTTGGGGACTTGAGAGACACACACACTCCGATTAAATGACTCTTTGGGGACTTTAGAGACACACACTCCGATTAAATGACTCTTTGGGGACTTGAGAGACACACACACACTCCGATTAAATGACTCTTTGGGGACTTGAGAGACACACACACACTCCGATTAAATGACTCTTTGGGGACTTGAGAGACACACACACACTCCGATTAAATGACTCTTTGGGGACTTGAGAGACACACACACACTCCGATTAAATGACTCTTTGGGGACTTGAGAGACACACACACACACTCCGATTAAATGACTCTTTGGGGACTTGAGAGACACACACACACACTCCGATTAAATGATTCTTTGGGGACTTGAGACACACACACACTCCGATTAAATGACTCTTTGGGGACTTGAGAGACACACACACACACACACACACTCCGATTAAATGACTCTTTGGGGACTTGAGAGACACACTCCGATTAAATGACTCTTTGGGGACTTGAGAGACACACACACTCCGATTAAATGACTCTTTGGGGACTTGAGAGACACACACTCCAATTAAATGACTCTTTGGGGACTTGAGAGACACACACTCCAATTAAATGACTCTTTGGGGACTTGAGAGACACACACTCCAATTAAATGACTCTTTGGGGACTTGAGAGACACACACTCCAATTAAATGACTCTTTGGGGACTCGAGTGACACACACACTCCGATTAAATGACTCTTTGGGCCTCGAGTGACACACACTCCAATTAAATGACTCTTTAATATTAACAGTCTTGAACACATTGTGTTGAAAGTACACATTGCAGTTAATGACAGAAATTCAGAAACATAAAAAATAAAAAAAAGAACAATGAAAAATCAATTAACTTGGAGGTGGGAATGATTCTCAGTGCACAACCATCCTCGATATTTCCTCCATCCACCCATCAAAATCTCTACCTCCTCCTTTACCTTCACTCCTCCCTCTTTACCTTCACTCCTCCCTCTTTTCAACCTCTTTACCTTCACTCCTCCCTCTTTTCCATCCTCTTTACCTTCACTCCTCCCCATTTTCTCCCTCTTTACCTTCACTCCTCCCTCTTTTCCATCCTCTTTACCTTCACTCCTCCCCCATTTTCTCCCTCTTTACCTTCACTCCTCCCTCTTTTCCATCCTCTTTACCTTCACTCCTCCCCCATTTTCTCCCTCTTTACCTTCAATCCTCCCTCTTTTCCATCCTCTTTACCTTTACTCCTCCCTCTTTTCAACCTGTTTACCTTCACTCCTCCCTCTTTTCAACCTGTTTACCTTCACTCCTCCCTCTTTTCCATCCTCTTTACCTTCACTCCTCCCCATTTTCTCCCTCTTTACCTTCACTCCTCCCTCTTTCATCCTTTACATTAGCTGTGTTGGACATGGGCTGTGGCTGGATGTAACCGATCGGTGAGAGTTGCCGTGTGGAGGCGGGAGGAGCTGAAAACTGAGACGTGAGTTTGACTCTTTCTGCTTCCCGTAGTGACGCTTGCGCTGTGTTTGCATACTTTACCACAGCTGAAGTGGAATAAATGCATTATTTGCCAAATACACCGATATTTCAGAGACATTTTGATTCAATACATGTACTGCTTAATACAGCGTCTGTTTGTACAAGAATATAGTTCAACATAAGCCTAAATCCCAATGAAGTGGGGTCTACATTGTATCAGTTTTATTTTGATAACCATGACAATATAACATTGCGACTACATGAAAAGAGCTTTCACTGTTATAAAAAACAGATTTGTGCGGTGGATTCGGCAAATCGTGGATCAGTTGTGTCGTCATCAGAGCTCGTGAGTCGCTCTGGAGAAACTGCTCTGGCTGAGTCCTGCTCTCGAATCGCTCTCGCCGTACTCTGAGACCATACGTCACAGTCACGGGGCGTCGCTGTCTGAAGCCGTACACAAGCTCTAACCGTCATGCACTGCTCAAGTCAGCCGTCTGTGCAGCGCTGTCCAACAAGTTCAACAAGCATAAAGCTCTCCTCCCTCTTTACATCATCTTTATATTCTCCTCCCTCTTTACATCCCCTTTACATTCTCCTCCCTCTTTACATCTTTTACATTCTCTCCTCCCTCTTTACATCCCCTTTACATTATCTCCTCCCTCTTTACATCCCCTTTACATTCTCTCCTCCCTCTTCACATCCCCTTTACATTCTCTCCTCCCTCTTTACATTCTCTCCTCCCTCTTTACATTCTCTCCTCCCTCTTTACATTCTTTCCCCCCTCTTTACATTCTCTCCTCCCTCTTTACATCCCCTTTACATTCTCTCCTCCCTCTTTACATTCTTTCCCCCCTCTTTACATTCTCTCCTCCCTCTTTACATCCTCTTTACATTCTCTCCTCCCTCTTTACATCCTCTTTACATTCTCTCCTCCCTCTTTACATTCTCTCCTCCCTCTTTACATCCTCTTTACATTCTCTCCTCCCTCTTTACATTCTTTCCCCCCTCTTTACATTCTCTCCTCCCTCTTTACATTCTCTCCTCCCTCTTTACATCCCCTTTACATTCTCTCCTCCCTCTTTACATTCTCTCCTCCCTCTTTACATTCTCTCCTCCCTCTTTACATCCCCTTTACATTCTCTCCTGCCTCTTTACATTCTTTCCCCCCTCTTTACATTCTCTCCTCCCTCTTTACATCCCCTTTACATTCTCTCCTCCCTCTTTACATTCTTTCCCCCCTCTTTACATTCTCTCCTCCCTCTTTACATCCTCTTTACATTCTCTCCTCCCTCTTTACATCCTCTTTACATTCTCTCCTCCCTCTTTAAATTCTCTCCTCCCTCTTTACATCCTCTTTATATTATCTCCTCCCTCTTTACATTCTCTCCTCCCTCTTTACATTCTCTTCTCCCCCTTTACATTCTCTCCTCCCTCTTTACATTCTCTCCTCCCTCTTTACATTCTCTCCTCCCTCTTTACATCCCCTTTACATTCTCATCCCCCTTTACATTCTCTCCTCCCTCTTTACATTCTCTCCTCCCTCTTTACATTCATTCTCTCCTCCCTCTTTACATCCCCTTTACATTCTCTCCTCCCTCTTTACATCCTCTTTATATTCTCTCCTCCCTCTTTACATTCTCTTCTCCCTCTTTACATTCTCTCCTCCCTCTTTACATTCTCTCCTCCCTCTTTACATTCTCTCCTCCCTCTTTACATTCTCTCCTCACTCTTTACATCCCCTTTACATTCTCATCCCTCTTTACATCCTCTTCTCCCTCTTTACATCCTCTCCTCCCTCTTTACATTCTCTTTATATTCTCTCCTCCCTCTTTACATTCTCTCCTCCCTCTTTACATTCTCTTTATATTATCTCCTCCCTCTTTACATTCTCTCCTCCCTCTTTACATTCTCTTCTCCCTCTTTACATTCTCTCCTCCCTCTTTACATTCTCTCCTCCCTCTTTACATTCTCTCCTCCCTCTTTACATTCTCTCCTCCCTCTTTACATTCTCTCCTCCCTCTTTACATCCCCTTTACATTCTCATCCCCCTTTACATTCTCTCCTCCCTCTTTACATCCTCTTTACATTCTCTTCTCCCCCTTTACATTCTCTCCTCCCTCTTTACATCCTCTTTATATTCTCTCCTCCCTCTTTACATTCTCTTCTCCCTCTTTACATTCTCTCCTCCCTCTTTACATTCTCTCCTCCCTCTTTACATTCTCTCCTCCCTCTTTACATTCTCTCCTCCCTCTTTACATTCTCTCCTCCCTCTTTACATCCCCTTTACATTCTCTCCTCCCTCTTTACATTCTCTCCTCCCTCTTTACATTCTCTCCTCCCTCTTTACATCCTCTTTACATTCTCTCCTCCCTCTTTACATCCTCTTTACATTCTCTCCTCCCTCTTTACATTCTCTCCTCCCTCTTTACATCCTCTTTATATTATCTCCTCCCTCTTTACATTCTCTCCTCCCGCTTTACATTCTCTTCTCCCTCTTTACATTCTCTCCTCCCTCTTTACATTCTCTCCTCCCTCTTTACATTCTCTCCTCCCTCTTTACATTCTCTCCTCCCTCTTTACATCCCCTTTACATTCTCATCCCTCTTTACATCCTCTTCTCCCTCTTTACATTCTCTCCTCCCTCTTTACATCCCCTTTACATTCTCTCCTCCCTCTTTACATTCTCTTCTCCCTCTTTACATTCTCTCCTCCCTCTTTACATCCTCTCCTCCCTCTTTACATCCTCTTTACATTCTCTCCTCCCTCTTTACATCCTCTTTACATTCTCTCCTCCCTCTTTACATTCTCTCCTCCCTCTTTACATCCTTTACATTCTCTCCTCCCTCTTTACAATCTCTCCTCCCTCTTTACATTCTCTCCTCCCTCTTTACATCCCCTTTACATTCTCTCCTCCCTCTTTACATCCCCTTTACATTATCTCCTCCCTCTTTACATTCTCTCCTCCCTCTTTACATTCTCTTCTCCCTCTTTACATTCTCTCCTCCCTCTTTACATCCCCTTTACATTCTCTCCTCCCGCTTTACATCCTTTACATTCTCTCCTCCCTCTTTACACCCTTTACATTCTCTCCTCCCTCTTTACATTCTCTCCTCCCTCTTTACACCCCCTTTACATTCTCTCCTCCCTCTTTACATTCTCTCCTCCCTCTTTACATCCCCTTTACATTCTCTCCTCCCTCTTTACATTCTCTTCTCTCCTCCCTCTTTACATTCTCTCCTCCCTCTTTACATCCCCTTTACATTCTCTCCTCCCTCTTTACATGCTCTTTACATTCTCTCCTCCCTCTTTACAGTCTCTCCTCCCTCTTTACATCCTTTACATTATCTCCTCCCTCTTTACATTCTCTCTTCCCTCTTTACATTCTCTCCTCCCTCTTTACATCCTTTACATTATCTCCTCCCTCTTTACATTCTCTCCTCCCTCTTTACATTCTCTCCTCCCTCTTTACATCCCCTTTACATTCTCTCCTCCCTCTTTACATTCTCTCCTCCCTCTTTACATCCATTACATTCTCTCCTCCCTCTTTACATTCCCTTTACATTATCTCCTCCCTCTTTACATCCTTTACATTCTCTCCTCCCTCTTTACATTCCCTTTACATTCTCTCCTCCCTCTTTACATCCTTTACATTATCTCCTCCCTCTTTACATTCCCTTTACATTCTCTCCTCCCTCTTTACATCCTTTACATTATCTCCTCCCTCTTTACATTCCCTTTACATTCTCTCCTCCCTCTTTACATTCTCTCCTCCCTCTTTACACCCCCTTTACATTCTCTCCTCCCTCTTTACATCCCCTTTACATTCTCTCCTCCCTCTTTACATCCTCTTTACATTCTCTCCTCCCTCTTTACATCCTCTTTACATTCTCTCCTCCCTCTTTACATCCTCTTTACATTCTCTCCTCTTTACATTCACTCCTTCTCTTTACATCCCCTTTACTTTACAGATGTAAAGAGGGAGGAGAATGTAAAGGGGATGTAAAGAGGGAGGAGAATATAAAGACGATGTAAAGAGGGAGGAGAGCTTTATGCTTGTTGAACTTGTTGGACAGCGCTGCACAGACGGCTGACTTGAGCAGTGCATGACGGTTAGAGCTTGTGTACGGCTTCAGACAGCGACGCCCCGTGACTGTGACGTATGGTCTCAGAGTACGGCGAGAGCGATTCGAGAGCAGGACTCAGCCAGAGCAGTTTCTCCAGAGCGACTCACGAGCTCTGATGACGACACAACTGATCCACGATTTGCCGAATCCACCGCACAAATCTGTTTTTTATAACAGTGAAAGCTCTTTTCATGTAGTCGCGATGTTATATTGTCATGGTTATCAAAATAAAACTGATACAATGTAGACCCCACTTCATTGGGATTTAGGCTTATGTTGAACTATATTCTTGTACAAACAGACGCTGTATTAAGCAGTACATGTATTGAATCAAAATGTCTCTGAAATATCGGTGTATTTGGCAAATAATGCATTTATTCCACTTCAGCTGTGGTAAAGTATGCAAACACAGCGCAAGCGTCACTACGGGAAGCAGAAAGTGTCAAACTCACGTCTCAGTTTTCAGCTCCTCCCGCCTCCACACGGCAACTCTCACCGATCGGTTACATCCAGCCACAGCCCATGTCCAACACAGCTAATCACTCTTCACTTTATCATCTTTACATTCTCTCCTCCCTCTATAACAGAAATATCAAAAAGTTTAACATGACATTCCATCCAACTTCATTGCAACTGAACAAAGAAAACTGAATAAATGAAATTAGACTATATTACTATCCTCTACTTCTTCATTAGCTTTCTTATACTCTAACTTTTCACTTTATATTCTGTTTCATTCCATCCTCAGAATATTTCTACACCTTTATCCTCATTTCTTTTAATTAAGCTCAATTTCTTACAAAAAGAGCATAATATGCAAAGTGTTGAAGTGTTGATGGCTCCCTACAAACCACCCTTTCTTTTAAGAGTCGTGATCCTGTTCCGCACATAATTTTTCACACCAGTCCATGTTCGCTGCTTCAAAGCTTCTGGCTCTGCGTGAATGCATCTTTCACAGTCTTGCTTACCCGGAACTTTGCATGTCTTGATGAACTTCATCATGTGTCTCTCTACTGCTTTTACCTCACTGTCCTCCCATTTCTTTTTTGGAGCGTGTGAAGAACCTATGAAATAGTTAAAAAGTAAATTCTCATTACAACTAAATCGGTGAGTAAAGACCAAATCAAGATTGTGTCCTCATGTGTTGATTATTTAAATTTGGCTGGATATTGCTGCTTGGAGCTAATTCATGTTTATTTGATTATTGTTGTTTGTGCAGTTTAGAGATTTTTCTTACATTGATCCACCTGTGAAACAGATTGATCAGATTGAACAGGTTGAACAGGTTGATCAGATTGAACAGGTTGAACAGGTCGATCAGTCTCTGCTGGTGCTGTTGTCTGAGATAGGTCACTGTAGTCCTCCTCATCACTTGACATGGAATCACCTTGGGCCTCAAGTTGCTCTAAATAATTAAATGACAATAAAATTAACACTATATTGCTTATACTTAGTATCTGTGACATGATGTGTTTTGCAAATAAGTACAGCACAGATACACACAGACTAAATATACTCATACCATTTGGGTCAATTTCAATGTCATCAAGTTTCTTTCCTTTGTAGTCAGACAGTGTTCCTTTCTCCATGGCCATTAGGACTTTACTCATTTTTGCCAGCTGCAGTGTTCCCTCTGGTAACCGGTAATACTGTCTGTGGATTCTGATATCGTGACCAAGGAAATCAGCCAGTTGGTCTGCTTCATTCTCATCAAGGTTAAGAATTTTAGACATGGTTGCTATGTGTTTCCTGAGCCTAGTTGATGACAGTGCTTCAGGGTTCTTTATGCCACATTCGCAAGCAGCTTTGTTGATGCACTCTCCACCTCTGTAGGCTGACATTGCTCCACATCTGGCAAACATAAAGGGATTCTCTGCTGGAACACCACAAAGCTCCCGCGTTTCAACGAGCAGCTCCATGGCAGAAACCATGGAAGGCTTGAGGAGCACAGGAACCTTTCTGCCTCGTTTACCCCGGATCTCAACTCTTGTGAAGTGCAGACACAGCTTCCTCTCAAACTCAGACAGACAGATGGCAATGTCTTTGTGTAGCTCAGAAGAATCCCTACTTTTAAAAGCTGACAAAAGCATCCGGGATACCTCACCTTCTCTCCTTCGGTTGAACAGGATGACCTGGGACAGTGTGACCTTGGCTAGAGCAGAGTAGCTGTCAGCAGAAGGGCAAGTTCTGAGCTTACTTAGGAGCCCATCGTGTTTCTTTTCAAGATGTGTGTGCAGGACTTTGACATCCTGAGTGAAAGGAATGATCTGTGGTGTGTTCCACTTGGCTTCTTTCAATGTAGTTATAGCACCAGCAGAAATGTACTCATTCCACCTTGCCTGGTGTATTTTCCTGAAGTCTCGGGCGCATTCAGCACGATCATGATCTCCATACATCATGGCATTGCTCTCAACAATGCTACAGACCTTGTTTAAAGAATGCCCAAGTTTGAGAGCTAAAGAAGGAATGCGGTAGGAGTTTTTCTCTTCATTGTAGCCACATAAAACTTTAACAGCTGCTATGACATGTTTGAAGTTTGCTGGTATGAAGAAGTCTACCATTGTTCTCAGTGGGGTAATCTTCCTTGCTTCAAGAAGAAGTCTGCCTACTTCTCTCATCTTCTGTCTGATGTAGTCATGTTTGGTCACATCAGACCCCATCCTGTTGAACATGTGCTCCCCCAGCTGCATGATGCATCTGTCAGTATGAACTACACGCGAAACTTCATCATAGTTCATAAAGGACAGTATTTTCTTGAAACCTTTGCTCACTTCTAAGCCAACTGGTGTGTTTAAAGCACACAGAGATCGAACTCTTTTCCTGCCCTGGGCATCATCCTCTTTAGGTTTCAGGGGACAGTTTTTGATATGCTTCCAAAGGCTATGCTTGTTGTAAAGCCCTTGGCAGTAAATGCAGTGAATAAATTCTTTGGCTCTTTGTCTATTTTTTGGACGGTAGCAGGCAATCATCTCCCCATGTCCTTGTCTCACCACATCTGTGTTGTGGGCAAAGTTGCCCCTTTTTCTAAGGAGGTTTAACTGGACTTGTCTTTCTTTGGAATGTTTTGGAAATGCTATTGCCTTTACAACCCCCACTTCGTTGCGATGGACAAATTCAAGGTGTCTTGCCATTTTTGAATATGGCTTAGAGCAATAAAGGCAATACTGCTTCTTGTTGTACGCCTTGCGTTCCTGCTTTGGTGATGGCATTGACTGAATAAAAGTCTTTTCACCAGACAAGGTGTTTGTCTCTTTAGATTGGCATTTCCTCTTTTTTGGTGATGGTGCGGTCATAAATTGATCAGATGAACTACCTGCCTCGTTGGGAGATGTTGGATGTATCAAAGCACTTTTGACCATGTCATGTCCAGAAGAACTACCATCCGATTCATCGGAGCTGATTTTTGGTATGTAGTCAACATCGCTGTAGTCTGTGACATCGCTGTAGTCTGTGTCACAGACGGAACTTCCGGAATACTGAATGAGAGAATTTAACACTTACTCAAGGCAGTGGTTGCTGTAACATTACGTTTCATCATATTGCGGATACTATTATGCAAGCCAATTCATAATTATGCAAAAAAAATTGCATATAAAGTATCACATGGCAAGTCACATACCTGTCTTTTTCTTGATGGCCTTAAAGAGGATATCTGGAAGAGGATGAATACAAACCAATATAAATGATATATAATTTCATATAATCTATTGTTAGTTCTACCAGTGCAATACACCCCGACCATCCCAATAATTCAGCAAATGAATCTACCCACCTCCCATGAGAGTGTCTCAGACACCTGTGATGAGTGAACCACTGGTGTTGACACAGCACAAGGTGAAGATAAGGGTGGAGCAGGCGAGGATGAGGATGATGAATGCTGCGCATAAGGCGATGAGGGCTGCACAGGCGAGGATGATGAAGGCTGCCCAGGCGAGGATGATGAAGGCTGCCCAGGCGAGGATGATGAAGGATGCACAGGCGAGGCTGATGAAGGCTGCACAGGCGAGGCTGATGAAGGCTGCACAGGCCAGGCTGATGAAGGCTGCCCAGGCCAGGCTGATGAAGGCTGCCCAGGCGAGGATGATGATGGCTGCCCAGGCGAGGCTGATGAAGGCTGCCCAGGCGAGGCTGATGAAGGCTGCCCAGGCGAGGCTGATGAAGGCTGCACAGGCGAGGATGATGAAGGCTGCCCAGGCCAGGCTGATGAAGGCTGCCCAGGCCAGGCTGATGAAGGCTGCCCAGGCGAGGCTGATGAAGGCTGCACAGGCGAGGCTGATGAAGGCTGCCCAGGCGAGGCTGATGAAGGCTGCCCAGGCGAGGCTGATGAAGGCTGCCCAGGCGAGGCTGATGAAGGCTGCACAGGCGAGGCTGATGAAGGCTGCACAGGCGAGGATGATGAAGGCTGCCCAGGCCAGGCTGATGAAGGCTGCCCAGGCCAGGCTGATGAAGGCTGCACAGGCGAGGCTGATGAAGGCTGCCCAGGCGAGGCTGATGAAGGCTGCACAGACGAGGCTGATGAAGGCTGCACAGGCGAGGATGATGAAGGCTGCCCAGGCCAGGCTGATGAAGGCTGCACAGGCGAGGCTGATGAAGGCTGCCCAGGCGAGGCTGATGAAGGCTGCACAGGCGAGGCTGATGAAGGCTGCCCAGGCGAGGCTGATGAAGGCTGCACAGGCGAGGATGATGAAGGCTGCCCAGGCGAGGCTGATGAAGGCTGCACAGGCGAGGATGATGAAGGCTGCACAGGCGAGGATGATGAAGGCTGCCCAGGCGAGGCTGATGAAGGCTGCCCAGGCGAGGCTGATGAAGGCTGCACAGGCGAGGATGATGAAGGCTGCCCAGGCGAGGCTGATGAAGGCTGCACAGGCGAGGATGATGAAGGCTGCCCAGGCGAGGCTGATGAAGGCTGCACAGACGAGGCTGATGAAGGCTGCACAGGCGAGGATGATGAAGGCTGCCCAGGCGAGGCTGATGAAGGCTGCACAGACGAGGCTGATGAAGGCTGCACAGGCGAGGATGATGAAGGCTGCCCAGGCGAGGCTGATGAAGGCTGCCCAGGCGAGGCTGATGAAGGCTGCACAGGCGAGGATGATGAAGGCTGCACAGGCGAGGATGATGAAGGCTGCACAGGCGAGGCTGATGAAGGCTGCCCAGGCGAGGATGATGAAGGCTGCCCAGGCGAGGCTGATGAAGGCTGCCCAGGCGAGGCTGATGAAGGCTGCACAGGCGAGGATGATGAAGGCTGCCCAGGCGAGGCTGATGAAGGCTGCACAGACGAGGCTGATGAAGGCTGCACAGGCGAGGATGATGAAGGCTGCCCAGGCGAGGCTGATGAAGGCTGCCCAGGCGAGGCTGATGAAGGCTGCACAGGCGAGGATGATGAAGGTGACGTGGGAGGTGTTGATGTTGATGAGGACAGGGCAGGAGGGCATGAGGTTGATGAGGCCATTATAGAGGTGGACACAGCACAGGGTGCTGATGAAGAGGGTGCACCAGATGTGGATGCGACTGAGGATGACTGTAACAGTCTTGATTGAAACCGCTTCTGCAGATATATAAAGAGATATTTAGCTTAAACAAGAATAAAATGACATAAAAAATATTGAAAACTGTGGCACCCATATAAAACAAAACAAACACACTGTAGGGGTAAACAAAAAATAAAGAAACGTGTTTTGCACACTTCAAAGCAAAGATCATTAATAAAATAAAAAACAACAAAATTGTGACAATAGTCAAATTAATAGTTACACTGGTTCAGACATTAAAACTCTGAACCAATAACTACTTAAATGATTAGTTCACTTCAGAATTAAAATTTCCTGATAATTTACTCGCCATCATCACACCATCTAAGATGTTCATGTCTTTCTTTCTTCAGTGTAAAAGAAATGAAGGTTTTTGAGGAACACACTCCAGGTGTTTCTCCATATAGTGACTTCAATGGGGTCCAACGGGGGGGCTTGTTTGTGTGATAGACATTTTGAAGAATCTTTAATGACTCGTGACTACTGAGTTGTCTCAGAGAGTGATTCTTTAATTTTGTGTTGACTGCGCACACACAACATCCTATAGGTTCTGTACTGGAAACAGAAATGATTAGTTAAATCACTCGAGTCTTTGGGTCCTTCGTTCTTCCCATCAGTCCCATTGAGGCTATGCTGTCAGTACTGGAAAGATAAATGATTAGTTCACCTCTCAAGTCCTCGAAGACTCAAAATATGAACTAATCAATTCTGCATCCAGTATTGACTGCATAGCTCAATGGGGCTGCCACGTGATGAACGAATGACTTGAACCCGAAGTCGATAGACTCGAAACGTGTACGTATCCGGTACTACAGACTGCAAAGTTAAGTTTATGAGGATGTCACAGGATGAACGAACGGCTTAGATCGGGAGGTGAGGTAACTAACAGACTGCATAGCCTGAAGACCCAAATAAATTAATGAATCATTTCCGTCTCTCATAATTTGGCCTTTTCCTTGCATCGCACTTTTTTTCTTATTCTAAATGCGATCAACATTTGATGTGTTTGGGGAATTTGGCTACCATTTTAAATACATTCTACTGAAATGAACAAAAGGTTTTCGAAAAAAGATTTGTTAATTTTGATGAACGAGATTCAAAGATCCAAGTCAGTAAAATGATCCGAACGTGCCACAACTATTACACACGTGTGCTGGATGAAGTGGATATGCACCTGTAGTCAACTGGTTGCCTGTGTTGTTCATTATTTTGGGGGCGGAGCAATGAAGGGAGGTGTGTGTTTGTTTGGCTGTCGATTTTAAATATCAACAGTGTTTATCAGAAATCACTGACTGCACTTTTAACTAGCTGGCAGTAAACATCAGTAGATCGCTGCTGCATGTATGAGATGGTTACCGTTTTATTCCTTGATGTTCTTGCTTTGCCTGACAGCTTATGTGGACCATTGCTGTTCACCTTGTCCAATTCAGGAAAGGGAAGAGAAGCTGCACAATGGGGCTAAGAAAGCAGGAAATATTTGTGAAGGACAGAAAAACTTGTTTATGTTCATTTCTCTAGCTGTCCTACACTTTAACTATCATTTCTTTCACACACATCTCTAAGCTGAAATAGTCAATAATATAATGATACAGATGTTTTAAAGTGGACCTACCGATTTCTGCGGGCCCAAACTGCTGGCTGGCTTTTTATCAGTGGATTCTGCTGATGCTTGATTTAAAGGCTTCAGAAATATGAGACCACAATCACATGGTAACTAATCAGAATGACAGTAAAAGATTATCATGAATTACTGATCAATCTCTTTAGCATTTTCTTGATAGTACCTTGACTCGCCATGGCCAATCTGAGTCTCCATAATTGTAAGTGATTTCTTCTCCTGGTAGAATGTCTCGTACAGCAAAGAGACACAGGTGAGGTTTTCTGCTCACTTCAACGGTTCTCATTTTGCAAGTAGGATTTCTGGTCTGATCGTTTACAAGTCTTCCCAAGGACAACCCGTCTTCTTTAGATGCATCCATGCTATAAAGACATCCAATTATCACTCAATACTTGTAATCTTAGTATACATGATAGAAATGTACAGTTATTTTCTATAAGTGGTTCTGAACCCCAGTCCTGGGAACCCACCGCTCTGCATATGCTGTATGTCTCGTGTTTTAATCCAGCTGATTCAGATGAGGAGTTTATCATCAGAACACGGCTCTATGAACTCAACTGAGTGTGTCTGGTGAAGGAGACATACAGAATCTGCAGAGAGGGTCTGAAAACCACTGATATATATGATAGTGTACTGCAACATCCTCTCAGCTCTCAGATAAAGCCATCTCAAATTAAAGGGATACTTCACCTCTGCGAAGATGAATATGTATTTAAAATGGGTCATTTATGTAGAAGAAATGTGAAATTATTTTTGAATTTGGAGCTTTCTACTGTAGACTGAGAAAAGCCAGAAAATGTATTTTTGTCTTATGTGGATGAAAGACAACAACTCCCAGAATGCACTTGCTTTGCTGCCCTAGGAGGCCACGCCTACCGGTAACAGAGCGCAGTAGTTAAACAACAAGTATAGGCTACTAGTGAGTTTGAAAATGTGTTTTGAGATCGCCCAAAATGTTCGGGATTCGGCTTTTGCGTTCTACAGTCACCATTCATTATGTTTACTGTGGCGAGCAGGACGAGTGAGAGCCGCGGGAGAACGACGCGAGTCATGTTTACTGTGGCGAGCAGGACGAGTGAGGGCCGCGGGAGAACGCGCGAGTCATGTTTACTGTGGCGAGCAGGACGAGTGAGGGCCGCGGGAGAACGACACGAGTCATGTTTACTGTGGCGAGCAGGACGAGTGAGGGCCGCGGGAGAACGCGCGAGTCATGTTTACTGTGGAGAGCAGGACGAGTGAGGGCCGCGGGAGAACGACACGAGTCATGTTTACTGTGGCGAGCAGGACGAGTGAGGGCCGCGGGAGAACGGCACGAGTCATCTTTACTGTGGCGAGCAGGACGAGTGAGGGCCGCGGGAGAACGACACGAGTCATCTTTACTGTGGCGAGCAGGACGAGTGAGGGCCGCGGGAGAACGACACGAGTCATGTTTACTGTGGCGAGCAGGACGAGTAAGGGCAGCGGGAGAACGGCGTGAGTCATGTTTACTGTGGCGAGCAGGACGAGTGAGGGCCGCGGGAGAACGACACGAGTCATGTTTACTGTGGCGAGCAGGACGAGTGAGAGCCGCGGGAGAACGACGCGAGTCATGTTTACTGTGGCGAGCAGGACGAGTGAGGGCCGCGGGAGAACGCGCGAGTCATGTTTACTGTGGCGAGCAGGACGAGTGAGGGCCGCGGGAGAACGGCACGAGTCATGTTTACTGTGGCGAGCAGGACGAGTGAGGGCCGCGGGAGAACGCGCGAGTCATGTTTACTGTGGTGAGCAGGACGAGTGAGGGCCGCGGGAGAACGGCACGAGTCATGTTTACTGTGGCGAGCAGGACGAGTGAGGGCCGCGGGAGAACGGCACGAGTCATGTTTACTGTGGCGATCAGGACGAGTGAGGGCCGCGGGAGAACGGCACGAGTCATGTTTACTGTGGCGAGCAGGACGAGTGAGGGCCGCGGGAGAACGCGCGAGTCATGTTTACTGTGGCGAGCAGGACGAGTGAGGGCCGCGGGAGAACGGCGCGCGTCATGTTTACTGTGGCGAGCAGGACGAGTGAGGGCCGCGGGAGAACGTCACGAGTCATGTTTACTGTGGCGAGCAGGACGAGTGAGGGCCGCGGGAGAACGCGCGAGTCATGTTTACTGTGGCGAGCAGGACGAGTGAGGGCCGCGGGAGAACGCGCGAGTCATGTTTACTGTGGCGATCAGGACGAGTGAGGGCCGCGGGAGAACGGCACGAGTCATGTTTACTGTGGCGATCAGGACGAGTGAGGGCCGCGGGAGAACGCGCGAGTCATGTTTACTGTGGCGAGCAGGACGAGTGAGGGCCGCGGGAGAACGACACGAGTCATGTTTACTGTGGCGAGCAGGACGAGTGAGGGCCGCGGGAGAACGGCACGAGTCATGTTTACTGTGGCGATCAGGACGAGTGAGGGCCGCGGGAGAACGGCGCGAGTCATGTTTACTGTGGCGAGCAGGACGAGTGAGGGCCGCGGGAGAACGCGCGAGTCATGTCTACTGTGGCGAGCAGGACGAGTGAGGGCCGCGGGAGAACGGCACGAGTCATGTTTACTGTGGCGAGCAGGACGAGTGAGAGCCGCGGGAGAACGATGCGAGTCATGTTTACTGTGGCGAGCAGGACGAGTGAGGGCCGCGGGAGAACGACGCGAGTCATGTTTACTGTGGCGAGCAGGACGAGTGAGGGCCGCGGGAGAACGGCACGAGTCATGTTTACTGTGGCGAGCAGGACGAGTGAGGGCCGCGGGAGAACGGCGCGAGTCATGTTTACTGTGGCGAGCAGGACGAGTGAGGGCCGCGGGAGAACCGCACGAGTCATGTTTACTGTGGCGAGCAGGACGAGTGAGGGCCGTGGGAGAACGGCACGAGTCATGTTTACTGTGGCGATCAGGACGAGTGAGGGCCGCGGGAGAACGGCACGAGTCATGTTTACTGTGGCGATCAGGACGAGTGAGGGCCCGCGGGAGAACGACACGAGTCATGTTTACTGTGGCGAGCAGGACGAGTGAGGGCCGCGGGAGAACGCGCGAGTCATGTTTACTGTGGCGAGCAGGACGAGTGAGGGCCGCGGGAGAACGGCGCGAGTCATGTTTACTGTGGCGAGCAGGACGAGTGAGGGCCGCGGGAGAACGTCACGAGTCATGTTTACTGTGGCGAGCAGGACGAGTGAGGGCCGCGGGAGAACGCGCGAGTCATGTTTACTGTGGCGAGCAGGACGAGTGAGGGCCGCGGGAGAACGCGCGAGTCATGTTTACTGTGGCGAGCAGGACGAGTGAGGGCCGCGGGAGAACGGCGCGAGTCATGTTTACTGTGGCGATCAGGACGAGTGAGGGCCGCGGGAGAACGGCACGAGTCATGTTTACTGTGGCGATCAGGACGAGTGAGGGCCGCGGGAGAACGGCACGAGTCATGTTTACTGTGGCGAGCAGGACGAGTGAGGGCCGCGGGAGAACGGCGCGAGTCATGTTTACTGTGGCGATCAGGACGAGTGAGGGCCGCGGGAGAACGGCGCGAGTCATGTTTACTGTGGCGAGCAGGACGAGTGAGGGCCGCGGGAGAACGCGCGAGTCATGTCTACTGTGGCGAGCAGGACGAGTGAGGGCCGCGGGAGAACGCGCGAGTCATGTCTACTGTGGCGAGCAGGACGAGTGAGGGCCGCGGGAGAACGGCGCGAGTCATGTTTACTGTGGCGAGCAGGACGAGTGAGAGCCGCGGGAGAACGATGCGAGTCATGCTTACTGTGGCGAGCAGGACGAGTGAGGGCCGCGGGAGAACGACGCGAGTCATGTTTACTGTGGCGAGCAGGACGAGTGAGGGCCGCGGGAGAACGACACGAGTCATGTTTACTGTGGCGAGCAGGACGAGTGAGAGCCGCGGGAGAACGGCGCGAGTCATGTTTACTGTGGCGAGCAGGACGAGTGAGAGCCGCGGGAGAACGACACGAGTCATGTTTACTGTGGCGAGCAGGACGAGTGAGGGCCGCGGGAGAACGACGCGAGTCATGTTTACTGTGGCGAGCAGGACGAGTGAGGGCCGCGGGAGAACGGCACGAGTCATGTTTACTGTGGCGAGCAGGACGAGTGAGGGCAGAGGGAGAACGACACGAGTCATGTTTACTGTGGCGAGCAGGACGAGTGAGGGCAGAGGGAGAACGGCTCGAGTCATGTTTACTGTGGCGAGCAGGACGAGTGAGGGCCGCGGGAGAACGGCACGAGTCATGTTTACTGTGGCGAGCAGGACGAGTGAGGGCCGCGGGAGAACGGCACGAGTCATGTTTACTGTGGCGAGCAGGACGAGTGAGGGCCGCGGGAGAACGGCACGAGTCATGTTTACTGTGGCGAGCAGGACGAGTGAGGGCCGCGGGAGAACGCGCGAGTCATGTTTACTGTGGCGAGCAGGACGAGTGAGGGCCGCGGAAGAACGACACGAGTCATGTTTACTGTGGCGAGCAGGACGAGTGAGGGCCGCGGGAGAACGGCGCGAGGCCGGTGGCGTGATTACTGATGAGCGAAACCTGTGAGACGAAATTTTAGCAATGTTAAAATGCACATCAACCGATCACTTGTTTAGCTTTCATGTAAACACTACATTCAGATTCACCAATCGGAATGAATTCAGTTAGATTGAAACAAAAGGTGTGCATGTAAACAATGAATGGCGACTGCAGAAAGCAAAAGCTGAATCCCGGACATCGACGGCCGGACATGTCCGGGAAAAAGAGGATGGTAACCCCTACTACTCAGCTTTCGCCACAGAACAAGAACCTGCTAGCTTAGCTTCCAGAAAAAGATGTCTGACACTATGTGTACATTCTGTGAGTGAGATCCCACCCTCTATGGGCGGGTTGAGAACATGCGGGACAGCCCCTACTACTGGCTGTAGTCTTTAGCCTCTGGCCAAAAAATCCTCCGATGACGCAAAATGACGAATTTTGCTTCATCGGAGGATTTTTTCCAGACAAAAAATACATAAATCTCTCGTCTCAGGGGGATATGAGGGTGGAAAGCATGGTAATTCGAAAATACTACAGGTTTCCTACTAATACAAAGCTTAATGCTAAATCCTGAACTATCCCTTTAACCATTTTGTTCTCTTTAGGGAATACAGAGAAAAACTCTGGTGCGGTTTGAATGAAATATGAGCATAACATGGACCAGAGACATATAAACGAACCAAAAACAGGAAGATGTGACCCTAAAAAGGACAAACTGGTCAAGCATAACAGGTTTGACAATAGAAATGCCAATCTGAACACTAAGCAGACCCGGACCAAACGAACCAAGCGAACAGAACTACAGGCATGAACACACCCTGAGTATTTTACAGTTCCAGATATTTTATCATCACTACTACATCAATCCAACAGTTCTTTACTCACCACCAATTTCTGCCATGCCACTGAAAATCAAACAGGAACGTGTTCTCAGCTTCAGTGTAGTGTTCAGTTCGAGCAAGACTCTCCTCTGAACTCAGAAGTTCACCTCTGTATTCAAGAACAAAATCCCCTCTGAAGAAAGCTCCAGTGGTGAAAACTCCACGCCCTGAAGAGGAGAAATTCATTAGCAGCAGTTTCTTTAATGTCAACTATTATTTTGATTATTACTAAAAGTTCTCAACCATATGATGTACATTATATGATGTAAAAGGGAAATTACTGTAGGAAAATAGTCAATAGCCAGGCTAATCTCAAAGTATGCTTTGCTTTTTATACTTTACATTATACTTTTAAAGGGGTCATGACATGAGACCAAATTTGCCTTGATCTTTTGGTATATAAGAGATCTATGTACTATTAAAACTTCCTGCAAGTTTAATAGCTTAAGATGCCCCCCCCCCATTATAAACGAAGCATTTATTTAATCAAGCTCTAAATACAGCTCGTTGTGGATCCATGGTACGAGGTGACGTCACGGTACGAAGTGACGTACCAGTCGTTTGCATATGACCGCCTCCAGCACAAGACAACTATGCCTCATTTCGCATCATCGCATGCGTTGTCATGCAGCGAGTGGGTCTGTTTACAAGAAGATTGCGTTGTTCCTGGCTGCGGACAAACAACATGTTTGAATACGCCACCGAACGATCCAGGCGTCAGGGAAAGCAGTTGGATGCAGTTTATTTGCCCCGCCAAACAGGGGTGATTCTAGGATTTTATAAATGGGGGGGCCACAGGGTGGACCAAGGACCAGTCAGGGGGGCCCATGGGAAATCAGCTAGAAAATTCAACTAGAAATAAATACTTGTTTAGAAAATATTAAACACGAATTAAAAAATCTTTGCAATGCCCAGTGCCCTAATATAGATGGTATTAAATGTGGCACTGAACAAGAGCCTGAAAATCATTTTGTATTTAACATGGATTGGACCACACAGTTTTGTTCTTATAAATAAAAAAAACATAGGCATAATTAAATCACCTAGGCATAAACGTTCTCTGCATGAAATCGGTCTCTAAAATGATTTCTTAAAGAAATCTTGGATGTCCTGTTGCGGTGTATAAATAAACAAAAACCCATTAAGTATCTAAATTACACAGAGTTGCATGTAGCTATGGTGTTAGTTAACATTCTCACATTTTAATGTTCACCACGGCACGACTTTTTTGGAAAAAGATTATTGTGCCTTTAGTCTTTAAAACAACAGATAGAGTAATCTATTAAAAATCTATAAAAATTATCTATTTTATATTTATGTGGTCGTGCGCTGCCGCGGAATCTCTATTCAGTCTGCCGAAATTACGTTAGCTGATCTAACGGTACTGGCTTGATCAGTCACACATGAAAGTAATCAGACTAACATACGGTGCAATATTTACAATGACGTGTCGAGGTATCTCTCTCTCTCTCTCCTACTGTTTTAAAAACGCGGACCTGTGATTTCGCTTTGCGAATCGCAAATCAAGCAGTGATTGACAGCGCTCTGATCCAATGGCGTTGGGCATTGTCAGGTTGACAGTAAATCTAGCCCAATGATGTTGGGGGGGCACCAGGGGGGGGTCAATCATATTCCAGGGGGGCCAGTGCCACCCCGTGCCCCCCTTCTAGACACGCCCCTGCCGCCAAAGCCTTATTTGATCGGTGAGTGATGTAGATGAGTGTGACAGGGCGCATGTTACTGAAAGAACGAGCAGAGCCCCGGCCGCGCGCGCGCCTTCAAACTGTCTTGCTCTCTCTCTCCCTCCCTCGCGCATATGCAGGGATGCAAACACATGTATGGTCCAAAAAGAGAGAGGTAATCGAAGCCCCGCAAATTTCGCCCCGCAAATTTTCTTATAGAAAATATCCAGAAACTTACATTGCCACCAACCCCTGCCATCCCCGGCCCACCCCTATAGGCACATATAGTAAAATTAAATTCGAATAAAGTTGACAAAAAAGGTTTTATAAAAAGATAAACCTCATTCTTTTTATAAAAATAATTTAAAGGCTGAAATATACGAGTAAAAAAAGACAAATTACTTGACATGTACATTAACACTAGAACTCCCAAGGCAGTCATTTTGACTGTTTTAAAATTTTGCAATGTAATAACTTTGTTGAAATAAAACCCATGTAACTATAGGACCCTGACTTTTCCTAAATGTGTCTATATTTTATTCTATCATTGTTATTTTATTAAAATTACAAGACACAAAAGACTGAGTTTTGAGTATTTCTACCTTGAATGGTCATAACAGTCATACTGACCGTATGCATTACAGACCGTGTGTCGGTTGCTCCTTTTTCCTGCTCTTGAAGATGCATCACCGTTGACTAGCAACAATTTCTCTTGTTGTTTGTTTAGTCTATTGCAAAGCTGAAATCTAGCTTTAGCTTCGAGCTAAAACCAAATTGAAATATTGAAAAGAGAATATCAGAACAATGTCAGCAAGAAGAATGACTGCCACAGAGGCTTTAGCCATGCTTCAGAGCCTTGATGAGGCTGAGTGGTTGTTGGTTAACTAATACAATTTTACATACATCATAATTAAAATGTAGTGTTCTGATGTTTATTATTACCTATCCTAACATAACAGATCCATTTATTCTTAGATTTGATATAGCTTTTTGAAATGATATGCAAATAATGTATGAGCAGTCAGAATGACTGCTATGGCCATTATAGTAGTTATAGAATTCTGGGAGTCCTAGTGTTAATGCATATTAGCTTATATTTTATTATTAATAGTAAAATAACAGTCTGATTTTCCCGTGGCGTCTGTTGTTGCTATGCAACCATGCACTGCACTCTCCACAATGACAAAGAAGTTTTAGTAGGATTTTGACTGTACCACTTCTGCATGAGATGAGAACACTTTTTGAGAACACTTTTTAAGATGTTCTTGGGTCAAGAAAACGCTCGCTCTGTCTGGATGTGCTTAAATCCACAATAAGGACACTTTCCAGTCACACATGCTCACTTCAATAAGCCACAGAACGCAGGTTAATGTGTTTACATGCTGGGCAAATCTGGAATAAGGGGCAAAAATCTAGCGGTGTCGATTGGTTTATGCTTATGCCGTTTATGATGACCTTAGTCTGCGTTTACATGACCACACGCACTATGGGCTTATTGTGCATAATTGGGCTAAGAATGCGCAAATAAACACTGACTTTGGGTTGATGGAACCAGAAATGCAAAAATGCAACTGTTTTTGTTTGCGGGCTAATGCCTGCAGAACTCTATTCAGAAATCTTGACTGCACAATAAAAATAAATTATATATTAAATTATCAGTTTTGTAGAGTAACGTTATTACTGCTTATTCATAAATACTTGCCTTTATATTTGCTGATGAACTGCTCTTGAAGCTCAGGCTTGTCGGTTTCACAGGTAATGTGATGCTCAGCGTCCTGCAGAGGTTTCTTACGTCTTTTATTTCCCAGCATGGCGACTTACTTTCTTGAAATGACTGGGAAAAAAAAAAAAAAAATATATATATATATATATATATATATATATATATATAATGTGAATGAAATAAACAAGCATATTTAAAAAATCTTGTTGATCTTACTGGAATTGTTCACCCAAAAACATACGTAATTAACATACAATTATGTTAAGTGTTCCAATTGAACCTCATGTTGTTCCAAACACGTGTGTTTTTTCTGTTCAACACTTAAGTATATATTTATATTATATCACAGAGCTCTATTCAATGACAGCACGTGTGACCAGTCTACAACAGGAATTTAGATTAAAAAAAGGCAATGTCAATGATGCCAAAAAACATTGGTTCTTGTGTGTCTTGTGACCACAATTGACATGAATCTACTATATTGATTAGCTACAGCATACAGGATATTTTCAGTCAATAACCAGCTAGATTTATATGGACTATTTCTAATGTGCTTTTTGTCTGCTTTGGACATTGAAACACACAATAAAAATACTATAAAGTGTCTATGTACCATCATTGGGCAAAAAAAGATAAGAAAGATAAATAATAAATCTAGAAAAAAACATTCCACTGAAAAAAAGATTTTTGGGCAAATATTGTATTACATAAAATTAAAAATATATCAAATAATAATGATATAAAAATATATAATTAATATTTTAAATCACAGTTGCAATTTGACAACACTTGAGAAAAACAATGATATAGTAGGCTATCACTGACTCGTTTTTTTTTTTTAATTTGTAGAATCTAAAGTACTATTATATAAGAAATAACAAAATTATATTTACTGGTCAATGCCTACAAGTAGGCAATATACTTTTTTCCTTATTGCAACAAATTATCAAATGAGAAACAAATAAAATACAATCGAGAAGTAAATAAAACCCTAAGCAAAAAATAATTAAACCACTAAAATAAACATACATCTTACTAACTTTCATATTTCACAATGTATTTAGTTATCATGCATTTTCAGGACAAGACTTCATCTCACCTTTCCTGCGTGGTGGAGGGTGGAGGGCTGTCGTCTGACTGTTTCGCGTCCCATTGTCACGTGTCTGCATTTCCCGGGAAAATACATCCACTGTCGCAGACGTGCGTAAATGACGTAGTTACGTATTTGGATTTCACGTTGCAATTGTGACTATTTATTTGACCGAATAGAAAACTCTCTGATGACAAGAATCTTTTTTTTTTTAATCGCAGTAGTGTTTCTTCTTCTTCTTCTTCAAAAAAAAAAAAAACTGTCGTGGATCAAGTCTTTCTAGTGGACAGAGCACATGATCACTTGTAAACGAACTCACCCGACTCGAACTAGGAACCAGTGCGCATGTCCGAACAAGCACAGGTTTAAAAGAGCAAAAAATGCAAAATGAGCAACCTAGATATCTTGAACAGACATCTTATTTTCTACTAATAGCATTTATTAATCAAAATAGTAAACTGATGTATGCAAATACACAGCGGGCTGATATTCAAGCTGGTATAATATGTCTCTACTTTTGGAGTCTGTGTTGTTGTCAATTTATTCGAGTTAAGATGGGGGATGGGTGTGGATTATTTCGAGGCTCTAAATTAAACTTTAACAAGTACTTTAACAGCATTATCTTCTTTGTATTTCTTTCATAAATTAATGGTATTTTACATTACAGGGTGGAGAAGCTAATAGACCTTGTAAAAGTGCTTTAAAAACGCATAGCCACGACAGTTTGTGATCTTTTGAGCAGCACTTCTGCTTAGCTATCTACCTGTAACTGTCAGTCTGTTAGTTCAGCCAGAGACAAGTTCAACTCTCTGTCACTCCAGTCAGTCTCAGTGCTGTGGGGGAAGGGCGCGCGCGCGATCAGTCTCTCTCAGTGCTGTGGGGGAAGGGCGCGCGCGCGATCAGTCTCAGTGCTGTGGGGGAAGGGCGGCTGATCACAGTGTGAGCAGATCTCAGTCAGACTGACAGTCACAGGCAGAGCTAGGGTTAGGGTTAGGGTTAGTGCAGATCCAATGGCTTTTAAAATCAAATTAAGTACAAAATAATTATGTAAACAAACATTTAAACGTGTCAGCTTGATTCATGATTCTTTTAAACACTTTTTTTCTTTTGTATGACTGTAACTGCTCTGTCCCCCCCCCCCCCCCCTCTCTCTCTCTCTCTCTCTCTCTATCTATCTATCTATCTATCTATCTATCTATCTATCGATTTATATATATATATATATATATAAATATATATATATATATATATATAGGCTATATATATATATATATATATATATTGAGAGATAGATAGATAGATAGATAGAGAGAGAGTGAATGTATGCTGTAACTGCTCTCCTCTATAAACAGTTCTTATCAGTCGCTTTGGTACATTTCTTGAATCATCCTTAAGATTTGCAAACAAGGAAAGTGCATTTCGTACAAACAGCAGAACACAATAGGATTACATGACAGCATTTTGACATTCTTGTTTGTGACACAAGGCACTGATATGTTCATTGATATATATTGTACTAAGGATTTTTAACAAGTTACAGGCTTTTGATGGTTGTCAATATAACTGTATCAGTATTTTGAGAAGTAAACACTGGCTACGATTTTGATGACAATGAAAAGACTGCACATTATCTGTATGACACATAAACACATGTACCCATTATGAGACTGGACTCACAGATACACTGTTGGTCTGTTAAAAAATGACAATGCCATTGCGATGAACAGACTATTCAAACACATACTGTATATGTGTGTGTGTTACATTATGTCTCTATCAAGTATATTTATATAGCGCTTTTCACAATATAGATTGCATCAAAGCAGCTTCACAGTATCAATCAAAACATAATAACAATGTTCGTTTCTTAGTGGAAAAACATCCACGTTTGGTAGAGCTGATCAATGGTATTAATGATTGGTTAATTAATTTGAATATCCCCAACTGAGCAAGCCAAAGGCAACAGTGGCAAGGAACCGAAAAACTCCATCAAGTGACCCGATGGTGTCCTAAAACTCCATCAGGGACCCAATGGAGAAGAAAAAAACCTTGGGAGAACCCAGGCTCAGTGGGGGCCAGTTCTCCTCTGGCGTTTATGAACTAGAGGCCGGATTTACAGTAACTGCAAGGTAAAAATGTATATGAATGTCTCTAAACAGACTTTAAACGTGAACCTGTGATTAACGCTGATGGCGTTCACATGCGCATTAAGAATTGATTCTATAGTTATGTGCGTTTGAATATATGTGCGTAGGTTTGTATTTCCCTAGAAAACAATGCCTGAACAAATTACTTGTCTATAAATTTGATACATAATTTTGTTTTATTTTATCACTTCGGGGTAGGTACGCGAAACTAGATTCACAACGCTTTATCTGTAGAGTTTGTTTATTGTTTATTATTTAGATCCCCATTAGCTACTCCATTAAGCAGCAGCTATTCTTCCTGGGGTCTTAACAATTTTTCAACAAAATATTAACATCAAGGCTGTACAACAATGAAGACAAATACAGAAGTGCACACAACATCATTTAAGATATCTAATTAGTGGGAAAGGGATCTCTATCACGTATTTTTACTGTCTCATGTAAAATGCAAGTAGACTCCACTGTAATACAGTAAGTCTACAGCTTATGGTGAACAGTACAGTATAGTGAACACTGTCTGATTACACGCATGTTCTGTCTATAAAGACTTGAATGTTTGAGGACACACACGGTTGTTCTCCCAACATTCAGCTCAGCTTTCAACCCGCCTCGGCCATGAGGTCATGAACATGATCTACAATATTGGCCCCTATTTCTTCAGAAACCTACAATCTCTCTGTTTTACCTCTGTATCCTTCCACCACACATCCTTACTCCTCCTCTTCTTCTTCTCGGCTGTTACCCTGTTGTTCTTCCATTCTCAGGTGTATGTGTTGTGCTCTGTCTATGGCTTCCAGAGGAAGCTTCATGAGATGCACTCTGAGCGATTATAGAGAACTGGTGATCATTGATTGATCTAATGCTTTACATTCCCCTTCATTAGTGAAATTCAAAATTCACATCTGCAATTCAGGACAAAAAAAGTATAATAGAATTGTATAGAAAATATGTTTGACAGTTTATGACAACTAGTAATTTAATGCCTATATGTTTTGAGGGGTAAGACTATTCAACAGAAAACCAGTATAATACATTTTGATCAACATGACATAAGCAATTGATAATGTAAGAAACAGCAGACACTTACATTTATTGCATGAATGTACCAAAGCATTTGCAATTTGTTCAAAAGAATGATAAACTGCTTTCATGATGTGCACAAGTGACTGATGTGGAGGTTGAACAAGAATTTTAGTTGTGATTTGAGAAATGCACCAAAGCGCCTTAAAAAAAACGTATGTAATTAGTGTAAACATTTAATTAATATAATAATATAATATGAGAATGTTTCATGCAGCTGCTCTCCTCTATATAATATAATATAAAATAATATAATATATACTACAAAGAGAATGTTTGCTGTAACTGCTCTCCTCTTTATATAATATAAAATAATACAATGCAATATAATATAATAAGAATAATGTTTGCTGTAACTGCTCTCCTCAATATAATATAATATAATATAATATAATATAATATAATATAATATAATATAATATAATATAATATAATATAATATATAAAGAAAAAAGTTAGCTTGTTTGCTGTAGTGAATGTGTTGCTGTGGTAACTGGTAACGGAGTCCTGCTCGTGCGGGGGGTGGGGGAGGGGCGGTGGCCGCTCAGGGAAATCACTGATATTATGAGAGGAAACGGCAGAACGCAAAGTAGGAGAAAACACTTCAAACAAATAAAATCACTCATAAAAGCAAGCGATTTAGCATGTTTTCACATCTTTTGGTGGCTTGTGTGTTTTTATTAAACAAACTTGGATGAATAAATCATCACATCCATATTGACAGATTTAAACAGCTGTTCCTCCGCTTTTGGAAGAAAATATGTACTTTGTAAATTCACATGACGTAATGTCTCTGTCTCTTCCCCGCTTCAAACTCGTTCCTACATGATTAATAAACTCCTATGTAAGTTACTGTACAGCTGTATAGTCTCGGTGACGCGCAGCAGCGCGATCTTCACACACACATAACGTTACACAGAGCAGACTCCGATGCGAGAGCAAAACTGCGAGGATTAAAGTTTAATAACATGCCCATATACATCGTGAGAGCTCCTGCTGCTCAGGGTAAATTAGTCTATTTTTATTTAAATAATAATTATTGCGAATTTATCTATTATTGAATGTGGATTATCTGTCAATTCATTCATAATAATGATATCGCCTCCGCTCCGCCATTTTTGTTGATGACGTGATGGCCTCAGATTGGTCAGATCATTAAGTCCCGCTCTCATAGTGGCTTCCTGCGCTCTGATTGGTCAGAATCCCCGAAGTGTGTATCTTTTCCGGAAGTGCAGTACTCCTAGAGGGCGCTGTGTTATACACACTTTAGTGGGGGGGCATACACACTTCACATACACAAATCACTTAAAACTGATTTTTTGGGACAAGTGAGATTTTAAGTCTGGACACCATTTTAGAGTATGCTGAATGCCATTATATAGTCAAACAAATGAGGACATACAAAATGTCCTCAATTTTTGAGGTGGTCCTCAGTTTACTGGTGTGTATCCTGGTGAATGTACCCAAAAGGGACATAAACAAACACACACACACACACACACACACACACACACACACAGAGGATGTGCATTAATTCTTGGTAGGTTTATGGATCATTTATTGGGCGTGCGGTATCATCGGAGTACTATGATGTTTGTTTTCGGCCTGTTGTAATCTTTTATTGATGTAAACGCTCTAATATATGATTAATTATTCATCAAACCGTTTCTGTCTGAATGAGGTTCTTCAGGAACGAGCAAACCTCTGGCTTTGAGTAGTAATGAACACAAGCTCTCATGGACTGATTGCACAGTTTCGCTCAGGAACACGATTTATTCTGATAATACACTGTGTTCTTTTGATTTTTAATGCACATTTGCACATGCAAGCAGCAAACACACACACACACACACACACACTTCTCAGTGTAAAGACCATCATTACCACTTCTCACACACCATCGTGGTGGAACACATGGATTGTGCTTTTATATCCCTGGAAGACACCCACCGCCCCCATCCCCCATGTGTGTGTGTGTGTGTGTGTGTGTGTGTGTGAGCGCTCAGACATGCCTGTTTCTAAGTTACCAGCTTCATTCTGCTGCCAGTTGAGTATAATTCTGAAACACCTTTAAGCTTCAAAACAACTCAAGTGATTTGAGGGAAGGACAACCTTTTACTGTGGTGGTACCATGGTACATTGGTGCTATCAGATGGTAATACCATGAACCTTTATAAAGATGACCATATTCCTGTTATACGTATGGTTCTCTGAGAAACCAAAAAAAGTGGTGTTGCTGTCAAAAAATAGTCCAAAGGACAGGGTTTTTTTCACATTTTTTATATTTTATTATATATTCTATATCTAGTATTATTTTTATTTCTGTAAAAAAAGTACCTAAATACTACCATGGTATTCTTAGAGGTACCTTGAAATATCACGCAAATATCATGGTACATGCATTTTAGTATCACATTACATTTCAAAGTTGCATTGTATTACCATCTGACATACCATGGTAAACGCAGCACTTTTACATGGTACTGTATCAAAACAAACAAACATGGATAATACGCCCCGAAAACCATCATGATATCATATCTAAAAACATGCACTTAAAAGCACAATTAATTACTCTGTAAATATCATACATAAAGTACCATAACATCACCTTACCATGGTACTGCTACAGGACTTTTTCTAACGGAGGTATTTCCATGCTATCGTATCCAAATCAGGCTATTTACCATAGTAAAATGTAGGAACCTTCAAATTACCATCCAAAAGATTTTAGTAATTAGACATTTTTAGAAAACAGACCAAAATCTCTGTTTTTCGGCATTAACACACTCATGTGCGTCTGTTCTCTCATCAGATCACAAAGTCGTAATCAAAGTGAAAAGAAAGACACCTGATAATGGAGTCCACCTGAAGTCTGGCATCTCTCTTCATTCTCAACAGAACTAAACGGAGCAATCCGAGATCCCACATGTGGGAAGTACTAGTTGCTTTCCTTCTTTATCAGAAACAGCAGTCGCCACTCACCTCCGTTTCCCTGCGAGGGGAATCCCTCAGAAATCCCTTCTGTCCTCCTCTCTCTTTCTGTCTGTGTCAGTTTGTCTTTTGTTGCTCCTCAAACTCTTTTTCAGCACGCCGGGTGGCCGTTAATGTGGAGTTCATCCTGATCCTGCTGGAGTCCTGGATGTGTCCGTCAAAAACCAGAGAAGAGCCAAAGCTGAAGACCTCACCAGTGAATCCAGGAGCTCCAAATGGAGAGAGAATGAGATATGAGAGAGAGAGAGAGAGAGTACAATGTGAGAAAGGAGGGAGGGGAAGGTAAAGCTCTCAATGAGAGAGAGAGAGAGAGAGAGAGAGAGAGTGCGAGAGAGAGGAGGAGGAGGTTGTGTGAGGAGAATTATGTTGTGTGTGTGTGTGTGTGTGTGCAGGCATGCAGTGGCCCCATATAAAATTTGGACAAACGAGTAACTGAATGTCACTGTATTAGATAAAGCAAGTGCATTATTCTGGCATTATAAGACTGCTCTTCAAGCCAAATGTTTCTCAGAAGGATGTTTGAGAAGATAAAACAATAGATCTAGTATTGAAGAAACTAGTCTGGGGTGAATGTCCAGGTCACACTTTGCATCATGAATGATTTTATGATTAATGATGATTTTTTATGGTTAATGACCATTCAATTTCTCAATATATATACTGTGCGTCCATGTTTGACCTTTTTTTTTTTTGTAATTATATTATTCTCAATTTTTCGTTAAATTCTTATTACCATAATACAGTACCTTTTTATTATTAATAATTTACTTTGAAGTTGTGATTTCATTTTTTTTAAAAGCATCCTTTAGTTTAAAATGATTTTTTTAGTGTCTTAATTGTAAAAAAAAATAAAAATTTTTTTTAATTTAACAAAATATAATTTCTTATTTCACGCTTTTCA
Organism: Rhinichthys osculus; assembly: GCA_029959095.1. NCBI lineage: Eukaryota > Metazoa > Chordata > Actinopteri > Cypriniformes > Leuciscidae > Rhinichthys > Rhinichthys osculus. The sequence continues at coordinate 5,667,395 of JARWKJ010000025.1, forward strand.
TTTATATTTGATCTTCTATTTAATCTATTTAAAGCTTATAAATGGACCAAATAAGGCTTAAAAAAACATTTTAATTAAAAACGTTTATTATATTATATTATTAAACAGGAAATATGTTTATTAAAAATGTTTTTTATTATAATATATTATCATTTATTTTCTATTTTTTATTTTATTATTATATATGTATTTAATTTTAGACCCGGAGTTTTTGATCTGTTTTTATCTAATGCAACTGTAAGGTCCTCAATTGTTAAAGTTAAAAAATATAAATACACACACACACACACACACACACACGCACACACACACACACACACACACACACACACACACACAGTTTTATTTATTTGATCTATTTATATTATATTGTGCCTTTTTTTATAGGAGATATCTTAAGACAGACAAACCTGTGTGTGTTTGTGTGTGTGTGTGTGTGTCTGTGTGTGTGTGTGTCTCTGTGTGTGTGTGTGTGTGTGTGAGAGAGTCCTCTTTTCATTAGGCTTTAATCTAATTTACTCTGACACTCTTCATATGTGTCCTTTGTGTATTTGGGATCACACAAGGTTACGTCTCTTATTCAAATGCACACACACACACACACACACACACACACACACACACACACACACACACACACACACACACACACACACACACACACACACACACACACACACACACACACACGCACACAATAGGTTTGACTGTCAAAGGATTTCATCCAGAATTAATGACTGAATTACTCTCATGCCCTGAGTGTCATTGAAAGTGTGTGTGTGTGTGTGTGACGGGGGTCTTTTTTGCTACTAATATAGTTATGATTCAATAAAATCCCTCTATAGTGTCACATTAAACCCTTTCAGCGGTTCTGAATTGCTGCAAGTTTCGCTCTCTCACACACACATCTGCCCACAAAACAATATTAAATCCGCGAACGCAAGAGCATATGGCACTGTCAGTAAACACACACCCTCCCGATGAAAGGACACCAGGGCCAGTGTAGTCGAGAAACAACTGTCACTTTTGGTAAACAATCTCCTGCACATTAATTCAGCTGTGACCCGCCGGAAGAGCCGCGCTGGGTTGTAAATCACAGGTGTAGCGTCAGCGCCGCGAGGAAAGATGATGTTTACAAACCCAAGTCCTCTAAACTTGCTTAAACATTTATTCCTGGGCAAGAGAACACCACGAATGAGCTCTCAAAGCAAAAGCAGTCACTCGAGGACAGCTTACGCCTGCCGCGGGGAATAAAGACATTTAGCTCATCATGAGCGTTTCTTTTGAAACTTCTGAAACGCCGGAGTGTCAGGCTGCTGTAACGACGGAAACACTTGGTATTTGCTGAAAGGAATTGGGAAATATTGGAAATTGCCATGAAATACCACCAAAAACTCAATATAGATGCACAACAACCTGCATTAAACGACTTTCAGTTTGGAGACTGGAAGGTAAACAGTTATAAACTAGATATATTCTAGTTTCCTAATGTAAAAAGCTTATTTGTTGTTTAGATTTGAGAGATATTTCGAATTTAAAAACCAGGTCAAAGGTCACAAACGAAGGTTCCGGTAGAACCTTTTAAGTTCCAATGAATGATTTAATAGAACATCGAGAACATTTAACTCTCTAAAGCTCCACATACCCTCAAGAACTCATTTCTTTTCTTGAGATGTGTATGATTCTTTTCCCGAACCTACAAAGAACCTTTGAGGAACCTTTATTTTTAAGAGCGTACAGACAAAGTAGACGTTTCAGGCGATCTGAGGTTTATGGGTCTTCTGAACAGAGTTCTCGTGTTGTTTTCCAGGACAGACTGTACAAGCAGGATCAACTTACACACTTTGAGCTGTTAAAGCGGACAGACTGTTCTGGAGAGACGTGCCAAAACCCTGATGCTCACCACGGCTTTCTACAAGTAAAGGTTCTTCAGTGGAGCTGATGGTAATTTTTGCATGTTCAAGGTTTTTACTTGGTTCTTTTTGAGATTGAAAATGTTTTTGATGATACATTGTGACTTCTTAAGGTTCGTGTATGGTTCTTCATGGTTAGCTTCATGAAGCACAAGAGATAAAAAAGCTCTTTGTGGACCTTTACACCTCTATTTTCTGCAGCGTACAGTGAGGTCAGGTTTTAGTGATTGTGTTATCAGCCGGTTTTGCTCTTCTCCCGGCACTGTGCACACGTGAGAGTCATGGGTCATGACCTTTGACCTCTGCCTGACGTGGTCTTCACATCATGCGGTGGTTGTCTGTTTGCTACTAGCCCATGTCAAAACATCTCTGATATTCTCATTTCTATGGCTCCCTCCTTCAATGTTTGTCTGTGGATTTTATGGTCTAAAAATTAATAACACTCGAGATATCATTATTGCTTTGAACATTTAATTATAATGTATCTCAAATCATGTTTGCTCATAATGTCCTCTCTCTGGTGTATCATATAGTTTCATGGACTTTCCAGACGCATGCAAGCGAAGGCTACAAGATTACAGTGTAGGTAAGCCATTCATTTTCAGTTCATTCATACAACTCTTGTACACACACACACACACACACACACACTGGAATATTTAGTTAAATGTTATTGTCCGAGTTTACGCTAATGCATTAGAATGCATTTTCCACATATTGTCAAAATTTTAATGTTGTCAGTCTAATTGAGATGTTCATTTTCATTATGTTCAATACACACTTTTATACCAATAAATTGATCAAAAGTCATCAAACTTGATCAAAATATCAACCATTTATAATGTTATAGAAGATTTCTATTTCAAATAAATGCTGTTCTTTTCAACTTTATCAAAAAAATCTGTTCATCAACTGTTTTCAACATTAATAATAATATAAAATTTTTTTTAAGCATCATATTACAATAATTTCTGAAGTATCATGTGACACTGAAGACTGGAGTAATGATGCTGAAAATCCAGCTTTGATCACAGGAATAAATAACATTTTAACACATATTCAAATAGAAAACAGTTATTTTAAATTGTAATAATATTCCATAATATTATTGTTTTTACTTTATGTTTGATCAAATAAACGCACCCTTGGTGAGACTTCTTTCAAAAGCATTAAAAAAAAAAATCTTATTGAACCCAATCTTTTGAACAGTAGTGTGTGTGTGTGTTATTTTAAACACTTAAATTTAGTTACATTTTGTTAGCTCACATTGTATAACTACTTGTTTAAATGGAAGCTCGACCGTATCGACTTTAAATAATGAGCTCGTAGCTTTTCCAGCACTGTACTCAACTCGTCTCTCTCTTTATTTATCTGACAATTCATTACACAGATGATAGTTCCCCACATGGCGGCGGCTCCCACAAGGAACGCTACCTCTCTAATTTACCTTGCAGAAACAGAAATCAAAGAGCCGCCATGAAACAAATTAGAGAACATTTGAACCTCCGACTGAATGGCAATGAATAAATCAGCAATAAATGCAGAAAACACATTTTAAATCCACAAGGGGAACTTTAGAGCTCGTTGGCTGTAATATAACCGGTGTGCTGTAATAGAAGCGCTCGAAACGTCACTGCCGGGATCAATTCTGCTCTTTGCCCAAACAATTATGGATTTTTCTTTAGCGCATAAAATGCACGGATCACAACACATCAATACCCGTGGGCGTCAGACACGAGAGAATTAGTTACAGGAGAAGGTGATCGACTCATTACTCACAGGGTTAAAGGTCAACTCTTGGACCCTGGGGAGTGTTTCTGAATGTCATCTGTAATTCAGAGGCTTTGTTCTCTCCCCGTTTCTCTCTGGGGAAACACCAGATTAGCCTGTAGGTTTATTTTGAAATAAGAGAGAAAACATTCAAAATAAGAAATAAAAAAATCACATCCAAGTTCAAAGTAAGCGAGCGGAGTGTGTTGCAAATCTTATTGGCAGCGAAGCGGGACGCCGCAGAGAACGGCGTCCTGTGCCCATACATCCAATACACTTTTAAACAGTTTTGGCCGGGTTTTTCTTGTGATTCATAAAATGCTGTTTCACATCAGTTCTTGTCAAAAGCAATGAATTATATTAATAAATCTCGCACATGCTTTAAAGCTTTAAATCACTCATTTCCTGGGCTGATTTCGCCACTGGCCATTTGATCACTTTTTGTGGCCTGGATTGAGTCCCGTAAGCCTCTGAAGGACAAATGAATCTTTCAAAGAATCCGGGCTAAATCAATCTCAGTCCTGATGGATGAGCTAAGAAAGCGAGTTTGGACAACCTAGAGCCCTAACCTCGGTGCAGCCTGCAGACTATACAGCACAACTGCTCAAACATGTCACTGGGATCATGTGGCATACCAGTCGTGTCCTGAATCTGATCATTTGGAGAACTATAATGGGAGAAAATACAAGCTGTAGAGCTCCAAAATTGACAAGACTGATTACAACAGAATATAATTCTATTTATATTTTTATATATTTTACATATTCAATTGATATACAGTATAGTATACTTATAGTAAGTGTAATTTTTTTACTAAAACTATGATATATATATATATATATAAATGATTTTGTATATAGTAATAAATAAATACATAAAATATAATTGTTACTATTATTATTATTATTATATGAAATATATTTACAAAATAGATTTGTAAAAAATAACTTATTTTATGATATATTTAATATATAAAATATTAACTTTTTGTAAATAATACATTTAAAGTTACTTATTATGTAAAAGTATATGAATATTATAATTATTTTTATATTTATTATATATAGTAGTACATAAATACATAATAAAATATTATTATTATATGAAATAAAATTACAAAATAGATTTGTAAAAATGTGTTTATTTCTATTTTAACATACAATATATTACATTAAAAATAATTATATAAAAGTAAATGAATGACATTATTTTTATTATTATTATTATTATTATTATTATTATTTGTATATATACTGTATGTTTTCTAATGCTTTCAGATGTGGGATTTTCCGCCCGGCTCATTAGTTTATACTGCATTTCCTGCTAAAATCAGCGCAGGAGAAAAATGCGGAAACTGTCCACAGATTGCGTCCGGACCATGAATCTTCTGACATTTCATTAAATCATGACGTTTAAACATCTTTGAAGGCTGTTGGCTCTATGATTATGTATCTGGCAGATGCTTTGTTGTGATCAGGATGAATTGTTGAGGGTAATCTCTGAAGCCGCTGCATATTATTATCACATAGAGGGGTTTTATTTAGATGTTATTCGTTCTCATTGGGGAAGCCTCAGCGGGATCTCTATATACAGCATGTGAGACATTCAGGACTGTGTATTCCTGTTCTAGCTGTCAATCAAATCTGAAAGAGGAAATGTATCCCATTCGGAGCCTCATGAGGAATATCGGCTTCTCAGTCTGCATAATCATGCAGTTTGTGTTTGTTTCTACAGACTTTCTCCATGGAACAGAAAACAGCCTGTGAGGGACTAGCTTCTCAATCGTCACACAAAATGAGTTTTCTTCAGCGAGAGCCCACCTTAAGCTCTGAGAGTCCAGTGAAGCGGTGATGGGACGAGTAGTTCTGTGTCAAACTCTCACACAGCCGTTCTCTGGTGTCCTCAACTAAGTTTCATGAGCTTCTGTGTTTCAGATCAGTGATTCACATCCATTCTGCAACTCTAGAGAAAACTCGTCTGTAATCGAAGAAGTTTCACCCATCCTCTGCACCTCGTAAGTTTCAATATTTTGATGTACTAATAAGCCAAATAATCATTGTTATACCAATATGTATGTTTCAAATGCAAAGATTTATAATATGAAAAAAAATATATTTTAATATATTTTTTTAGTATTAAAATAATTGTTTCAATATTATATTATATATATATAATATTCAGCATACACACATATAGGCATAAATATATTATTTCAATAATATAATATATTATATACAGTGTATTCAATTATCAGACTTTTAGAAATTAGAATTTTAATATTAGAATTATTAGAATATATATAATTATTATTTTTATATAATGAATTAGTCAAAAGTCTGATTATTTTCCTAATAGTTAATAATTGGTTGGAACATCAAGTCAAGTCAAAATTGATTTCTACAGCACATTTAAAAGCAACAGTTGCACCAAAGTGCTGTACAATAAACATTCAGCATTTAAAAGGAACGCATAAAAGCATATTTTACATCCATTCTGTGAAATTCTACAGATTTTCTTACAAAATCAGTGCAAAAAGTGTTAAAATTGTTCAATTCATAACGTGCAATGTTTACTGTAATGTTGACTGTTAATAGTTTGCCCTGAGAAACTTTGATCAGTGTACAGGGTTTGACTTTGCATCGCAGAATCTTCCGGATCTCCAGCAAAACTCCTCAGGCCTCATTTGCATTGATAACTGCGGAAACATGTAAATTAGATCCGCCCTAAAACCCAGACACTGAAAAAAGAGTGAAAACATCCGATGTAAGAGAATACTGCTATTTTCACCTCTTTATTTGTGCCGTCTGCATATCTCGATTATATGTGCAGACGTCACGGAAACGTGGAGAAAATCAATTTTCATAGATTTATCACAGACCTCGCTCAGAGACACCTGCTCACGGCAGATGACAAACACCTGGATACGGTTTTCTGAGTTTGAACTTGTGTTTAAAGGGGTCATATAATGGTACATGCACTTTTACAAGTTGATTGTACTGAAATGTGTGTTGGCCGTGTCTGCACACAACCATCATATAATGATAAAAATCCATCCAGTGTTTTTGTTTTAATCTCCTTATATGTTTTCCCCTGTCTCAAATTGAGCCGTTCGTTTTTGTGACGTCAATAAAACGGACGCCCCTCCCATGATTATTGATTGACAGGAGTCAGCACAGGAGTTTCAACACAGACCCGCCCTCGCTCGTGAGAGCTGTCAATCATAGTCTGCGCGGACCAGCGCGGTCATTGTTGATATGCTGGAGCACTGTCTATGAGCAGAATGGCGTCTAAGCGATTGTGGTGTTCTGTTCTTGGGTGTAATAACGAACACAGCAGTCATTTTAATGTTCCTAAATCCGAACCGCTGAAGACGCAGTGGCTGAGTTTGTTTTCGAAGGGAATATTCCCCACGAGCAACGTCAATGCTCTCATGTTTGCGCGAATCATTTCTCAGCAGACTGCTTTATAAACGAGGGTCAGTATAAAGCTGGTTTTGCTAAGAAGCTGCTCGAATAAAGGAAGAAGCTGCCATGAATAAAGGATCGGTACCAGATATTCGTGTTCCTGCTGAATCTCCAGAAGAACGGAAGTGAGTGTAACGTTTTATTAAACTTTATATTAATATGTATATCTTTGCAAATCGCTAGCTGCACGCTTCACGATGAATGCGGCTAAGGTTTACACTCAGGGTACATTACAGCATGTTTTCTATGTACGACGTTCTCAATATAATTCATAATCCCACGTTTATACTGAACAATGTGTTACAAACGGTGTATGCGCAGAACAGAGAGGCGGAGTCAGCAAAGCTCATTATCATTTAAAGTCATATGCACTGAAACGGCGTGCTGAAAACAGAGCTGTTTTTGACCAGGTAAAATAAGTGTTTTCTTACAATACTAATGAGAATTTTTAATTAAAGTATATTACAAAGTTTTAATTTAGACCCTAAAGAATCATATTAGCTTATACAAAAATGGCATTATATGACCCCTTTAAATCATGTCCTAAAATGTTTATTAGTATTGAAATATTCAGACTTTGGTATCTTCACTGATCCTCACTGTAAAAAATTATATGATCAATAAGTTATAACAATATATGTTTTTGCATTGCTTTAACTCATCAAAATAAGTTAAGCAATTTTTCAACTTTTTAATGTTTTTTTAAAGTCAGTTTACTGTAATTTAAGTTGAAATTAGCAAATAAGCACAGTTTGAGACGGTGTTGAGAACACTTTTCTTGAACAGACAGAACGTGTTTTTTTTTTTTTTTTAGAAATCTAATTGTGCTCAGATATGCTATATAGACATAAATATGAACTTAAACATTTCTCATCATATTCCTCAAGACCAAATGATCTGAGCTGCTATTGACTGTACATTAGTTTTATAGACTTATCAGCAGTTTCTCATTTGTTTCTCACATTTAATCTCATCGCTGTCTTTTGAGAAACAAACTCTAAAATATTTTTTGGCTGGATATATGAAATTAATACAAGGAAATTTGTTAGAAATTAATATATATATTTTTTTATCTTTTTATTGGAGAATCACAGATGTTACATTTTACAGGAAGTGAAACAATTCTCCAGTTTCATTTTATCTTACCAAACTAAAACCTTATACAAACCCCCCCCCCCCAACCAACACATTTATCCAACCCTTCCCACCCCCCTCATTTTGACAACAGTCTGGGAAAACAATCTTTTTCCATTTTGTTTGCTACACAGTACTTCAAAAGAGTTTAAGGATCTACACATTGAAAACAAGCACACAACTGCATGCCCACATTTCAACCCCAGTTGGGGTTAACAGGGCTTTAAACTCAGTTTCACAATTGTCAGTCAGGCTACTAAGTTCCCACCCCATTAAGGTAATTGACCATTGATTTGAATAAACATATATAGAAAAAATAAGAAAGGAAACAGAGAGAGGTTGTAGTCAATTTTCAAATATAAATGAGTCTCATACTTCAGGCAATACTTTGAGATTCTCAAAATATGTCACTTAGGGTTGCCATTTTAAGTAAAATTTCTGGACGGACCCTCTCAATGTGAATTTAACTTTTTCTAGTTTAAGAAAAAATAATACATCCCTTAACCATGCGGCCACCGCTGGTGGAGTAGCAGATGTCCAAGCCAGTAAGATTCTACGACGGGCAAGAAGTGATTTTGCAAGGGCTGTTAAAGCAGATATAAATTAGAAGTAAATTCAGGTGAAAGCCAGGACAGCAGTCACTCGGTGAGAACGTCAAGAGCGCGTAAGTTGTTCTTTTCTTAATATCCAGTTCTCTTGTTGCTCTGTTTACCATTTGTCAAGTAAGTAGGGCTATTTTCGATTCTTTGCTTCTTTGTAATTTTTATCTTCACTAAATATCTTTATTTTAATTAGTCGCGTTCCTATTTTGAATATCTGCCGTCTTAAGGGTTGGAGTCTGTTTGTTATTGTAGCACTTAAGTATTGCTGTTCATAACAGCTAGTTTCGATTTGGGCTATTGTCGGGATACTTGCTTTCGCTGTGCTAATTGCAAGGGCTGTTAAAGCAGATATAAATTAGAAGTAAATTCAGGTGAAAGCCAGGACAGCAGTCACTCGGTGAGAACGTCAAGAGCGCGTAAGTTGTTTTTTTCTTAATATCCAGTTCTCTTGTTGCTCTGTTTACCATTTGTCAAGTAAGTAGGGCTATTTTCGATTCTTTGCTTCTTTGTAATTTTTATCTTCACTAAATATCTTTATTTTAATTAGTCGCGTTCCTATTTTGAATATCTGCCGTCTTAAGGGTTGGAGTCTGTTTGTTATTGTAGCACTTAAGTATTGCTGTTCATAACAGCTAGTTTCGATTTGGGCTATTGTCGGGATACTTGCTTTCGCTGTGCTAATTGCAAGGGCTGTTAAAGCAGATATAAATTAGAAGTAAATTCAGGTGAAAGCCAGGACAGCAGTCACTCGGTGAGAACGTCAAGAGCGCGTAAGTTGTTTTTTTCTTAATATCCAGTTCTCTTGTTGCTCTGTTTACCATTTGTCAAGTAAGTAGGGCTATTTTCGATTCTTTGCTTCTTTGTAATTTTTATCTTCACTAAATATCTTTATTTTAATTAGTCGCGTTCCTATTTTGAATATCTGCCGTCTTAAGGGTTGGAGTCTGTTTGTTATTGTAGCACTTAAGTATTGCTGTTCATAACAGCTAGTTTCGATTTGGGCTATTGTCGGGATACTTGCTTTCGCTGTGCTAATTGCAAGGGCTGTTAAAGCAGATATAAATTAGAAGTAAATTCAGGTGAAAGCCAGGACAGCAGTCACTCGGTGAGAACGTCAAGAGCGCGTAAGTTGTTCTTTTCTTAATATCCAGTTCTCTTGTTGCTCTGTTTACCATTTGTCAAGTAAGTAGGGCTATTTTCGATTCTTTGCTTCTTTGTAATTTTTATCTTCACTAAATATCTTTATTTTAATTAGTCGCGTTCCTATTTTGAATATCTGCCGTCTTAAGGGTTGGAGTCTGTTTGTTATTGTAGCACTTAAGTATTGCTGTTCATAACAGCTAGTTTCGATTTGGGCTATTGTCGGGATACTTGCTTTCGCTGTGCTAATTGCAAGGGCTGTTAAAGCAGATATAAATTAGAAGTAAATTCAGGTGAAAGCCAGGACAGCAGTCACTCGGTGAGAACGTCAAGAGCGCGTAAGTTGTTTTTTTCTTAATATCCAGTTCTCTTGTTGCTCTGTTTACCATTTGTCAAGTAAGTAGGGCTATTTTCGATTCTTTGCTTCTTTGTAATTTTTATCTTCACTAAATATCTTTATTTTAATTAGTCGCGTTCCTATTTTGAATATCTGCCGTCTTAAGGGTTGGAGTCTGTTTGTTATTGTAGCACTTAAGTATTGCTGTTCATAACAGCTAGTTTCGATTTGGGCTATTGTCGGGATACTTGCTTTCGCTGTGCTAATTGCAAGGGCTGTTAAAGCAGATATAAATTAGAAGTAAATTCAGGTGAAAGCCAGGACAGCAGTCACTCGGTGAGAACGTCAAGAGCGCGTAAGTTGTTCTTTTCTTAATATCCAGTTCTCTTGTTGCTCTGTTTACCATTTGTCAAGTAAGTAGGGCTATTTTCGATTCTTTGCTTCTTTGTAATTTTTATCTTCACTAAATATCTTTATTTTAATTAGTCGCGTTCCTATTTTGAATATCTGCCGTCTTAAGGGTTGGAGTCTGTTTGTTATTGTAGCACTTAAGTATTGCTGTTCATAACAGCTAGTTTCGATTTGGGCTATTGTCGGGATACTTGCTTTCGCTGTGCTAATTGCAAGGGCTGTTAAAGCAGATATAAATTAGAAGTAAATTCAGGTGAAAGCCAGGACAGCAGTCACTCGGTGAGAACGTCAAGAGCGCGTAAGTTGTTCTTTTCTTAATATCCAGTTCTCTTGTTGCTCTGTTTACCATTTGTCAAGTAAGTAGGGCTATTTTCGATTCTTTGCTTCTTTGTAATTTTTATCTTCACTAAATATCTTTATTTTAATTAGTCGCGTTCCTATTTTGAATATCTGCCGTCTTAAGGGTTGGAGTCTGTTTGTTATTGTAGCACTTAAGTATTGCTGTTCATAACAGCTAGTTTCGATTTGGGCTATTGTCGGGATACTTGCTTTCGCTGTGCTAATTGCAAGGGCTGTTAAAGCAGATATAAATTAGAAGTAAATTCAGGTGAAAGCCAGGACAGCAGTCACTCGGTGAGAACGTCAAGAGCGCGTAAGTTGTTTTTTTCTTAATATCCAGTTCTCTTGTTGCTCTGTTTACCATTTGTCAAGTAAGTAGGGCTATTTTCGATTCTTTGCTTCTTTGTAATTTTTATCTTCACTAAATATCTTTATTTTAATTAGTCGCGTTCCTATTTTGAATATCTGCCGTCTTAAGGGTTGGAGTCTGTTTGTTATTGTAGCACTTAAGTATTGCTGTTCATAACAGCTAGTTTCGATTTGGGCTATTGTCGGGATACTTGCTTTCGCTGTGCTAATTGCAAGGGCTGTTAAAGCAGATATAAATTAGAAGTAAATTCAGGTGAAAGCCAGGACAGCAGTCACTCGGTGAGAACGTCAAGAGCGCGTAAGTTGTTCTTTTCTTAATATCCAGTTCTCTTGTTGCTCTGTTTACCATTTGTCAAGTAAGTAGGGCTATTTTCGATTCTTTGCTTCTTTGTAATTTTTATCTTCACTAAATATCTTTATTTTAATTAGTCGCGTTCCTATTTTGAATATCTGCCGTCTTAAGGGTTGGAGTCTGTTTGTTATTGTAGCACTTAAGTATTGCTGTTCATAACAGCTAGTTTCGATTTGGGCTATTGTCGGGATACTTGCTTTCGCTGTGCTAATTGCAAGGGCTGTTAAAGCAGATATAAATTAGAAGTAAATTCAGGTGAAAGCCAGGACAGCAGTCACTCGGTGAGAACGTCAAGAGCGCGTAAGTTGTTCTTTTCTTAATATCCAGTTCTCTTGTTGCTCTGTTTACCATTTGTCAAGTAAGTAGGGCTATTTTCGATTCTTTGCTTCTTTGTAATTTTTATCTTCACTAAATATCTTTATTTTAATTAGTCGCGTTCCTATTTTGAATATCTGCCGTCTTAAGGGTTGGAGTCTGTTTGTTATTGTAGCACTTAAGTATTGCTGTTCATAACAGCTAGTTTCGATTTGGGCTATTGTCGGGATACTTGCTTTCGCTGTGCTAATTGCAAGGGCTGTTAAAGCAGATATAAATTAGAAGTAAATTCAGGTGAAAGCCAGGACAGCAGTCACTCGGTGAGAACGTCAAGAGCGCGTAAGTTGTTTTTTTCTTAATATCCAGTTCTCTTGTTGCTCTGTTTACCATTTGTCAAGTAAGTAGGGCTATTTTCGATTCTTTGCTTCTTTGTAATTTTTATCTTCACTAAATATCTTTATTTTAATTAGTCGCGTTCCTATTTTGAATATCTGCCGTCTTAAGGGTTGGAGTCTGTTTGTTATTGTAGCACTTAAGTATTGCTGTTCATAACAGCTAGTTTCGATTTGGGCTATTGTCGGGATACTTGCTTTCGCTGTGCTAATTGCAAGGGCTGTTAAAGCAGATATAAATTAGAAGTAAATTCAGGTGAAAGCCAGGACAGCAGTCACTCGGTGAGAACGTCAAGAGCGCGTAAGTTGTTCTTTTCTTAATATCCAGTTCTCTTGTTGCTCTGTTTACCATTTGTCAAGTAAGTAGGGCTATTTTCGATTCTTTGCTTCTTTGTAATTTTTATCTTCACTAAATATCTTTATTTTAATTAGTCGCGTTCCTATTTTGAATATCTGCCGTCTTAAGGGTTGGAGTCTGTTTGTTATTGTAGCACTTAAGTATTGCTGTTCATAACAGCTAGTTTCGATTTGGGCTATTGTCGGGATACTTGCTTTCGCTGTGCTAATTGCAAGGGCTGTTAAAGCAGATATAAATTAGAAGTAAATTCAGGTGAAAGCCAGGACAGCAGTCACTCGGTGAGAACGTCAAGAGCGCGTAAGTTGTTTTTTTCTTAATATCCAGTTCTCTTGTTGCTCTGTTTACCATTTGTCAAGTAAGTAGGGCTATTTTCGATTCTTTGCTTCTTTGTAATTTTTATCTTCACTAAATATCTTTATTTTAATTAGTCGCGTTCCTATTTTGAATATCTGCCGTCTTAAGGGTTGGAGTCTGTTTGTTATTGTAGCACTTAAGTATTGCTGTTCATAACAGCTAGTTTCGATTTGGGCTATTGTCGGGATACTTGCTTTCGCTGTGCTAATTGCAAGGGCTGTTAAAGCAGATATAAATTAGAAGTAAATTCAGGTGAAAGCCAGGACAGCAGTCACTCGGTGAGAACGTCAAGAGCGCGTAAGTTGTTCTTTTCTTAATATCCAGTTCTCTTGTTGCTCTGTTTACCATTTGTCAAGTAAGTAGGGCTATTTTCGATTCTTTGCTTCTTTGTAATTTTTATCTTCACTAAATATCTTTATTTTAATTAGTCGCGTTCCTATTTTGAATATCTGCCGTCTTAAGGGTTGGAGTCTGTTTGTTATTGTAGCACTTAAGTATTGCTGTTCATAACAGCTAGTTTCGATTTGGGCTATTGTCGGGATACTTGCTTTCGCTGTGCTAATTGCAAGGGCTGTTAAAGCAGATATAAATTAGAAGTAAATTCAGGTGAAAGCCAGGACAGCAGTCACTCGGTGAGAACGTCAAGAGCGCGTAAGTTGTTCTTTTCTTAATATCCAGTTCTCTTGTTGCTCTGTTTACCATTTGTCAAGTAAGTAGGGCTATTTTCGATTCTTTGCTTCTTTGTAATTTTTATCTTCACTAAATATCTTTATTTTAATTAGTCGCGTTCCTATTTTGAATATCTGCCGTCTTAAGGGTTGGAGTCTGTTTGTTATTGTAGCACTTAAGTATTGCTGTTCATAACAGCTAGTTTCGATTTGGGCTATTGTCGGGATACTTGCTTTCGCTGTGCTAATTGCAAGGGCTGTTAAAGCAGATATAAATTAGAAGTAAATTCAGGTGAAAGCCAGGACAGCAGTCACTCGGTGAGAACGTCAAGAGCGCGTAAGTTGTTTTTTTCTTAATATCCAGTTCTCTTGTTGCTCTGTTTACCATTTGTCAAGTAAGTAGGGCTATTTTCGATTCTTTGCTTCTTTGTAATTTTTATCTTCACTAAATATCTTTATTTTAATTAGTCGCGTTCCTATTTTGAATATCTGCCGTCTTAAGGGTTGGAGTCTGTTTGTTATTGTAGCACTTAAGTATTGCTGTTCATAACAGCTAGTTTCGATTTGGGCTATTGTCGGGATACTTGCTTTCGCTGTGCTAATTGCAAGGGCTGTTAAAGCAGATATAAATTAGAAGTAAATTCAGGTGAAAGCCAGGACAGCAGTCACTCGGTGAGAACGTCAAGAGCGCGTAAGTTGTTTTTTTCTTAATATCCAGTTCTCTTGTTGCTCTGTTTACCATTTGTCAAGTAAGTAGGGCTATTTTCGATTCTTTGCTTCTTTGTAATTTTTATCTTCACTAAATATCTTTATTTTAATTAGTCGCGTTCCTATTTTGAATATCTGCCGTCTTAAGGGTTGGAGTCTGTTTGTTATTGTAGCACTTAAGTATTGCTGTTCATAACAGCTAGTTTCGATTTGGGCTATTGTCGGGATACTTGCTTTCGCTGTGCTAATTGCAAGGGCTGTTAAAGCAGATATAAATTAGAAGTAAATTCAGGTGAAAGCCAGGACAGCAGTCACTCGGTGAGAACGTCAAGAGCGCGTAAGTTGTTTTTTTCTTAATATCCAGTTCTCTTGTTGCTCTGTTTACCATTTGTCAAGTAAGTAGGGCTATTTTCGATTCTTTGCTTCTTTGTAATTTTTATCTTCACTAAATATCTTTATTTTAATTAGTCGCGTTCCTATTTTGAATATCTGCCGTCTTAAGGGTTGGAGTCTGTTTGTTATTGTAGCACTTAAGTATTGCTGTTCATAACAGCTAGTTTCGATTTGGGCTATTGTCGGGATACTTGCTTTCGCTGTGCTAATTGCAAGGGCTGTTAAAGCAGATATAAATTAGAAGTAAATTCAGGTGAAAGCCAGGACAGCAGTCACTCGGTGAGAACGTCAAGAGCGCGTAAGTTGTTCTTTTCTTAATATCCAGTTCTCTTGTTGCTCTGTTTACCATTTGTCAAGTAAGTAGGGCTATTTTCGATTCTTTGCTTCTTTGTAATTTTTATCTTCACTAAATATCTTTATTTTAATTAGTCGCGTTCCTATTTTGAATATCTGCCGTCTTAAGGGTTGGAGTCTGTTTGTTATTGTAGCACTTAAGTATTGCTGTTCATAACAGCTAGTTTCGATTTGGGCTATTGTCGGGATACTTGCTTTCGCTGTGCTAATTGCAAGGGCTGTTAAAGCAGATATAAATTAGAAGTAAATTCAGGTGAAAGCCAGGACAGCAGTCACTCGGTGAGAACGTCAAGAGCGCGTAAGTTGTTCTTTTCTTAATATCCAGTTCTCTTGTTGCTCTGTTTACCATTTGTCAAGTAAGTAGGGCTATTTTCGATTCTTTGCTTCTTTGTAATTTTTATCTTCACTAAATATCTTTATTTTAATTAGTCGCGTTCCTATTTTGAATATCTGCCGTCTTAAGGGTTGGAGTCTGTTTGTTATTGTAGCACTTAAGTATTGCTGTTCATAACAGCTAGTTTCGATTTGGGCTATTGTCGGGATACTTGCTTTCGCTGTGCTAATTGCAAGGGCTGTTAAAGCAGATATAAATTAGAAGTAAATTCAGGTGAAAGCCAGGACAGCAGTCACTCGGTGAGAACGTCAAGAGCGCGTAAGTTGTTTTTTTCTTAATATCCAGTTCTCTTGTTGCTCTGTTTACCATTTGTCAAGTAAGTAGGGCTATTTTCGATTCTTTGCTTCTTTGTAATTTTTATCTTCACTAAATATCTTTATTTTAATTAGTCGCGTTCCTATTTTGAATATCTGCCGTCTTAAGGGTTGGAGTCTGTTTGTTATTGTAGCACTTAAGTATTGCTGTTCATAACAGCTAGTTTCGATTTGGGCTATTGTCGGGATACTTGCTTTCGCTGTGCTAATTGCAAGGGCTGTTAAAGCAGATATAAATTAGAAGTAAATTCAGGTGAAAGCCAGGACAGCAGTCACTCGGTGAGAACGTCAAGAGCGCGTAAGTTGTTTTTTTCTTAATATCCAGTTCTCTTGTTGCTCTGTTTACCATTTGTCAAGTAAGTAGGGCTATTTTCGATTCTTTGCTTCTTTGTAATTTTTATCTTCACTAAATATCTTTATTTTAATTAGTCGCGTTCCTATTTTGAATATCTGCCGTCTTAAGGGTTGGAGTCTGTTTGTTATTGTAGCACTTAAGTATTGCTGTTCATAACAGCTAGTTTCGATTTGGGCTATTGTCGGGATACTTGCTTTCGCTGTGCTAATTGCAAGGGCTGTTAAAGCAGATATAAATTAGAAGTAAATTCAGGTGAAAGCCAGGACAGCAGTCACTCGGTGAGAACGTCAAGAGCGCGTAAGTTGTTTTTTTCTTAATATCCAGTTCTCTTGTTGCTCTGTTTACCATTTGTCAAGTAAGTAGGGCTATTTTCGATTCTTTGCTTCTTTGTAATTTTTATCTTCACTAAATATCTTTATTTTAATTAGTCGCGTTCCTATTTTGAATATCTGCCGTCTTAAGGGTTGGAGTCTGTTTGTTATTGTAGCACTTAAGTATTGCTGTTCATAACAGCTAGTTTCGATTTGGGCTATTGTCGGGATACTTGCTTTCGCTGTGCTAATTGCAAGGGCTGTTAAAGCAGATATAAATTAGAAGTAAATTCAGGTGAAAGCCAGGACAGCAGTCACTCGGTGAGAACGTCAAGAGCGCGTAAGTTGTTTTTTTCTTAATATCCAGTTCTCTTGTTGCTCTGTTTACCATTTGTCAAGTAAGTAGGGCTATTTTCGATTCTTTGCTTCTTTGTAATTTTTATCTTCACTAAATATCTTTATTTTAATTAGTCGCGTTCCTATTTTGAATATCTGCCGTCTTAAGGGTTGGAGTCTGTTTGTTATTGTAGCACTTAAGTATTGCTGTTCATAACAGCTAGTTTCGATTTGGGCTATTGTCGGGATACTTGCTTTCGCTGTGCTAATTGCAAGGGCTGTTAAAGCAGATATAAATTAGAAGTAAATTCAGGTGAAAGCCAGGACAGCAGTCACTCGGTGAGAACGTCAAGAGCGCGTAAGTTGTTCTTTTCTTAATATCCAGTTCTCTTGTTGCTCTGTTTACCATTTGTCAAGTAAGTAGGGCTATTTTCGATTCTTTGCTTCTTTGTAATTTTTATCTTCACTAAATATCTTTATTTTAATTAGTCGCGTTCCTATTTTGAATATCTGCCGTCTTAAGGGTTGGAGTCTGTTTGTTATTGTAGCACTTAAGTATTGCTGTTCATAACAGCTAGTTTCGATTTGGGCTATTGTCGGGATACTTGCTTTCGCTGTGCTAATTGCAAGGGCTGTTAAAGCAGATATAAATTAGAAGTAAATTCAGGTGAAAGCCAGGACAGCAGTCACTCGGTGAGAACGTCAAGAGCGCGTAAGTTGTTTTTTTCTTAATATCCAGTTCTCTTGTTGCTCTGTTTACCATTTGTCAAGTAAGTAGGGCTATTTTCGATTCTTTGCTTCTTTGTAATTTTTATCTTCACTAAATATCTTTATTTTAATTAGTCGCGTTCCTATTTTGAATATCTGCCGTCTTAAGGGTTGGAGTCTGTTTGTTATTGTAGCACTTAAGTATTGCTGTTCATAACAGCTAGTTTCGATTTGGGCTATTGTCGGGATACTTGCTTTCGCTGTGCTAATTGCAAGGGCTGTTAAAGCAGATATAAATTAGAAGTAAATTCAGGTGAAAGCCAGGACAGCAGTCACTCGGTGAGAACGTCAAGAGCGCGTAAGTTGTTCTTTTCTTAATATCCAGTTCTCTTGTTGCTCTGTTTACCATTTGTCAAGTAAGTAGGGCTATTTTCGATTCTTTGCTTCTTTGTAATTTTTATCTTCACTAAATATCTTTATTTTAATTAGTCGCGTTCCTATTTTGAATATCTGCCGTCTTAAGGGTTGGAGTCTGTTTGTTATTGTAGCACTTAAGTATTGCTGTTCATAACAGCTAGTTTCGATTTGGGCTATTGTCGGGATACTTGCTTTCGCTGTGCTAATTGCAAGGGCTGTTAAAGCAGATATAAATTAGAAGTAAATTCAGGTGAAAGCCAGGACAGCAGTCACTCGGTGAGAACGTCAAGAGCGCGTAAGTTGTTTTTTTCTTAATATCCAGTTCTCTTGTTGCTCTGTTTACCATTTGTCAAGTAAGTAGGGCTATTTTCGATTCTTTGCTTCTTTGTAATTTTTATCTTCACTAAATATCTTTATTTTAATTAGTCGCGTTCCTATTTTGAATATCTGCCGTCTTAAGGGTTGGAGTCTGTTTGTTATTGTAGCACTTAAGTATTGCTGTTCATAACAGCTAGTTTCGATTTGGGCTATTGTCGGGATACTTGCTTTCGCTGTGCTAATTGCAAGGGCTGTTAAAGCAGATATAAATTAGAAGTAAATTCAGGTGAAAGCCAGGACAGCAGTCACTCGGTGAGAACGTCAAGAGCGCGTAAGTTGTTTTTTTCTTAATATCCAGTTCTCTTGTTGCTCTGTTTACCATTTGTCAAGTAAGTAGGGCTATTTTCGATTCTTTGCTTCTTTGTAATTTTTATCTTCACTAAATATCTTTATTTTAATTAGTCGCGTTCCTATTTTGAATATCTGCCGTCTTAAGGGTTGGAGTCTGTTTGTTATTGTAGCACTTAAGTATTGCTGTTCATAACAGCTAGTTTCGATTTGGGCTATTGTCGGGATACTTGCTTTCGCTGTGCTAATTGCAAGGGCTGTTAAAGCAGATATAAATTAGAAGTAAATTCAGGTGAAAGCCAGGACAGCAGTCACTCGGTGAGAACGTCAAGAGCGCGTAAGTTGTTCTTTTCTTAATATCCAGTTCTCTTGTTGCTCTGTTTACCATTTGTCAAGTAAGTAGGGCTATTTTCGATTCTTTGCTTCTTTGTAATTTTTATCTTCACTAAATATCTTTATTTTAATTAGTCGCGTTCCTATTTTGAATATCTGCCGTCTTAAGGGTTGGAGTCTGTTTGTTATTGTAGCACTTAAGTATTGCTGTTCATAACAGCTAGTTTCGATTTGGGCTATTGTCGGGATACTTGCTTTCGCTGTGCTAATTGCAAGGGCTGTTAAAGCAGATATAAATTAGAAGTAAATTCAGGTGAAAGCCAGGACAGCAGTCACTCGGTGAGAACGTCAAGAGCGCGTAAGTTGTTTTTTTCTTAATATCCAGTTCTCTTGTTGCTCTGTTTACCATTTGTCAAGTAAGTAGGGCTATTTTCGATTCTTTGCTTCTTTGTAATTTTTATCTTCACTAAATATCTTTATTTTAATTAGTCGCGTTCCTATTTTGAATATCTGCCGTCTTAAGGGTTGGAGTCTGTTTGTTATTGTAGCACTTAAGTATTGCTGTTCATAACAGCTAGTTTCGATTTGGGCTATTGTCGGGATACTTGCTTTCGCTGTGCTAATTGCAAGGGCTGTTAAAGCAGATATAAATTAGAAGTAAATTCAGGTGAAAGCCAGGACAGCAGTCACTCGGTGAGAACGTCAAGAGCGCGTAAGTTGTTCTTTTCTTAATATCCAGTTCTCTTGTTGCTCTGTTTACCATTTGTCAAGTAAGTAGGGCTATTTTCGATTCTTTGCTTCTTTGTAATTTTTATCTTCACTAAATATCTTTATTTTAATTAGTCGCGTTCCTATTTTGAATATCTGCCGTCTTAAGGGTTGGAGTCTGTTTGTTATTGTAGCACTTAAGTATTGCTGTTCATAACAGCTAGTTTCGATTTGGGCTATTGTCGGGATACTTGCTTTCGCTGTGCTAATTGCAAGGGCTGTTAAAGCAGATATAAATTAGAAGTAAATTCAGGTGAAAGCCAGGACAGCAGTCACTCGGTGAGAACGTCAAGAGCGCGTAAGTTGTTCTTTTCTTAATATCCAGTTCTCTTGTTGCTCTGTTTACCATTTGTCAAGTAAGTAGGGCTATTTTCGATTCTTTGCTTCTTTGTAATTTTTATCTTCACTAAATATCTTTATTTTAATTAGTCGCGTTCCTATTTTGAATATCTGCCGTCTTAAGGGTTGGAGTCTGTTTGTTATTGTAGCACTTAAGTATTGCTGTTCATAACAGCTAGTTTCGATTTGGGCTATTGTCGGGATACTTGCTTTCGCTGTGCTAATTGCAAGGGCTGTTAAAGCAGATATAAATTAGAAGTAAATTCAGGTGAAAGCCAGGACAGCAGTCACTCGGTGAGAACGTCAAGAGCGCGTAAGTTGTTTTTTTCTTAATATCCAGTTCTCTTGTTGCTCTGTTTACCATTTGTCAAGTAAGTAGGGCTATTTTCGATTCTTTGCTTCTTTGTAATTTTTATCTTCACTAAATATCTTTATTTTAATTAGTCGCGTTCCTATTTTGAATATCTGCCGTCTTAAGGGTTGGAGTCTGTTTGTTATTGTAGCACTTAAGTATTGCTGTTCATAACAGCTAGTTTCGATTTGGGCTATTGTCGGGATACTTGCTTTCGCTGTGCTAATTGCAAGGGCTGTTAAAGCAGATATAAATTAGAAGTAAATTCAGGTGAAAGCCAGGACAGCAGTCACTCGGTGAGAACGTCAAGAGCGCGTAAGTTGTTCTTTTCTTAATATCCAGTTCTCTTGTTGCTCTGTTTACCATTTGTCAAGTAAGTAGGGCTATTTTCGATTCTTTGCTTCTTTGTAATTTTTATCTTCACTAAATATCTTTATTTTAATTAGTCGCGTTCCTATTTTGAATATCTGCCGTCTTAAGGGTTGGAGTCTGTTTGTTATTGTAGCACTTAAGTATTGCTGTTCATAACAGCTAGTTTCGATTTGGGCTATTGTCGGGATACTTGCTTTCGCTGTGCTAATTGCAAGGGCTGTTAAAGCAGATATAAATTAGAAGTAAATTCAGGTGAAAGCCAGGACAGCAGTCACTCGGTGAGAACGTCAAGAGCGCGTAAGTTGTTTTTTTCTTAATATCCAGTTCTCTTGTTGCTCTGTTTACCATTTGTCAAGTAAGTAGGGCTATTTTCGATTCTTTGCTTCTTTGTAATTTTTATCTTCACTAAATATCTTTATTTTAATTAGTCGCGTTCCTATTTTGAATATCTGCCGTCTTAAGGGTTGGAGTCTGTTTGTTATTGTAGCACTTAAGTATTGCTGTTCATAACAGCTAGTTTCGATTTGGGCTATTGTCGGGATACTTGCTTTCGCTGTGCTAATTGCAAGGGCTGTTAAAGCAGATATAAATTAGAAGTAAATTCAGGTGAAAGCCAGGACAGCAGTCACTCGGTGAGAACGTCAAGAGCGCGTAAGTTGTTCTTTTCTTAATATCCAGTTCTCTTGTTGCTCTGTTTACCATTTGTCAAGTAAGTAGGGCTATTTTCGATTCTTTGCTTCTTTGTAATTTTTATCTTCACTAAATATCTTTATTTTAATTAGTCGCGTTCCTATTTTGAATATCTGCCGTCTTAAGGGTTGGAGTCTGTTTGTTATTGTAGCACTTAAGTATTGCTGTTCATAACAGCTAGTTTCGATTTGGGCTATTGTCGGGATACTTGCTTTCGCTGTGCTAATTGCAAGGGCTGTTAAAGCAGATATAAATTAGAAGTAAATTCAGGTGAAAGCCAGGACAGCAGTCACTCGGTGAGAACGTCAAGAGCGCGTAAGTTGTTTTTTTCTTAATATCCAGTTCTCTTGTTGCTCTGTTTACCATTTGTCAAGTAAGTAGGGCTATTTTCGATTCTTTGCTTCTTTGTAATTTTTATCTTCACTAAATATCTTTATTTTAATTAGTCGCGTTCCTATTTTGAATATCTGCCGTCTTAAGGGTTGGAGTCTGTTTGTTATTGTAGCACTTAAGTATTGCTGTTCATAACAGCTAGTTTCGATTTGGGCTATTGTCGGGATACTTGCTTTCGCTGTGCTAATTGCAAGGGCTGTTAAAGCAGATATAAATTAGAAGTAAATTCAGGTGAAAGCCAGGACAGCAGTCACTCGGTGAGAACGTCAAGAGCGCGTAAGTTGTTCTTTTCTTAATATCCAGTTCTCTTGTTGCTCTGTTTACCATTTGTCAAGTAAGTAGGGCTATTTTCGATTCTTTGCTTCTTTGTAATTTTTATCTTCACTAAATATCTTTATTTTAATTAGTCGCGTTCCTATTTTGAATATCTGCCGTCTTAAGGGTTGGAGTCTGTTTGTTATTGTAGCACTTAAGTATTGCTGTTCATAACAGCTAGTTTCGATTTGGGCTATTGTCGGGATACTTGCTTTCGCTGTGCTAATTGCAAGGGCTGTTAAAGCAGATATAAATTAGAAGTAAATTCAGGTGAAAGCCAGGACAGCAGTCACTCGGTGAGAACGTCAAGAGCGCGTAAGTTGTTTTTTTCTTAATATCCAGTTCTCTTGTTGCTCTGTTTACCATTTGTCAAGTAAGTAGGGCTATTTTCGATTCTTTGCTTCTTTGTAATTTTTATCTTCACTAAATATCTTTATTTTAATTAGTCGCGTTCCTATTTTGAATATCTGCCGTCTTAAGGGTTGGAGTCTGTTTGTTATTGTAGCACTTAAGTATTGCTGTTCATAACAGCTAGTTTCGATTTGGGCTATTGTCGGGATACTTGCTTTCGCTGTGCTAATTGCAAGGGCTGTTAAAGCAGATATAAATTAGAAGTAAATTCAGGTGAAAGCCAGGACAGCAGTCACTCGGTGAGAACGTCAAGAGCGCGTAAGTTGTTTTTTTCTTAATATCCAGTTCTCTTGTTGCTCTGTTTACCATTTGTCAAGTAAGTAGGGCTATTTTCGATTCTTTGCTTCTTTGTAATTTTTATCTTCACTAAATATCTTTATTTTAATTAGTCGCGTTCCTATTTTGAATATCTGCCGTCTTAAGGGTTGGAGTCTGTTTGTTATTGTAGCACTTAAGTATTGCTGTTCATAACAGCTAGTTTCGATTTGGGCTATTGTCGGGATACTTGCTTTCGCTGTGCTAATTGCAAGGGCTGTTAAAGCAGATATAAATTAGAAGTAAATTCAGGTGAAAGCCAGGACAGCAGTCACTCGGTGAGAACGTCAAGAGCGCGTAAGTTGTTCTTTTCTTAATATCCAGTTCTCTTGTTGCTCTGTTTACCATTTGTCAAGTAAGTAGGGCTATTTTCGATTCTTTGCTTCTTTGTAATTTTTATCTTCACTAAATATCTTTATTTTAATTAGTCGCGTTCCTATTTTGAATATCTGCCGTCTTAAGGGTTGGAGTCTGTTTGTTATTGTAGCACTTAAGTATTGCTGTTCATAACAGCTAGTTTCGATTTGGGCTATTGTCGGGATACTTGCTTTCGCTGTGCTAATTGCAAGGGCTGTTAAAGCAGATATAAATTAGAAGTAAATTCAGGTGAAAGCCAGGACAGCAGTCACTCGGTGAGAACGTCAAGAGCGCGTAAGTTGTTCTTTTCTTAATATCCAGTTCTCTTGTTGCTCTGTTTACCATTTGTCAAGTAAGTAGGGCTATTTTCGATTCTTTGCTTCTTTGTAATTTTTATCTTCACTAAATATCTTTATTTTAATTAGTCGCGTTCCTATTTTGAATATCTGCCGTCTTAAGGGTTGGAGTCTGTTTGTTATTGTAGCACTTAAGTATTGCTGTTCATAACAGCTAGTTTCGATTTGGGCTATTGTCGGGATACTTGCTTTCGCTGTGCTAATTGCAAGGGCTGTTAAAGCAGATATAAATTAGAAGTAAATTCAGGTGAAAGCCAGGACAGCAGTCACTCGGTGAGAACGTCAAGAGCGTGTAAGTTGTTTTTTTCTTAATATCCAGTTCTCTTGTTGCTCTGTTTACCATTTGTCAAGTAAGTAGGGCTATTTTCGATTCTTTGCTTCTTTGTAATTTTTATCTTCACTAAATATCTTTATTTTAATTAGTCGCGTTCCTATTTTGAATATCTGCCGTCTTAAGGGTTGGAGTCTGTTTGTTATTGTAGCACTTAAGTATTGCTGTTCATAACAGCTAGTTTCGATTTGGGCTATTGTCGGGATACTTGCTTTCGCTGTGCTAATTGCAAGGGCTGTTAAAGCAGATATAAATTAGAAGTAAATTCAGGTGAAAGCCAGGACAGCAGTCACTCGGTGAGAACGTCAAGAGCGCGTAAGTTGTTTTTTTCTTAATATCCAGTTCTCTTGTTGCTCTGTTTACCATTTGTCAAGTAAGTAGGGCTATTTTCGATTCTTTGCTTCTTTGTAATTTTTATCTTCACTAAATATCTTTATTTTAATTAGTCGCGTTCCTATTTTGAATATCTGCCGTCTTAAGGGTTGGAGTCTGTTTGTTATTGTAGCACTTAAGTATTGCTGTTCATAACAGCTAGTTTCGATTTGGGCTATTGTCGGGATACTTGCTTTCGCTGTGCTAATTGCAAGGGCTGTTAAAGCAGATATAAATTAGAAGTAAATTCAGGTGAAAGCCAGGACAGCAGTCACTCGGTGAGAACGTCAAGAGCGCGTAAGTTGTTCTTTTCTTAATATCCAGTTCTCTTGTTGCTCTGTTTACCATTTGTCAAGTAAGTAGGGCTATTTTCGATTCTTTGCTTCTTTGTAATTTTTATCTTCACTAAATATCTTTATTTTAATTAGTCGCGTTCCTATTTTGAATATCTGCCGTCTTAAGGGTTGGAGTCTGTTTGTTATTGTAGCACTTAAGTATTGCTGTTCATAACAGCTAGTTTCGATTTGGGCTATTGTCGGGATACTTGCTTTCGCTGTGCTAATTGCAAGGGCTGTTAAAGCAGATATAAATTAGAAGTAAATTCAGGTGAAAGCCAGGACAGCAGTCACTCGGTGAGAACGTCAAGAGCGCGTAAGTTGTTTTTTTCTTAATATCCAGTTCTCTTGTTGCTCTGTTTACCATTTGTCAAGTAAGTAGGGCTATTTTCGATTCTTTGCTTCTTTGTAATTTTTATCTTCACTAAATATCTTTATTTTAATTAGTCGCGTTCCTATTTTGAATATCTGCCGTCTTAAGGGTTGGAGTCTGTTTGTTATTGTAGCACTTAAGTATTGCTGTTCATAACAGCTAGTTTCGATTTGGGCTATTGTCGGGATACTTGCTTTCGCTGTGCTAATTGCAAGGGCTGTTAAAGCAGATATAAATTAGAAGTAAATTCAGGTGAAAGCCAGGACAGCAGTCACTCGGTGAGAACGTCAAGAGCGCGTAAGTTGTTTTTTTCTTAATATCCAGTTCTCTTGTTGCTCTGTTTACCATTTGTCAAGTAAGTAGGGCTATTTTCGATTCTTTGCTTCTTTGTAATTTTTATCTTCACTAAATATCTTTATTTTAATTAGTCGCGTTCCTATTTTGAATATCTGCCGTCTTAAGGGTTGGAGTCTGTTTGTTATTGTAGCACTTAAGTATTGCTGTTCATAACAGCTAGTTTCGATTTGGGCTATTGTCGGGATACTTGCTTTCGCTGTGCTAATTGCAAGGGCTGTTAAAGCAGATATAAATTAGAAGTAAATTCAGGTGAAAGCCAGGACAGCAGTCACTCGGTGAGAACGTCAAGAGCGCGTAAGTTGTTCTTTTCTTAATATCCAGTTCTCTTGTTGCTCTGTTTACCATTTGTCAAGTAAGTAGGGCTATTTTCGATTCTTTGCTTCTTTGTAATTTTTATCTTCACTAAATATCTTTATTTTAATTAGTCGCGTTCCTATTTTGAATATCTGCCGTCTTAAGGGTTGGAGTCTGTTTGTTATTGTAGCACTTAAGTATTGCTGTTCATAACAGCTAGTTTCGATTTGGGCTATTGTCGGGATACTTGCTTTCGCTGTGCTAATTGCAAGGGCTGTTAAAGCAGATATAAATTAGAAGTAAATTCAGGTGAAAGCCAGGACAGCAGTCACTCGGTGAGAACGTCAAGAGCGCGTAAGTTGTTCTTTTCTTAATATCCAGTTCTCTTGTTGCTCTGTTTACCATTTGTCAAGTAAGTAGGGCTATTTTCGATTCTTTGCTTCTTTGTAATTTTTATCTTCACTAAATATCTTTATTTTAATTAGTCGCGTTCCTATTTTGAATATCTGCCGTCTTAAGGGTTGGAGTCTGTTTGTTATTGTAGCACTTAAGTATTGCTGTTCATAACAGCTAGTTTCGATTTGGGCTATTGTCGGGATACTTGCTTTCGCTGTGCTAATTGCAAGGGCTGTTAAAGCAGATATAAATTAGAAGTAAATTCAGGTGAAAGCCAGGACAGCAGTCACTCGGTGAGAACGTCAAGAGCGCGTAAGTTGTTCTTTTCTTAATATCCAGTTCTCTTGTTGCTCTGTTTACCATTTGTCAAGTAAGTAGGGCTATTTTCGATTCTTTGCTTCTTTGTAATTTTTATCTTCACTAAATATCTTTATTTTAATTAGTCGCGTTCCTATTTTGAATATCTGCCGTCTTAAGGGTTGGAGTCTGTTTGTTATTGTAGCACTTAAGTATTGCTGTTCATAACAGCTAGTTTCGATTTGGGCTATTGTCGGGATACTTGCTTTCGCTGTGCTAATTGCAAGGGCTGTTAAAGCAGATATAAATTAGAAGTAAATTCAGGTGAAAGCCAGGACAGCAGTCACTCGGTGAGAACGTCAAGAGCGCGTAAGTTGTTCTTTTCTTAATATCCAGTTCTCTTGTTGCTCTGTTTACCATTTGTCAAGTAAGTAGGGCTATTTTCGATTCTTTGCTTCTTTGTAATTTTTATCTTCACTAAATATCTTTATTTTAATTAGTCGCGTTCCTATTTTGAATATCTGCCGTCTTAAGGGTTGGAGTCTGTTTGTTATTGTAGCACTTAAGTATTGCTGTTCATAACAGCTAGTTTCGATTTGGGCTATTGTCGGGATACTTGCTTTCGCTGTGCTAATTGCAAGGGCTGTTAAAGCAGATATAAATTAGAAGTAAATTCAGGTGAAAGCCAGGACAGCAGTCACTCGGTGAGAACGTCAAGAGCGCGTAAGTTGTTTTTTTCTTAATATCCAGTTCTCTTGTTGCTCTGTTTACCATTTGTCAAGTAAGTAGGGCTATTTTCGATTCTTTGCTTCTTTGTAATTTTTATCTTCACTAAATATCTTTATTTTAATTAGTCGCGTTCCTATTTTGAATATCTGCCGTCTTAAGGGTTGGAGTCTGTTTGTTATTGTAGCACTTAAGTATTGCTGTTCATAACAGCTAGTTTCGATTTGGGCTATTGTCGGGATACTTGCTTTCGCTGTGCTAATTGCAAGGGCTGTTAAAGCAGATATAAATTAGAAGTAAATTCAGGTGAAAGCCAGGACAGCAGTCACTCGGTGAGAACGTCAAGAGCGCGTAAGTTGTTTTTTTCTTAATATCCAGTTCTCTTGTTGCTCTGTTTACCATTTGTCAAGTAAGTAGGGCTATTTTCGATTCTTTGCTTCTTTGTAATTTTTATCTTCACTAAATATCTTTATTTTAATTAGTCGCGTTCCTATTTTGAATATCTGCCGTCTTAAGGGTTGGAGTCTGTTTGTTATTGTAGCACTTAAGTATTGCTGTTCATAACAGCTAGTTTCGATTTGGGCTATTGTCGGGATACTTGCTTTCGCTGTGCTAATTGCAAGGGCTGTTAAAGCAGATATAAATTAGAAGTAAATTCAGGTGAAAGCCAGGACAGCAGTCACTCGGTGAGAACGTCAAGAGCGCGTAAGTTGTTCTTTTCTTAATATCCAGTTCTCTTGTTGCTCTGTTTACCATTTGTCAAGTAAGTAGGGCTATTTTCGATTCTTTGCTTCTTTGTAATTTTTATCTTCACTAAATATCTTTATTTTAATTAGTCGCGTTCCTATTTTGAATATCTGCCGTCTTAAGGGTTGGAGTCTGTTTGTTATTGTAGCACTTAAGTATTGCTGTTCATAACAGCTAGTTTCGATTTGGGCTATTGTCGGGATACTTGCTTTCGCTGTGCTAATTGCAAGGGCTGTTAAAGCAGATATAAATTAGAAGTAAATTCAGGTGAAAGCCAGGACAGCAGTCACTCGGTGAGAACGTCAAGAGCGCGTAAGTTGTTTTTTTCTTAATATCCAGTTCTCTTGTTGCTCTGTTTACCATTTGTCAAGTAAGTAGGGCTATTTTCGATTCTTTGCTTCTTTGTAATTTTTATCTTCACTAAATATCTTTATTTTAATTAGTCGCGTTCCTATTTTGAATATCTGCCGTCTTAAGGGTTGGAGTCTGTTTGTTATTGTAGCACTTAAGTATTGCTGTTCATAACAGCTAGTTTCGATTTGGGCTATTGTCGGGATACTTGCTTTCGCTGTGCTAATTGCAAGGACTACCACAGCTGTCCTCACTCAGACGATTGATAGCATTATTTCTATGTAGTGTGCGCGCTGTCGCGGAAGCGTCAGCGGAAGCATTCAGCTCTCGTGTTCAGCTCTCGTGTGAAGACCGACTCGGGTAAAGACCTGCGACTCTACCTGCGCGACTCCACCGAGCAAGGACACCTGCAAGGCACTTAAAGTATCTTCTTCACCCTTTCCTTTCCTACCTCTATCTTATTTCCCATTATCATTATGTGCTTTCAATACATTCCTGTTGTCTCTCGACAACGCTCTCTCACCACGCACAGAAGGCAGCGCAATACTGCTTATCTGCGCCCTTTTCTCTCATCCTCACACTCACCTCTCACTCTTTCTATGGGTCTATGGAATTGTCAATCAGCAGTCAATAAAGCTGACTTCATTCCAGCCTTTGCATCTCATTCTAATCTTAATATCTTGGGCTTGACTGAGACCTGGATCCGTCCAGAAGACTCAGCAACCCCTGCTGCTCTCTCTAACAACTTCTCTTTCTCTCACACACCTCGCCAGTCCGGGAGGGGTGGGGGCACTGGTCTTCTCATTTCTAACAATTGGAAATATTCACCTCTCTCTTCTCTATGCAATAACAACTCATTTGAATATCATGCTATTACACTTACAACTCCCATGAAGATCCATATTCTAGTTATTTATCGTCCCCCAGGTCAACTAGGAACCTTTGTAGAAGAGCTGGATGTGTTGCTGTCCTCTTTCCCTCAGGATGGCATCCCACTTGTAGTCTTTGGCGATTTCAACATTCACCTAGCCAAGCCGTATGCAACAGACTTCATCTCTCTCCTAGCCTCTTTCGATCTCAAACGGCTCATCACCACCGGTACTCACAAGTCAGGCAACCAACTGGACCTGGTTTACACACGCAACTGTATCACAGACAACATTTTGGTGAAACCTCTCCAAGTTTCAGATCATTTCCTCATTACTTTCAATCTACAACTCACTACCCATGCTCCACCAACCTCCCCACCATTTACTTTCAGACGAAACCTGCGCTCACTTTCTCCATCCCATCTTTCCTCTGCTGTGTCATCCTCTCTTCCCTCACCCTCTCATTTCTCATCTCTGGATGTGAATACTGCAACGGATACTTTATGCTCCATCCTAACCTCTTCTTTAGACAATATCTGCCCTCTCTCCTCTAGGCCAGCACGCACCACTCCCTCTAACCCCTGGTTATCTGAGGTTCTTCGTGAACACCGGACCAAGCTCAGGGCAGCGGAGAGGAAATGGCGCAAATCAAAAGACACATCTGACCTCACTAGGTATCAATCTCTGCTCTCTGCCTTCTCTGTTGACGTTCACGCCGCAAAATCTTCATATTTCCACAACAAGATCAACAGCGCCTCTAACACACGTTCACTGTTCAAGACATTCAATTCTCTCCTCTGTCCACCTCCACCACCACCCACCTCCTCTTTAACTGCTGATGACTTTGCTAACTTCTTCACTAACAAAACTACAACTATCAGCAGTCAGTTCT
Source organism: Rhinichthys osculus (assembly GCA_029959095.1). Classification (NCBI taxonomy): domain Eukaryota; kingdom Metazoa; phylum Chordata; class Actinopteri; order Cypriniformes; family Leuciscidae; genus Rhinichthys; species Rhinichthys osculus. The sequence continues at coordinate 5,697,610 of JARWKJ010000025.1, forward strand.
CAGCACAGGAACCCAGACTAACCTCTCCCACAGCCAATAACCTTCTCTCCTCCTTCACTCCACTAACCGATGAAGAAGTATCTAAACTTCTCCTCTCCAGTCATCCTACCACCTGCCCTCTAGACCCCATCCCCTCACACCTTCTACAAGCCATCTCTCCCACACTTCTACCAGCTCTCACACACATTATCAACTCATCCCTCCACACTGGCATTTTCCCTACAGCATTTAAGCAGGCTCGGGTAACCCCTCTGCTTAAAAAATCAACATTAAACACATCACTTCTAGAGAACTACAGACCTGTCTCTCTCCTACCATTCATTGCAAAAACACTTGAACGAGTTGCTTTTAACCAAGTATCATCCTTCCTGTCTCTGAACAACCAGCTGGATGTCAACCAATCTGGCTTCAAGAAAGGACATTCAACTGAGACTGCATTGCTGTCAGTCACGGAAGCCTTGCGGATTGCAAAAGCTGCTTCCAAATCATCAGTCCTCATTCTACTGGACCTGTCTGCTGCCTTCGACACTGTGAATCATCAGATCCTCTTGTCCGCCCTCTCATCACTGGGCATCACTGGAACCTCCCTCAACTGGTTTGAGTCCTATCTCACAGGTAGGTCTTTCAAGGTCACATGGAGAGGTGAGGTATCCAAAGCACATCAACTGACCACAGGCGTTCCTCAGGGTTCAGTTCTCGGACCGCTCCTCTTCTCCATTTACACCACATCACTGGGACCTATCATACAGGCACATGGTTTCTCTTACCATTGCTATGCTGATGACACCCAGCTCTACCTCTCATTTCAACCAGATGATCCCACAGTAGCTGTACGGATCTCAAGCTGTCTGGCGGACATCTCGGCATGGATGAAGGAACATCACCTGCAGCTCAACCTGGCAAAGACTGAGCTTCTCGTCCTCCCTGCCAATCCGTCTCTACAGCACGACCTCACTATCCAGGTAGATTCATCCTCAATCACCCCATCAAGGTCGGTCAGAAATCTTGGTGTAATCTTTGATGATCAGCTGACCTTCACAGACCACATTACAAAGACAGCTCGATCATGCAGGTTTGCTATGCACAACATCAGGAAGATCAGGCCTTTCCTAACTGAGCATGCAACACAACTTCTCGTCCAGGCCCTGGTCATTTCTAGGCTCGATTACTGCAATGCTCTTCTGGCTGGACTTCCATCATGTGCAACTAAACCTCTACAAATGATCCAGAATGCTGCAGCTCGTCTGGTCTTCAACGAGCCCAAAAGGGCCCACGTCACTCCTCTGCTCATCTCTCTGCACTGGCTACCACTCGCTGCTCGCATCAAGTTCAAGGCTTTGACGCTTGCTTACAGATTGACCACAGGTTCTGCTCCCTCCTACTTCCACTCACTACTACAAGTCTACATCCCTACCAGAAGCCTACGATCGGTCAATGAGCGACGGCTCGTGATACCATCACAGCGGGGCACAAAATCACTCTCCAGAACATTCTCATTCACGGTTCCATGCTGGTGGAATGATCTCCCCACCCTCATCCGGAATGCAGAATCCCTGACAACATTCAAAAGACAACTGAAAACTCATCTCTTCCGGGAGCACTTAACTTAAAAAAAAAAAAAAAAAAAAAAAAATCCTTTCCTCTAAATCCTCGCTTGCCTGGCTTATGCTACTCCGAGCTATGTCTGAACTTTGTATTTTGAGCACTTCTTGCGTTGCTTTTGCCTCTTCACGATGACTCGCTTGGTTTAGTCCTCAGTTGTAAGTCGCTTTGGATAAAAGCGTCTGCTAAATGACTAAATGTAAATGTAAATGTAAATGTAAAAGCGATAATGTCCAATTGGTCCCGAGAAATTAATATTTAAACCTTAAACAAAGTATTATTTATTTATTTTTTGACTTAGAATAATGGGTCTGCTGTCAGGCCTTTTTTTAGTTATATGTAGTGTTTACTGAGGAATGAAAAAAAAAGGCTATTTGTGCCAAATAAAGTGTCCTCAGGGTTATACAAACTGTCCCTGGTCACTCGACACTCGCATGCGTGTCACATCTGTCTGTCATGCCCTGGAACTCATTTCTCATCTCTCTGTGTCACATTTGTGTGTGTGTGTGTGTGTGTGTGTGTCATACACAGGTGCACAGTGGTAGGGCGAAGAGAAGCTCTAGCAAGAAACACGATTTGATTTGTCATCCATGCCCAGAGGGATCTCACACACACACACACACACACACACACACACACACACACACACACACACACACACACACACACACACTGTTTATGCCATCCATTACCCCACAAACAAAATTACATACATACACACTTTTTTCCAAGAGACATAAACACTCCTGACAGAAGTGTCGGTATGACAGATCTTTGAGCTGAAATGCTGTTCTGTATCTTGAAGAGACCCAGAGGAAAATGTATTATTGTGTAGAGGTTTCTTTTTTTAGCTCAGTTTTTCTCAGGAGTTTATCTTAAAATGAACTAAAGTGGACACAAATGAGACTATAATCAGTGTTGGTGAAAGTTACTTTTAAAAGTAATGCATTACAGTATTGCGTTACTCCCTAAAAAGTAACGTATTGCAATGTTTAGTTACTTTTTGTTACGTTACTTTTGCATTACTCTTTCTCACCTGGGCTGGGCTTGATTGTTTGTTTTTTCTATTAGAAAAGTTATATTTTTGTCAAATGTAAAGGCCTTTTCACACCAAAAGTGAAATAAATAAGCCTCGGGCAGAAGGAAATGCAAAATCTTCGGCTGTTCAGTAGAGCTCAAACAAACCTCTCAGCTGTGCTGCCATTGTGGATCGCAGGAGAGGAAAGTTCAACACTCTTTCTTCAGCTAGAAAAACCGAAACACAAATGTGATGTTTATCTAAAGTCATTTTTGCTTATTAGTATGATTGAGTGCGATCATCGAAGGTCAGCAGACATTGGTTAAAGTGAGATTAAATACATAAAGTACATTTGTGTTATTTAACATATTTAATTATTGCAGGTTTGCGTAATATTCTGAGTTTGCGTTTCACTGTTCTTATCCATTTTGAGGAACACTAAATCTGTTTTTGTGCAAGTGAGATGAGTAAATGCATGCTCACGTTAAGAACTACAATTTATTTAGCGCACACAACACCTCTGCACTTACTGCCGATTTCTCTTATCATGGGATAAGGTGAGTTGTCAGTCATTATATTTTGGAAAAGTAATACATTACATTACTAGTTACTTGAAAAAATAATAACCCCCAAGGGCCCAACACTGATAATAATTGATATGCAGTAAGAGTATAGAGTAAGGATGCACCGCATATCCCACATTTAATGAGAAATTGTAGCTCTACGCCACTAAACCCAACGGGAAATGGAAGCGCTGCACCATTCTCCCGCTCAACAAATCGGAGCGCCGGGGGCTTTAGACAGGTCTGTGCCAAGGGCTCGACCGCCTCATAATCTCACCCTGGCATAGAGCTATAAAATAGAGCTGCTCAGATCATTTAATGAGAATGTTTGAGTTCATAATGACATTCATACCTCAAATGTGAAATTTGGGTTCATATCGAGAGACTTTTGATTGCAGACTGTACAGTATCTTGGCAAATCTTAGCACATTTGAGATATTGAGGTTTTTCACACTCTAAATGAGACACGAGAGATTAGGGTCTTTTTCTCTGGAAACTTAATTAGATGTCTCCATTTACTTTACTTATTAATCTCATTGCTATCTACAAGAAACAATTTAAAATGTTATTTGTATTATTTTACTTTTCTTTCCTATAAGCCTTTCTCATATTTCCATATTTCCCCATAACACAGTATTTTTTCCATGGATTAAGGTTCTTGGATGAATTATCCACCATCTTTAAGATCACCTGGTCTTAATTTTATATTTCTGCCCATGTTGTCCATCCATGTGATGAAACGCCCCTTGTGTGTGCTACATGCAGATCCGTGTCTCCTAGCGCTTGCGGATTGGCCGTACAGAAATAATTCTATTCTGGGAGAATGGAAGCTTTGATCTTAATAAAAGGAATGTTTGATGTCTGTGTGATGGTTCATCAGAGCAGGCTAGTTGCCATGGCTAGCCTGACGTCAGAGAGGCCAGAGAATACGTTCTTGCTGTTCTCGCTTGCTGTTATTTTGAGCTCATTGTTCTCCTCACTGGGTAATTGTGTGGTTATAGCCACTGGTCGCAGCTGGACTGGACCACAAGGCTCGAGTGGAGAGACTGGTTGGACCGAGGTGAGGGGGGCATGGGGTGTAAGGTGTGAGGAGATACTGGGGTTGCGGGGGTGACGAGATACAGCTTTGGTGGAGATAGATCGATTCAACAGCGGGCCAAAGACATAGCCTTGTGGGACCTCATAGGATACAGGCTGAGTCACCAATCCTGACAGCTTGGCATAAGCATGGTTCAAAGCAACCATTGAGGACTTGATCAAAGCAACACTGCTGATGTATCTGAAGTTTTCCTGTTGGGGCTGACGAGTGAGAAACTATCAGTATAAGATTTTCAAAAGATGACTTTCTTTGAGAAGATTCCGATCAGTTGGATTTATCCCTAATCATATGGGGTGTTAATTAATTTCCACAATATTCACATGATGTTGCAATAGATTTGTGCAATGAATGTGTTCAGTTTGTAGAAGAGAGTTAGAAGAGTTGTTTGAGGCAAAATGAGTGTCTGTAAAATGAGTTCTGTGTTGAATATTACTTAAAGAATCTTTCACATTTTGTTCTACAAAGGAAATTACATACCTCAAATGTGAATCTTGAAACCATAATGTGCTTAGAAATGTTTTTAAAACAGCTTTCTCAATAAGGACTGAGACGAAAGGATGCACACTTTTCATGCTTGACAAATCTGACAATAGTTGTAGGCCTTAAGCTGCAGTCACAATAGTGAATTTTTGTGTTAAAAAAAGTTAATTGTCAATAGAATGGAGATACATGAAGTGCCACTTACACACGTCTCTTTGTGACCAACATGAACACGAGCAAAAGTTTTTCAGTGCAGATTCCTATTGTAATTACTTGATTTCATCTGCAAAATTTCACTAGAAGCAGTAAATGTGACAGCACCATTACATAGCAACTTTATCCACAGGCTTTATTTTTCTCATAAATCAAAAACTACTATTGTAAACAAACATTTGAAGTTCCTGAGACTACCCATGGTGAATTAGCCTGCCGGGTTGACCTAAAAATTGACGTGATGAATGAATATCTCCATTACAGGGACACTTTGCCTGGAGCAACCTAGAGTTAAGTGCTTTGCTCGAGGGCAAGATAGAGGTGGTTCATGGTTCACCTCTTGCGGTGATCAAACAGCGACTTTGAGGTAACCAGCCCAGAGCGCTGAACCTCTACACCAAAGTCTCTTAAGGCTTTCACTAGGTTTTGTTTTCTTGATTGTTTTTATTTTAGGAAATTGCTCGAAGCAGAAGAAAGGTAAATATTCCACGAGGAACAATCTATGAGCTATAGCCATTGTACCCTTAAAGTCCCCATGAAATCAAAACTGAAAACTACAAGCTAGTGTGCTCCAAAACAATGACATTTAGACATTTAGAAGGTATAATTAAGTATTCAAAACTTACAGTCTCTCACTTCTGCCAATATGGATCATTGATTTTGATGGCATCACTCTGCACTTCAGCTTCTCAGCAGATTTTCTGTCCAATCAAATGCTTTCTAGAATCTGAAGCTCCGCCCCCTACATTATAAACAGACGCTGAAGCTGCGTCACTTGTTCACACATTTACTATTTTCTACATGGTGAATGGCACACAGTGCACTATATAGGGGATAGGGAATGATTCAGACAGTGTAAATAAAGGATTGAAGTCTGGTTTCACGTTAGTGTGATGCGAACCACTGCAGCTCCGGTCCAGTGACACGATACGGCATCACAGAGCGGATCATATGTGCGAGTCGTCGCTGACCACAAAACATATTGGACCCAATTGAATTCTGCACAGAATTTTAAAGCGATACGGAGGAGATTAGGAGGAAACTGCGGCTTTACCAAGCTCAACAGCTCTGGCCGAGGCGTGATATAGATTAAACTCTTTTGGCTATTTAAAAAAAAGGTGATGAGCTGTTTGATTGTTCCCGTCAACACATTGAACAATGCTGCACGTTTTAAGGCACTTCAGTGCGCTTTTAAGCAAGGAACCTGGGTTGTTTTAGCTGGAAGTGCTAACTGACTATTTAATTTGTTTTAAAACCACTTTTAAGCACTCCTGCTTCACCAAAATTTCAGCATCATCCTGGGAGAAGTTGGTCTTGACCGGCACGTTTCATGAGTCATTCTGCCTTGATCAGTAATTCCTGATGTAACAGGTGCACAGAGACTGTGCTGGCTCATATAGCACTGACCAAAGAGACTTCTTGTAAAGCTGTCAGAGTTCGAGGATGCAAACTCTATCTTTGTGCCTCCACACAATGGAAATTCAGGCATCAATTAATCCTAAAATAATCCGAAAGGCGAGGCTCAAGCAGTGCGACTGACATTTAAAGGGGTCATATAATGTCATTTTTGTACAAGCTAGTATGATTCTTTAGGGTCTAAATTAAAAGTTTGTAATATACTTTAATTAAAAATTCTCATTAGTATTGTAAGAAAACACTTATTTTACTTGGTCAAAAACAGCTCTGTTTTCAGCACGCCGTTTCAGTGCATATGACTTTAAATGATAATGAGCTTTGCTCACCCCGCCTCTCTGTTCTGTGCGTTCACCGTTTGTAACACAATAACACAATAACCATAACACGTTGTTCAGTATAAACGTGGGACTATGAATTATATTGAGAACATCATACATAGAAAACATGCCGTAATGTACCCTGAGTGTAAACCTTAGACGCATTCATTGTGAAGCGTGCAGCTAGCGATTTGCAAAGATTAATATAAATATTAATATAAAGTTTAATAAAACGTTACACTCACTTCAGTTGTTCTAGAGGTTCAGCAGGAACACTAATAGCTGGTACCGATCCTTTTTTCATGAGCAGCTTCTTAGCAAAACCAGCTTTATACTGATCCTCGTTTATAAAGCAGTCTGGTGAGAAATGATTCGCAAACATGAGAGCATTGACGTTGCTCGTGGGGAATATTCCCTTCGAAAACAAACTCAGCCACATGCGTCTTAAGCGGTTCAGATTTAGGAACATTAAAATGACTGCTGTGTTCGTTATTACACCCAAGAACAGAACACCACAATCGCTTAGACGCCATTCTGCTCATAGACAGTGCTCCAGCATATCAACAATGACCGCGCCGGTCCGCGCAGACTATGATTGACAGCTGGCTCACGAGCGAGGGCGGGTCTGTGTTGAAACACTGCTGTCAATCAACAATCGTGGGAGGGGCTTCCGAGCGTGTGACGTCACAAAATCAAACGGCTCAATTTGAGACAGGGGAAAACATAAGGAGATTAAAACAAAAACACTGGATGGATTTTTATCATTTTATGATGGTTGTGTATAGACACTGCCAACACACATTTCAGTACAACCAACTTGTAAAAGTGCATGTACCATTATATGACCCCTTTAACAGACAACACCTTTTTTCTTAGTTTTTTTACTGGTGGGACACTGTAGCATCAGCTGAGAGAAAACTTACAGGAGATCTGAGACCAACAAGAACATTTAAAGGAATAGTTCTTCCAAAAAATCCAAATCATTCGTTCACTCTCATGTTGTTCAAAACCATATGATTTTCTTTCTTCAGTGAAACTTAGGCGTTTAGGCACGTTTATTACACTCTTCAAAATATATTTATTGGCATAAATCGTTCCATTAAAAACCTCTACCATCCATGAAAACTTTCCATCACACAAAAGCTTCTTTAAAGTGGAAAAAGTTATTATTATAAAAAAATTGGCTTTTTTTAAGAACTGTTTACTAAAAAGGTTGTTTATAGAACCAAAAAATGCTGGTCTAGTGTAGATTGTGATTTATATTCCCCCAAAAAGGCAAATAAAACTGTCATAAAGGTATCCATGCAACTTTTGCACTATATTTCAAATCTGTAGTCGTGCAATAGGTTTGTGTGAGGAACAGACACAAATTTAAGCTGTTATATACCTGAAAATCTTCTAAAATATCATTACAATTTGTGATAAATAAAACAATGCTATGTTTGACATTACTAGCTTAACATCTCCTTTTGTGTTTTACAGATGAAAGAAAGTCATGTGGGATTTGGAACGACATGAGGGTGAGTATAAACGATGACAAATGTTTCATTTTCGATCTGCTCCTTTAAAGAGAACAAATCAAGCTTTGATTCAAGTAATAGTGAGTTCACAGTCAATATCAAACAACACATGATATGACGGATAACATCTGAGGAGGAGTTGAATTCTGAGCTGATTTTTATCTCACAAATGTTAGAATGATTCTGCTTAACTTTGAGGAAATCATCTATATTATTCATTCTTTTGGCTCCGGATCATCCTTTTATCATATACCTTGTATGCGTCTTTCCCCCCCTTTTTAGTTTCTGTTTCTTTCAGCTTCTCTCGTTCTTTCAGTATCATTCGTTGTTAAATTAAGTGTTCTCATTGTTCGTCATATCAAATGTTGGATTTTATGAAATCCTTAGAAAATAAGTTCTATTTACTTTTCATGCAGGTGAAAAAATTCAGTGAGAAATTAGACCTTCAGTGGAAGCAAAACCAGTACAGAACCACAGCTTTGGATAAAGCAGGTAACCAGACAGACAGCATGTCTCTCTCTCTCTCTCTCTCTCTCTCTCTCTCTCTCTCTCTCTCTCTCTCTCTCTCTCTCTCTGTCGCACATCTCTCATAACCACATGGAGAATCGTTCATTATTTTAGCAGTCCTTTTCTATCTGAACCCCTTTTGGAAGAGCAGGAGGAAAGTGAGAGAGTGTGATCGTACTGCATCTCTCCATCCTGGCATAAATCCCGATTAATTATTATGCTAAAATTACCAGGGATCCTAAAGGGAAGAGAGAGAGAAACAGAAAGTGGTTCAAAGCACAGTGGAAATCTGAACCAGCTGTGCAAGCTTCATTCTTCATGTCGTAAAAAGTATTTTTCATATTTTCATTCTTAATAACTGGGCTCTGCGCCTTTTAGTCATTCGCAAATCACACACACATTGATGTTATCAGCAAACAAACATTCAAGTAGGTTTAGGAAGAGAAAACCTTAAACAGAGCACTTAAGCAATTATAGTACATCTTTTACAGGGGTTAGAGAGAGTTTAGAACAGGCTGATCTTGAACAGTCGTCAAAACTCATTCATTTAGCGGCAAAACCCGAGATTGGACAGGAGTTGGTTTGGGAAAAACGAGTCATGAATGGGTGAGCTTAAAAAAAAACACACGCTCGGGTCACATTTAACCCCAAAAAGCAAAAGAGAAAATAATCTTTTTTTTGTTGTTGTATTTTTATGATGATTTAGGACCTTTTTTTGCTTGTTTAAATTTCAAGAGTTTAAAAAATGTGTATAAAAGTTTGTGATTTGATTTGTATCACTTTAAAATATATTTTATTGAAATGATATGCATTTATATTATTATACTCTCCCTCTCCCTCTCTCTGTGTGTGTGTGTCTCTGTCTCTCTCTCTCTCTCTCTCTCTCTCTCTCTCTCTCTCTCTGTGTGCGTAGTAATTACATGCATTTTATATATAAAATGTAAAAAAAAAAAAAAGATTCGGATTATAAAAAAATGTCCAGTAATTGCTAGTATTCTGTGATTTTATTGGAATTACATACATTTATATTATATTATTATTATTAAATGTATTGTTACTGTGTGTGTATATATATATATATATATATATATATATATACATATATATATATATATATGTATATATATATATATACACACAGTAACAATACATTTAATAATATCATATATTATTATGTATATGTGTGTGTGTGTGTATATAAATATATAATATCTGTCACTCAATTACAGTGACAAGAATATGGAAAAGTGCTGTAATGTCACCCTAATGGTCTTTAAAACAGACTTTATCTTTTATGTACAACATAATTTATATTTTGGGGTGAAATGTGACCTGAACATGTTCTTGAGGTGTTTGGTGAGGTTGCTCAGGTATAGAGGGCATTTCAAGGGAAATCCTACTTCTCCGTTTCTGCTGAATTAAAACATATAATGGTTTGCAGTAAATATATTTGGACTTTCCAGCCTGACACTTGGTGATAAAACGCATCCCCTCCTCCACGATAAGTCCTGTCTGTTTCCATAGCAACCTCGCTGCTATCAGCTGGCAGAGACCCAGAGTAAAGCGGATCCGTAAGTTTGGGGGAATACTTCTGCACTTCCGAATTACCTGCAAACAGATCTGTCCAACAAAGAGCCGAAACCATGCGAAGCTTTGAAGAGAAAGAACAGGGGAAATGCTCGTGGCGGCTTGTTCTTGATCAAGAGACACATATCATCCCGACAGGCCACACTGAGATCCACGCATGTCCATCTGGACCGGTCAGTGCCCAAATCAGACATAAGGAGAGAAAGCGAGAGTTTTAGCTGATATAGTGACTGTTAAACCGTTAGCATCCGCCAAACACCCACTCTGAGGCGTTGTGGATCTGGCATTAGTCATTTTACAGTCACAATGACGTCCTTTTGAAGTGCGTTTATCAGCAGGATGAATATTCCTTCTGTCTCGCTCGTGTTTGTTCTTCAGCGTGTGATGATGATGATGATTATGATGATGATGTCGTCGTCCAAGGGGTGGGACTGAGATATTTAGATTTAGGTCAGATTTCCATGACAAATATCTGCCCTACATGTTCTCTGAACATACAGCCTGATGAATAAGCCTTGTTGATTTGATAAGGAGATGATAAACAGGACTGTTATGAACCATTACTGGAAAACAATAACAAGAATTGTTATTAAGGCAAGCATCCTATAGCTACATTTTGTTTCATTCTCAAAAAAAAAAAAATTCTCATTAGCAAATAAAATATTTGCTAAAATCACCTCATTCAAAACAAAAAACACACCACTACAAAATTAACACATACAATATTAATATTTGCCTTTAATGAATATAAACATATATATATCATCTGAAGCAATTACAAGTTTCAAAATAAAGAAGCAAACTATTTGAAACACATTAGATGAAGTCAAAGATCGTACATTTAAGGGTTGTACAGGAGCATTTTCTTCCCCAAAACTTTCTAAAGGAATAAGAAAACAATTAATGTGAGGAATGTCTTAATTGATTTGATGAAGAATTATTAGGGTAATTAAAATGTACAGATTTGAAAATAGATAGCAAGCAGTGAGGATGCCTTCTAATATTGAGCGGAGACCATTGGGGTAAATCATATATAATACATTGGTGTGAACATCCAATAACAAATCTGCACAATTCATTGTAAGCCGTAGTAAGTGCAAAAGATTAGTTATCGATGCACTTTAATAAACTACATCTGCATAATTTGTTTTTTTTCTAACACTTTTTTCAGACCGATACAATACACTGGTTCCAAACTCAATCTTCTACGAAGTATATAGTCAATGTGAGGTTTAAAAGTAAGTTCGCCAGCCTTAAGCCCAAATATTTCATTTGATCTTGCAAGTATGTGCCATCGTTACACATTATTGTTAGATGATTTTATTTTAATTTAAACATACACTTTGTACCAAAGACCATGGTATGAGATTTGCCTTTATTAATAAACTATTCGAATTTCTCTATTAACTTGGGTCACCCTGCTTGGCAACACCCTAGAAACCACCCAGAACACCCTAGCAACTGCATAACAACACTTTGGCAACCACCGACTACACCTAGTCCTCTCCTAACTCATGATATTTCCCTATCCTGATCTTCACCTGCTATATCTGAAGGGTTTCCATGGAAACAGGCATGTAGTGGGAACTGATGGCATTGTTGGAAGACAGCTCACATGGAGAGCTGAGGACTTCCTCCCTCTCTCTCTCTCTCTCTCTCTCTCTCTCTCTCCGTCTCTCTCTCTGTCTACTGACTACATGTACTGACGGCTTCCCCTCTCGCATGTTGTCCTAAACTCAGCTCATATCTACACCAGATGTTTGATGCTGTGATAATGACATCAGTTTTGCTGCTATTGCACATGATGTGTTTGTTTTACTGCTAACTAAATGTTCTTAAGTACATCTCGAGTTAGTGCCTCGTCTGAAGCATTTAAATACATACAGTGGCTTTCTGGCTGTATGTTTAGTTTAGTAACGACATGAATCCTGTTTCGATGGGGACATCAGAAAGGTGACGGGAAATGCAGGAACGTCTCTTGACAGTTCTCCGTCCCCATTTCTGGTTATCATCATTAATATCCTTTGCATTCAATTCTAAAGTAATCTTCTGTTAAGAACATTGTGTTTTTGCAGGGGAACACGACTCATTTCTAATTTCCTAATCATCATGGGATTTCATGGGAGATTGGAGATGTGCTAAACTTTCTTTGGTTATGTCTCTGGCTGTTTACGACAGAAAGACGAAGCGCAGCGAGAGTGTGTGAAACAACAGTGACAGATGGAGGACTGCTTTAAAAACATCAGGCGTTTGTGTTCATCTGGCACAACTATGTGTGTCCCCTGTAAGATCGCATGTCTCTGGATTATTTACTTATTTATTTATAATAAAGAGACCAATTAAGACAAAATAATGGATGCAAATATATATATGTATATGCATGTATGTATTATATATACATACATACACATAATAAATCATTAAAATTGAATAAAAAATGATATTTAATTGTATAATCAAATATAATAAATTATAAAAAAATGACACACACACACACACACACACACACACACACACATGTTGTGTTTTCATGTTTTATGGGGACTTTCCATAGACATAATGATTTTTATACTGTACAGACTGTATATTCTATTCCCTTACACTAACCCTATCCCTAAACCTACCCATCACAGGAAACATTCTGCATTTTTACATTTTCAAACAACATCACTTAGTATGATTTATAAGCTGATTTCCTCATGGGGACCAAAAAATGTCCCCACACGAACAAGGATTTCGGATATTGCCATCCTTGTGGGGACATCACATTTTGTCATGAGACATAAGGCATAAGGCATGAGGCATAAGACATTTTGTCCCCATAACGTAGGGTTTACCAGGCCACACATACACACACACACACACACACACACACACACACACACACACACACACACACACAGTGTATTGTGTAACTTTTTTATGCAGAAAAATAGCCATTCAATGTGCTATTGAAATTGTTGTTTCATAACTATACACATGCGCATTTTATTTCAAAGATTTTTATTTTTAATGTCTGCTAGTTGTCATTTTTGCAATAAGCAAACGCTTTATTAAAACACAATCAATACATCACAGAGACCATTTATCAAAACCATATGCGCATAAATCTGCCTCTGTATCTCAAAAGTGGGATGACATACAGTAATATTTAAGCATTTGCAAAGTCTGACTGGTCACTTGTGGAAACAAATGCACATTTAAAGCTGTTACAGTATTGGTTTGTGTTCTGTCTCTTCCTCCAGGAGGACAACGATCCTGTTTAACATTCCTCTCCACTCCAGAACCTCTCTGAGGAAATACTGTAAAGGCCAACCAGTAAGGAAACGTGGCTCCTCGTAAAAAAATGCATAATGATGTTTCAAGCCTGATACCTTGTAGAAAAGATTGGAGAGAGGGGAATAGTAGAAGAATAAATGTGATTAGAAACCCATGGGGCAAAGAAAGTCTTAAAGGTTAGGATTACATGTCATGTCTGTTTGGTACCAAGTCCTTAATAGCATTTCTCTCTAACACAAACTTTCTCTCGCTCTGTTTTACAGATAATATGGGCTCAGCGAGACCTCTGCTCACTAAAAGCCTAATAATGCCTTTCCCAGGTGCACACAATACAGACCCGGTCCCGACCTCCTCGGGTCCACATTCACGACTCCCGGAGACTCAGTAAATGGCTTTTCAGAGTCCAACTCAAAGGTTCAGTTGCATCTAGTTAGCATCTCTTTGTGTTTCCTCAATGGACATCCGAAATGTGACCCAGAGATATAATAAACACCTAGCTGGTCACCACAAAAATACATCATTATTACTATAGTTTCCATCAAAATACCATAGTTACTGAAGTTATGATGGTGTCAAATCTGTCATTTTCTTCTAGCCACTGCTGTCATCAAAAAGGAAATCAGTACTAGCCATCCGAAACCGTTCAAAGGAGAGCCCGTATTCAATAACTAGGTTTTATTTTAATATCAAGGGCTGAATGATTTGAATATTCATAATATATCTGTGATCTTAATTGCACTAATCAAATTCATTTCAACTAATTGATTCACTGATTCTTTCCCATCATCACTCAAAAACATTAACAATTTTCCATTCAAATGTTTTAGTGAAAATGTACGAATAAGTAAACAGCTGTTAAGCGAATAAGCTGTTTATTATTGGTAAAAATAAATGAATGATTCAGCATTGTCCTTTCATTTAGAGAACATTGTGTTTTTCACCCAGTGGAAACATGCATTTATTTTGAGTTGTTTACATGTGTGTTTTTCTTCTATTAGTCCATTAATCTAATTGGCTTCAAGGACTGTCTGGCTGAAAGTTATGGTTCCTCAGAATGCGGAAAACAACCTTTTAAGCAACTGAGAAAATAGAAAATACCCTGCACATTCAATATTATATTATATTATATTAATATTATATTATATTATAAAATGTTTATTTTATATGCATTTGATTTAGTTTATATGCATCTGTTTACTTTTATTTATTTATGCATTTTTGCATTTATTTAAGTTTTTTTAATGAATTATTTGCATTTATTTATGCATAATTCATATTCATTTAGTTTATGTGCATCTTTTTATTTTTATGTGCATTTCTTGCATTTATTTATGCATGTATTCATTTATTTTATATGCTTTTTAAATTTATTTATTTTATATGCATCTGTTTATTTTTATGTGCATTTCTATTTTTATTTATGTATTTCATTATGCATTTATTCATAATATGCAGTTTATTTATTTTTATGTGCATTTGTGTATATATATATATTTATGCATGCATGCATTTATTTATACATTTGTTCATTTTATCTGTTCATTTTTATGTGCATTTTCTTTTTTCTTTACATAAGTACTTTATGAACTTTATTTACGTTATTTAATTATGTTTTTTTTTGGTGGAATCTAGTTGCATTGATCAGTAACACTTTTACAGTTATTAGTAACATTTACTAATACATGTAACTGTTCATAGTACTTAATGGGCCTGAAGTAACAAAGTTTTACCTTTATTTTTGCAAGTATAGAGTCTATAAAACCAAAGATGTGCCAGTCAAACAAAAAGAATCTTCCGCATGACCCTCTTCGCTTTCCTTCATCAGATTGAAATATCTGATTGCTTGAGGTCGGAGTCGTACAGTTGTCAATGTGAAAACAACCACAGTCCTATAATAATCATGCAATTTATTGAAATAGGTGAGCAGCCAGAGTCCCGTCATAGGCACATGAGGAATCCAGAACTCTGACAGCTAATAGGAGATTATGTGCCATCTTTGACATTTGTGCACCATTTTCAATGGAACCGTGCTCATTATCGGAGCAATTACGCTCGTTTTAGCACCTAATCATGTGGCAGAGGAATTAGCAACGATAGCAAAGAAAGCACATTTCACGGTTTGGCTTTTATATAAGCAGAATTACTGCAAGGGCCATCAGGGGAACCTCTCTCTTCAGCGCAAACATTATAATTCAGACAACAGGGAAGTCACCGGCAGAAGTTTGTGAGGTTTTGACAGAGAATCATGATCCAAAATAGCTGTAGTTAATTCGACGCTGGAGCAAAAAGCAGTAACCCCTCATTCAGGAAATAAATGGAGTGATTCGAGGATCCTTCTGAAGACTGAATGAAAAGGACACGAGCTATTACGCTGCGGTTTGAACGAAAAGCCAAACTTTTTAGGAGCTGCTCAGCACGCTGGCATTTGCTGGGAAATTGAAAGGCATTTTGCAGGCGGAGAGTGACCTTTGAGCGAGATGTGAATTATCTCCCACACATCTATTCATGCGATGGCTTGTGCGTTATGAAAAGGCTCATAGCTGCCAGGGTCGGCTTCCACTTATGCTGGTTAAAGGAGTAACCTGACCTTCGACACATGAGCAGTGGGTCTGTGCTTGACAGGGAAGCCGCATTGCTTTAGCAAGGTTGCGCTTGCCGTTTCACGTGTGTGGTTCCATTTGGACGAGGTTATGACTTCTCAAAGCTGCAGTCCGTAGCTTTTTTTGGGTTCAGATTTATCCAAAATACATATTTGAGAAAATACATAACCAGCCAGTGTTCAAAACTATCTGCTTGCCTTAGCTCGATTCAAAGCGGTAAGCTTGTAATAATGTTTTTAATTCCAGTGGTACTGGTGGATTTCCACGGGAGATTCGAGCATGTCTTTGTGTCATTACGTCACATCTGCACACACACATCTGTACACACACACACATCTGTACACACACATCTGTACACACACATCTGCACACACACATCTGTACACACACACACATCTGTACACACACACACATCTGTACACATAAAGAAGAGTCTCGGCTAGTATAAGCTATGTTGCGTGTGAGGATGCTGGAGGTGGAGATTTATAGCCTTTTCTCACAGCACTTGATATAATTAAACTTATTAATTTGATGGCGGATCCAGAAAGGTTCAAATGACAATCACCAGTGACAACAGATTCACCCGCTGTGAAACGCACAAGACTTCGGAGTGGCTACAGAAATAAAGAGACTGCAACCGGCCCGTGCGAAAACAAGGATAATATCGGAAGGACATTACATGTAGTCACGCAATGCTGACGTTGTTAACATTAACAATTTGAGAACAAAGTATAATTTGCACGGTTTTGCGTGATATGATAACTTATAAGCGATTTTTAAACAGCGCGATTTACTGCAATGTCAGAACCAAAACAAAAGTGGATGTTCTAACAAGTTCAGAAACATTTTCCGGTGAAAATTCTTATGTTGGTCATACTTCCCAAAAGAATAGTCTGTGATTCTGAATGCCAGTATCCACACCGGCGCGGCGACTGACAGCCTCACACTCTCCTCAAACACTGTGTTCATCCGCGCTGTGCCGTGTCGAGGGTGTTGAAGTACAACTCACGTAAGGTTGATAATTCCGCGAATGACTGCAATTGCAGATTTCGAACAGAGATGGCGACAAAGAGGAAAAACGCCGTACTGCAGCTTTAAACAGAAGCCCACACAATCTAAAAAATGCTGGGTTGTTTTAACCCAATTTTGGGTCAAATATGGACAAACCCAGCCATTGGGTTACATTTTTTAATTACATTTTTATCCCAATGTTTGAGTTTGTCCATATTTGACCCAGAATTGGATTAAAACAACCCAGCATTTTTCCGATACTTCATTTCAATAATTTAGCATGGCCAAGGTCAAAGTGTGTCTGTTCAGTATGCCCGCAATTGCTGAAATTACAGACAAAAAACATCTGAATATTATGAAAAACTCTTAAGCCCCTTTCACACAGCGCTTTGAACCCGGCAAATTGCCGGCAAATTGCCAGAGTGCCTTCTGTGTGAACGCAAACACGACCCGGGATTGATGCCGGGATCGATGCCGGGTTGGGGACCTAGTAACATTGTTATCAAGTGCTGATACTCCGGGAATATCTCACGGCTGGAAAAGGCTCTCAGCCAATCAGATTCCAGAACCAGAAAGAACTGTTGTGTATATATGTGTGTATGTATGTGTGTGTGTGTGTGTGTGTGTGTGTGTGTGGATTCTGATTCTTTTCAGACCTTGTGAAGCGTTTAATCGATTCATTGAAAACATCCAAATAAAAAGAAATAACCATTTACAAATTGGACTTTGCTAGAGTCAGTCTTTAGTTATTTTTTGTTTAATTTTTAATATTTTAGATATTTTATTTTGTACTATTGTTTAAAAGTTTGGGGTCAGTGCGTTTTCAAAAAAAAAAGATATTAACAATTTTATTCAGCATGGACGCATTGAATCGATCAAAATCGACTATAAAGACATTTATCATGTTTTAAAAAAGACTTCTATAGTAAATACATGTTGTTATTTGGAACTTCCTATTCATCAATTAATTCTGATGAGTAAAAAAAAAAAGATCACACTTTCCACAAAAAATATACAGCAGCACGACTGTTTTCAACACTGATAATAATCAGAAATGTTTCTTGAGCATCAAATCATCATAGAGTGATTTCTGAAGGATCATGTGACACTGAAGACTGGAGGAATGATGCTGAAAATCCAGCTTTGATCACAGGAATAAATGGCATTGTTATTTTAAATTGTAATAATATCTTAAATACATGCAGCCTTGGTGAGCAGAAGAGACTTTTTAAAAAATATTACCAACCCCAAACTTTTGAACAGTAGCTATGTATGAGTGTTTACTTTTTTTTTTCTGGTGGTAGAGCCCAAAAAAAAAATGGTTTAACTTACATGTGGCTGAAAAAAACAACACTTGAGAACTGAATAAGAATATATGAACAGCTCTAAGTCTAATGCCACACACACACACACACACACACTTCTGATCTGAGAGCCAGTGCAAGTGCCTGGATCCCCATCGGTGCCTGAGGATTGGAAAACTCTTCCCTTTTCTTTTAATTAGCTCACTGGAATCATTTTTATCGCCTTTTCACATGGATCTGTCATAAGCTAAAGACTGCAGAAAGTCTTTCGGAAACCTCTTCGTTATATTTAAGTTATATTTCTTTAAGTCTCCAAGGATCCGTTTCCTATTTTCTGTAAGGGTCACATTTTCCTAGAGGTATACGGTTGGCTAGAGCGGATCATTTTTTTTCACATCGATCGAATGCCCAGACTTAATTACGTTTGATTTTCTTCAGGTTACTTCCTGGTCTGATAGTCATCAGTCATCTCTAACGAGAGCGGCTCGTTGTTGCGACAGATTTCACAATCTGATTGGCTTGTTATCCGTTCAGGAGGTCGAGTTGAAACTATTGATCATTTGGCTGAAAGTGGAATCTAATAGGCCTGTATCACGATGAAAGCTTCAACGACACACTGCAACTTGTTGTTTCATGTTTTTAGGTATCTCTGGATTTTTTGGGGGAGCTGAAAACCACACAGGAGTCATTGGAGCAGAGTAGGGAGCAGATCTAAGGTTTTCCACCCACATGTTCATTAATGAGACGGATTTCAGGATATCAAGCGATCTGAGGGCAGATTCTAGATTAAGACCAAGACGTTTCTTGTAGAGATCAAGTGCAGATTTATTAAAGTTTACTCTCTCTGTCTGTATCTTTTCCGGTGTCAATTTCATGCTTTTAAGATCCCAGTGTTGCAAAATTAGGCGTCTACAATTTTTTTTATAATAATACAGTATTTCCATTTAGAAATTGCTACACTAAAAAAAAAAAGATAATGTGTTTATTTTTTGCATGGGCTTCTTTAAGTTCTACTTTCTTCCTTAAAAAGATACCTTTGTTTTTAAAGTCCCCCTGTAGTCAATAATTTTATCCCTTAAAACTCATCTTTGATCACCAAAATGACACATTTAAACGCTTTTTCCTTGAAAAATAATTCTTCATGCCTTAAAATAGCTTGAATGTAACTCGACACCCTTGCCTCATTATAATATGCAAATGAGCCCCGCCTCCACTCACTCACTCCAGCTCAGAGATGCACTCGTTGATGATCACACTTTGATCTGATTGGTTACAAGGTAGTTTGTGACGTCAGAAACACCAGCGATTTCAAACCGTGTTTTTGAGACAGTCTTTGGTTCACTGCAGTTTTAAGCAGAAATACTCAGCAATGCTGTCGACTTTTGCTTTAAAACAAACCGTGTACAACTGCATATTAAAACACCACATAGAAATATAAACAACATTAAACACTTTATTTTCACCACAGGGGGACTTTAATTTTGTCAGTTCAGTTGCAATACACTGGACAAGGATCAGTTGGATGAACACAGTAAATTAAGTTTAGTTTACTTCAGTTTAGCTTAAATTAAAAGGTGTAGCAAATTTCACAAACAGAAACGGGAAGTTACACATTGAATGAATGAAACATGACATTTTAAAGTAGAAAGACTGAAATGTAATTTTCTTGTAAAACCTACAACATTTTTATTTACAACTTTAAAAAAATATTTTTTTACAGTGAATGTTTTTGTGCTGCTACAGGTGAAACTCGAAAAATTTGAATATCGTACAAAAGTTAATTTATTTCAGTAATTCAACTTAAAAGGTGAAACTAATATATTATATAGGCTCATTACATGCATGTCATGAGTCTATATAACACATTAGTTGCACCTTTTAAGTTGAATTACTGAAATAAATGAACTTTTGCAAGATATTCAAATTTTTCGAGTTTCACCTGTATATGTTGCAGAGTTTTATCAAAATACATGACTTCTTTTGAATGAGCAACATGCCTTTTGCCCTCTTTTTGCCCTAACTTCTAAAGCTAAACAGCTAAACCTTGCTAAGGTATTATGGGCGGTTGCTAGTTGGTAACTTAATGACTCAAGTCTTCAAGTCCTCAATAAGCTGTAGATGAGAAATATAGTAATGATCCTTGTGTCAACAAACACCACTGTCAGAACTGAGATGGTCTCAAATATTAATTCAAACTTACTCTTCAGCTTTAGCGACTGGCTTCTGTTCAAGCTTTACTCAGCTAGCCATCTGAAACACAAGGCCTTTTCCCTGCTGTCTATGAGAAACATTTGCAGCATGAGTGAATCACGCCATCAAACACTGAACGCCGGGGTCTTGCGGCTCCCAAGTGATTTGTTAAGTTCGAGAGTTGCAGTCTATGTTGGCACAGCAAAAAGTCCTGATTCCCAACAAAACTGAAAAGAAAAACAAAGTGCACAATGTGCTGCTAGCTCTTTAGTGCGCACTTCTTCATTGTGATTTTGCCACAGTATTTCTAATCTTGGCGTTGTTGACTAGCTCTGTTCCTAAACCTTGTGCCTTGCTGTTTACTGTCTGCAATAGTACCTGATCTGCAACAGTACCTGATCTGCAACAGTACCTGATATGCAACAGTACCTGATCTGCAATAGTACCTGATCTGAAACGCTCTTTATAAGCGGCACAGAAATAGCGTTTCTAACGAGTAGTGCGCGATACTCAACAATTGATTCCACTAGCCTGATGTTAGCATGTTGCTAAGCTAAAAACATCTCTGCACTGGTTATTTTCTGCTGTTGCTGTTTCGTCCAAACAAAGTCGTTATATTGGTATAGACTTAGGCCTATAGTGACTTGGTAATAGGCCAACATATGTCTATTGTTATGACAGTATTTAGCGCCGTATACTTTTCATGTGTTTTCGGCTGGTAAAAGTGCAAATCTGCTGGTATATATAAATATAATGCAAGAATTCAGCATATATATATATACACTCTTGCATTGTCAATACAAGATCCTGACCAAAAATGTATGCACCTTTTGATAAATAAATAAATGTTGTGATGTTATTTCCATCAAGAGGTGCATCATTTTTGGTCTAGATCTTGTATTGACAATGCAAGAGTCCAGCTCTCTGTAAAGTCTCCTCCAGCACATCCCAAAGACTTTCAGTGAATTTAAGATCTGGACTCAGAGGAGACGATTCATGTGTGAAAACGATTCTTCAAGCTCCCCACAACCATTCTTTCACAATCTGAGCCTGATGAATCTTGACATTGTCATCCTGGAATATGATGATGTTGTGTCTTCCTACATGGTTGTTTAAGAGATGAAAAGCTACACACTCCATTAATTAGGGTTAGAAGAACTGTTGCCAAACATATAACATGCTAGAAACATAATAATCACTGCAATAATGATCCAATCTTAAGCATTTGCCTGTTTAAATCCAAACAGCGACTTTTTTTTGGCCGGGCAGTCATATATACAATTATATTCGTCCACCAACATAAGGCAACATAATGTTGAAGCCTTTGTGTCATCTTATGAAGCTTTAAAATACTAAGTAGGCAGCTCACTCCATTCAGAGATACTGCTTCAGTAACAGAGCTTGTAATGGGGCGAATTCAGTTCTGTGTGCTTACAGGAGTTTGAAGATGATGCACTTTTTCCTGAAACTCATCTAGTGAACGGGTGAACATCTAGGCCAGACTGACAGGACGCCCCGAAGAGAGGAGCACATCAATTTAGGTTAGTCAGACAGCTTTGTCTGGTTATCCCACAGGCTGTGTGGGAGACGTTTGTGTGAGTGTTTATGTGGTTTCCACCTCACTACATTCACCATTTCCTGTTACCATGTTTTCTCCAGAGCCATGCTGTCAATCCAGCTCTAACCTGGCGTATCAGCATCCGCTGACCTCCGTTCATTGCCAAGGACGTGAAAACCTAATAAAGTATGAGACATGGGACCAATTTTCCTCTCCATCTTTGGTAACAGGTGAGTTTTCCTTCTGCTTCATCTGTGAAACACACAGTGAGCTCTACAGAAACTACAGCAGGGAAATGAAGTATCCTGGTGCGCTTTTTAAAAGATTCGCCAAGGCAACACACGCATGAGCTCTCATTAATGGATTTACACTTCATGACGAGTTTCACCAAAATAATTTTTTTATAAAGTGGCCACTATTTAAAATCATTTTGGTGTATTTGAACTCGATCAGTGGTGTTTTAGACATGGTTTTTGTGTTTTCCCCCCCTCTGAAATATGGTGGTATTGAATATTTTTTAATATTTATAGAATGTAGGAGGTATCTAAAAATGACATGAAATTGAAACTCTCCTGGTCTTATTGTGCATGATTCAACAGTGCACATTTTTTTCTAAAGAGGAAAAGAAGATGGGTTTCATTATCTTTTATCAAAATGTAATAACTTTCTCTGCCTTTGAAATGATTTTTCCCTTTCTGCAGACCCAATCAATACAGCCTTTAAGTCCTCCAAAGTTCCTACTTAGGAGTTTGCAAATTGTAATTATGACATGCGTACAAGTAATTTTCATTATAATAAAACAGATGTGTTGTACAAAACTTTTCCTGATTCCCCATCAAAGACTGAAAGGAAGCTAGAAGCTAGTTATTTTAGTCGATAAAGTTTTAAATATGGATATTTTTCTCAAACGAACGCATCGCTTTGCTTCAGAAGGCCTTTATTAACCCCCGGAGACGCGTGGAGCACTTTTATCATGGATGCAAGCACTTTGATGGACTTCAAAAAATATACAGCCATTATAAAGCTTGGAAGAATGTAACTCCGATTGTATTCGTCTGAAAGAAGAATGTCATATACACTGACTTGAGGGTGAGTAAGTCATGGGCTAGTTTTCACTTCTGGGTGAACTTTCCCTTTAAGTCTCGTGCACACCGGGACGATTATCCAGGCGCTTATCACTGACGTTTAACGCTTTGTGACTAAACAAAGGGCGCCAATGTGAGTATGCACCCCGACGCGCAAAACAAGCAGGCTTAAAATCGTAATAAAAATTAAAAAAACGCCTCGGGTTCGTTTTTTTCTTTGGTTTGACGTGCCGTGTTAAAAACTGGCCGACCAATGAGATTGGCTCTTTTGTTTACGTGCCTGGAGCTCTTGGTGGCGCTCAAGCACAAAACGGTCTTGCCGAGCACACATTGATAGAAGAAGACGACGAAGAGGAAGTAAGTAGACGAAGAAGAAGAGCTGGTGTCTGAACACAAAGAACTTTATGACAAACGCCACAGCGACTACAGAAATCTCGATAAGAGGGAGTTATGAAGAGGAATTGCAGATCAAATTGGATTTGATTAATAAGCTCAATAAGCGCCATCTACTGGCAGGGAGTGAATTTGCACATTTGCAGTGAAAATCGCTTGAACACAAAGACGCGTAGAACAACGTCACGAAAAACGCTGGCGATAAGCGCGCACGGTAATCGTCCCGGTGTGCACGAGGCTTTAGGGTGTGGTTGGACATTAGCTCCACCCATTAGGCCCATTACATTCCCTCCTCCTCGCTGGACGTAAGCTCCACCCATCACATTTGCAGTGAGCAGCCTCTCATTAAAGGGGCAGCGGCTCAAGCCTCCCTCTTGATGGCAGTGAAAAGCTGCATAAAGTCAAGTACTACCCATTAGCCTGGATGCCAGCCCGAACCCCGCACACAACATTTTTCGGTCGGGAAGTTCGGTCTGGACTCGATCCATTGAGGAGTAATTATGGTCGGGCCAGAAATCGTCGGGCCAATCAAATTGCCAGGGCGGGTTTTATACGATGATGGATTGATGATCTGCAGGGACGTAATCATCACGTTATCAAAGAGCGCTTGGGTTGAACTGGTTTCCCTCAGAGATGACTGCCGCTGGAGAACTGAGATGTAGAGATTCTGCTCGCGTCTGTTGTACAAGAAATCTGCAGCGCATTCATTTTAAAAGACGAACAGAGAACTGCAATCAAGGCATTTGTCGATCGGAAAGATGTGTTTGCCGTCCTTCCTACGGGATTCGGCAAAAGTTTATTTTATCAGCTGGCTCCGATGGCCGCTAAGAAGATGGGACGCAATGAAAACCCTGTGGTCGTTGTGGTCACTCCTTTGGTCGCACTCATGGAGGACCAAGTAAAAGAAGCAACACTCATTATTTTACTACTTCTTCCAGTGTGCGTGCAGTTGAGTTCTGTTGACAACTATGCATAGCTCAACATACGTCACTTACTGCCTTGCTCTGATTGGTTGTAGGTCTATCCAATTGAGTGCAGAGGTTTTTTTTTCCTGGTTCGGTTAAGACACGCCTCATAAGCAAAGCCCTATGAAGCAGTATCAGACTCACATTCTGACTAGACTATGAGTATGACGAAGTCAGGCTAACTACCCATGATTATTTTATGCTGAATATCCTCTGAAATACTGAAATATGTCTTGCGAATATCATTTCAATGTTGTCTTGACCGTAAAATCAGGTGAATTGCAGTGTTTGGAGTCAGTGGTGCACAGCAGTGGCTTCCCTGTGTGTCCGGTGGCCCGTCTGAGGGGTTATTAGTGCTCTGTGCTGCGCTCGACTTGATCTTTCCAGAGACCAGCTGCATAAACCTGAGCTCTACAGCACAATGGCCTTTTATCTGTTAAGCTTCAGATCTGTCCTAAAAGAAAATAAGAGCTGCCTTTTTGATATTGTTCATCTGAAATCATGGCTGATTCTCCGGCTCAGATTCTGCTGGTTTAACAATAAAGCTACTTTGAAACTGGCATGCCAAACCACAAGTTACTAATCATTTTAAAGTGGCTCGACTACTGTCAAGCTGTACCCTTTTGAAAAAATCGTTAAACACTTTACAAGCTACTGAAGCCATTTATTTAAGAAAGAAAGAAAACACCATTTATCGCAATTTTGTTGTAGTTTATGTTATAAATATTATAATATTATTGTGTAAAAGGGGTGATTTTAGTATACCATTGATATACTATTATAGTTTTTGTTCATGTTTTGAATTACATTAAATTTTTTATATTTTCTGGTTTCATTTTAATTGATTTTTATAGTTAAAACGACTGATTTGTAGTTTTTAGTGTTTTATATTTTATTTATTTAGACAAAATATTATATAAGAATATTAACTTACTATTTACCTTTTATTGGTTATGCCATAACATGAAAACAATTATCAGATTATTGGTATAGATAAATATATAAATATAGTATATCTGTTCACTCAGCTATAAAACATGTGCAAAAAAAGTGATGCATTTTGGCATGGTGTTATTTTAGTATATATATATATATATATATATATAAATATTTCTTTTTTTTAATATGTTGAATCAGCTTTTTTATTTTTTAGCTTTTATTTTCAGGACTTTAGTTTAAGTTTTAATTTTGTGCTTTTTAATTATTTTATTTTTTATTTATTTGTATTTGGCATCAATTTATTTTCATGTAATTTTTAGTAATTGTAGTACTTCAAATTATTTTAGTTTGTTGACAATGCAGCATTCTTTTAATCTAATATTTATTAAATAATTATAATGCTTAATTTTATTTCATCTTTATTTCAGTTGTCAGTTTTTTTAAAACAGATTTACTTTTTTCACCGTCTGGAAAAATGTATTGTTGTTGAACAATGTAAAAAAAATGAATAATTATTGGATTATTGAAGTATGTTTTACAAGAATATACCATTTCAGTCTTTCTACTTCAAAATTTCTACTTCATTCAATGTGTTTCTTGCCATTTCTTTGTAATTGTGAAATTTACTTGCAACTTCTGAGTGAAAATTGTTTCTACAGCCATTTTTTTCTCAGTGTAGTTACATTAGTTTCACTAATTCTGACCGCCTTTGTCTGTTTTATTCCTGCGGGGTTTGAAATGATCAAAAGAAATCCCACGGTTGTTGAGATTGTCATTGTGGAGATGCAGAGCGCTCGCTATCAGAAGTTTTAATGTGGTTGCTGGCTAATGGCACTGGTGTCTAATCTCCTCTCTATTTATAAATGAGTTTGAAGATATATGGCTTGACTTCAGTGAGTATTTTGTTATCTAAACCACAGGGGTGGGTCAGATGTCAAGAGGAATTTTATATTGCTCTTCTTCACTCTGTCTCAAATGTGATTTAAACGATAAAACATGTGAATTTTCAAAGCATAAATACAATATAAGCTTTCTGGGTAATTAAAAAAACAGTAAAATTGATTCTGGCTTTAATTAGGGCCAGAGTGTCTCAGGAGAATCTCTGCATTGAAGTACCTGTTCTGTGGAAGGCTCTGATTGGCTGAGGGCAGGTGTGCCGCCCTGTGATTGGCTGGAGTGAGTCTTTGATCAAGCATCTGCTGTGCTGTGGTTAATCAGAAGCATGTGAATTCCCAGAGCTCATTATCTTAAGACTCGAGGTGCACGGGCAGGTCGCGCTCGCGCTGCCACATCACTCATGTCGCACCGTCACGTTTAGATTTGATAATAACAACAGCTTTATCTCAGCTGATATAACAGAAGACGGCTAATGTGTGAAAAGTGAAAACCAGTGGTGCCTTTACTTGTACATGGAGTATAGTGAGCACTTTGGAAGAAGTAATTGCAATCCTCTGGTAATAACATTTCTCGACTGTGGGTTGGATTACAAGTTGAAATCTCAGTGAGTTATAGCTTCTAAAGTTTGAGATTTTGTTTAATACTTTTATTCAGCGGGGACACATTCAATTAATGTAGGCTAAGTGACCCTGAAGACATTTATAATGTTACAAAAGATTTCGATTTAAAAAAAAAAAAGCTGTTCTTTTGAAGTTTCTACTCAAAAGAACCCTGAAAATAAAGATATATCACGGTTTCCACAAAAATATGAAGCAGCTGTTTTCAACATTTATAATAATAAGAAGAAATGTTTCTTGAGCAGCAAATCAGCATATTAGAATGATTTCTGAAGGATCATGTGACACTAAAGACTGGAATAAAATTCAAGTTTTGCATAACAGGAATAAAGTACATTTGAAAAGATATTCAAATAGAAAACAGTGATTTTAAATAGTAATAATATTTCACAATATTGGTGTTTTTACTGTATTTTGTATCAAATAAATGCAGAAGAGACTTATTTTAACATCAACAAATCTTACTAACCATAAACTTTTAAACAGTTTGTATGATGCATATTAATATCTTTGGAGCTCATTCTTGGTTTTTATGTTAGTAAAGTTTTCCCCTGAAGAAAATTAATGAATTCAATTACTTTACGTTAAAGAGGCCATGCATTATTACTATTTTATTTCTTTATTTCTTAATCACAATCAGCAAAAAAAAAAAAAAAAAACTGTGATCTTGAAATAATTTTCTTGTGAAAAAAAAAGTATTTTACTGTATATAATAGGCCTATGTAAACTTTAAAGTCAAGGAATTTTTGGCATTTTTTTTAAGCCAAAACCTTGAGAAAGCAACTTTGAGCATGAACTTTATTCAAAGACCTTTTGAAATTCAATATTCATTGTTTAATCAGTAACATTAGCATTGCTTTATTAGCACACAGGTCAATATAAGGTAAAAATGCTATGGATTTGATTCAATCACTGCACTCAAATGTTATAGTCTGGGTAGATGGATGGATATATGGATGGCTGTGAGGTAGAGATGAGGAAGAGTTTCAATCGTGGACTTCATCAACAATACAGAGGCAGAGCGAAGAAAATCTGCATAAACGACCGAGCGAAGCCTCCAGCCGTCAGAACTCAATGGCAGGCGCTGAGAGGAGGAGATGGACGTCTCTGCTTGTGTCTCTTCTCGCCGTCTGTCTCTGTAACAGGATTAAAAGGCCAGATCTGAGCGCTGCCGTGCGGTTCTGCTCGAATGAACGCCAGATCTGCAGGACAACCGGCTTCAGATCCAGAGTTTTGATTAGCCAGACGTGTGTGAATAGATTTTTGATGTGAAATTTGAAAGTATTAATCTGCAGTTTTCTTTTTCCCAGCCATGAAAACCCACGCCTGCTAGAACAGCACATCTGCCCTTAATAACTGGAAATCCTCTTCTGTCGCCTGAGTCATGGATGCTGGATTTTTGGGATCCTCTGAAAAAAGGCCACGGAGTGTGTGTCAGATTTTGGTACGTGAGCACAGTGTGTGACTCTCTTCTGAAGCCCTAGAGGTGGCTTGTGATTATATTCTCTCTTAGAAAAAATAAAGCTTCTTGGTCACACTTTATATTTGGTGTCCTTAAAAAAAAAGTACAATGTTATTGTGTTGATGCTGTATTGCAACACACCTTTGCTGCTATTGAAGTGAGGGTAAGGGAAGGGTAAACTGTGAATATTGATGTGTAAGTAATATATTTTTGAAAATATACATTGTAAAAACATGCATGTATAATAAGTGCATTGTATCAAAAGATCAATTTCAAGGTTAGAACATAGGCTATAGTAGTTAAAGACACCTGATATAAAGTGGGACCAGGTTCTTTATTGGCACGGATGAAGAACCTTTAACATCGATGGAATCTTTTCATTCCACAAAAGGTTCTTTATATCGGAAAATGGTTCTTTAGATTATTAAAATGTCCCAAAAAATATTTTTAAGAGTGTAGGGTGTTTTTCTCAGGTTACATCTAATTTGGATACTTCGTAAAAAGCATCTTTTTATCTATTTATGGCCCTTTGTCCACGCTGAGAGGGTGTTTTTGTCCTGCAAAAAACATTTCGAAGACTCTCCCGGGTGGATACATTTGAAAACTGTATTTTCGCTTTGTAGTGTAAACTGTAAAAACGATTATGTATGTTTAATAATTTATAGATATCTATGGTTATACAGGTATGTGTTATCTGCTATTCCCTTTCACAGTGTTACCTAAGATAAATGTAACTTTGTACAATACTCATATTACTTTCCTGTAAAGATGACAAGGGCAATTGAGTTTTTGACCAATTATGTAGTAGTGACGCCACAAGTATTGGGATATTTTACTAATAAAAAGATCGCGACAGAAGAATAGCGTGAGAATAGCGTTTGTATATCATGGCGTCTGCGATACTAGGTTGTGGTTCAATTCTCAGGGGATGCATGAACTAACTCTATAATGTCCATCCTGAATGCAATGTAAGTCGCTTTGGATTAAAGCGTCTGCCAAATGATTAAAGCGCCCCATTATGCTATTTTAAAGGTTTTTAATTTTATTTTTGAGTCTTCTACAATAGATTTACATGCATCCGAGGTAAAAAAAACACATTTTCTCATGATATACATTGCACATCACCTCATTTCTCCAAGAGTCTGGAAACGGTTGGTTCGAAGATCCGGTCTCTATAAACCCCTCCTTTCCAAGAGCCTGCTCTGATTGGTCAGACGGCGTGTCAGAAACTAAATCTGACTTGAAAGCTTCCTCTGTGCTTGATACACAGTGATACGAACAATGGCGTCGGCTTTTCTGTATCAATTCCAGGTCGGGTAGCACTTTATTTAACATGGTATAATTTGACTCATTCCCACAGATTTCGTGATCACACCCAAAGTGTGGTACATAAAGCCGCCTCTCAGCACTAAATTGAGTTATTTTTTGCTGCTTATTGCACTTAAACAGTCAAATACACACAAATGTCAAAATGCTGGTCTTGCGGGAGTATTCACCTAAACAGTCAGTTATGTTTTAATTGAAGGGAAACAGTGTAACAGCTTGTGTAACAGTGTAATGGATCAGTGTGTCAGGTCTTAAAGTGACAGCAGCCTAATAAACCTGCTGCCTTATTATGAGATAACATTAAAAATATCCATATGGCTGTTTTTCCCCATGGTATCGATGTCAAAATTGTGGCCAGTGAAAATGCTGAGTGGCTAGTAACTTTGAAAAACCACTAGCAACAGTGGCTGGTGAGTTAAAAGGTTAATGTAAAGCCCTGTTACCCAGAACTTTCTTAGGTAAGAACGGTGTAAGTGCACGTACTGTAAAATAAAGTCTCATCCTTTTGAAGTGCATGGAAAGTGTATTCGCAGCGCGGTTGCACTTTATTTTACAGTTCGAGTACTTACAGTGTACTTACCTAACAAAGTACTGGGTAATATAAGGTAACTACATGGGTTAGGTTTAGGTGTAGGTTCAGGGATAGTATCTAGTTAGTTACCCAGTAATATGTTCATAGTATGTACATGTGGAACTGGACTGTAAAATAAAGTGCTACCGCAGCATCCTCTCAGCTGGTGTTCATTCACAAGCAGTTTCTCCTGAGAGCTCTTAAAGTTCACTCCGCTTGTTCTGCATCTGTTTCTGACGAGAGGACTAGAGCGTCTTCAACATGATTACTGTGACATTTAAGTTAAAACAACAACACCTTTGTCTACTTCTGCCACTGGAAATCTTGGTAACAGGATCCCTGCTGGCAAATGTCATTTTGTGTTATTGTTGACTGGGACTCATCAGCGGGATGCATTTACCAGTTCGGCCCCAGTCCAATTAAACACAAGCGTGATCTGAGGCCTCCAGATCAATCTCTGGGCTTTTCCTCGGTGTACTTTTGGTTTCTTTTGGACTGAAAATGTAATTGGTCAATATACATGAGACCGAACATTTTATTAAACAGTTTTTAAATATTAAACATTACGACTTTTTAAATATAATGTTGAATAAGTAAATTGCTTAATAAAAAATAATGTATTTAATAATGTATCGGTGCGTTGATGAGGATATACACATTTAGTTGTTTTTTTTGTAAGTTTCATATATATCATGTATTTGTTATAAACTGTCTAATAACACATTTTATAGTTTTATGTACAGAATAGTTTTCAATGTTTTTTAAAAAGAAGTCTTTTCTGCTCACAAAAGACGCATTTATTTGATCAATAGATATTTTTTCCATATGAATATATTTTAAAATGTAATTTATTCCTGTGATCAAAGCTGAATTTTCAGCATCATTACTCCAGTCTTCAGTGTCACATGATCCTTCAGAAATCACTCTAATATGATGATTTGATGCTCAAACTTTTTTCTTTTTTTTTTTACTATTATTATATTTAACAAAGGTATCTGTGTGATGTTGATATCAGTGTTATGGCCTTCAAAGTACTTGGTGAAAAGATTGCATTTAACAAAATACTATATCAAATTTATAATGCTGATTCAACATTAATTGGGATTCTGTAGGCTAATCTTTTTTCAGTTTTTTCATTATATTTTTTTAGGTGTTATTTATTTGTAAAATCTATTTAATATTTTTATTGATATATTTTTATGTATTTTTTAATTATATATTTATTATAAGTCAACATAGAAATGTATATCTGTCTGAGGTGACCCTGAGGTCAGTACCTCTGCATTAGCACACACATAATCAAGATTAACGGGTGACCTATTATCCTAATGAAATGACATCACAGGGGTCAGAGGTCATGGTGTGGCTGATAGATGCAAAAGGAGGTGTTCTACCTCATGCGAGTTTGCAATTGTTAGAGGTTTAAAAGCTGAACAAATGGCTTTTAATTTTTTTTTACTGTAACTGTACCACTGTTTCTGTATATGTTTATAAAATTGACTTTTGTTATTGTTTCTCATAATTATACGTCTGCTTCTCGCTTCTGGGATTCTTCATAAAAGTGCTGGCGGAATGAGTTGATTTAATTTTTTATATTTTGACACACATATGCTAATGCGCCAGTCCAGTGCTTCAGAATCTCTCTGTTTCCTTCTCTTTCAGCAAATTATTCATGTGTGATATAAATACACATCTACACAGATGGATGTCGACTCTTCCCGAGTGCCTTAGCAACTGGTGTCTCACAATACAAATTTCTCACAGTTTCTCGCCCACCACCGAAACTCTGGAAACTTCCCCACAGCGATGTTTGTTCAGCTAAATTCGGAGTCACTCAGATGGCACTTACACAAAACGTCTTGACTGATATACATCTGTGCGTCCGCGAGAAAAAAATCACCATCAAATCTTTAACAGAACATATCATTTATCATCCAATCTGAGAAAATAACTAATTTAAGTATCCTGAGATAAACGGAAAACTCTTCTTAAACCGTTTTTGCGGATGAAATTATAGGAAGGAGTGCAGAGGTATTTTCTGAGCTGAGGTTGAGTTATGATTGTTGCACGTTCAAATCCAAATAATCATACGTAAATTCAACATGAATTTCTATTCTCACTGAACGCTGTTCTGTTGCTACAGATCTGACATTGTGACTTTGACAGATTTGTTGATTGTATAGGCAACGCATTCTCATCCCAAGGCGTCTACATCCGACGCACACGGCACCCTTTAGCGTCAATATAACACGCTTCGGTTATGGGTAGGTTTAGGTCTGGGGTAGTGTTAGGGTTAGACCACTAGGAGGAGCCATATATTTGCGTCTCAATTTTTTTGTGACAGCCGAAAAACATTGGCAGGAAATGTTGCATCTCCATTGCAAGTGAAGCCTCTCTAGCTTGCAGCGTATTGTGTCAGAAAGGTCTAGTGTGGACTCACCCCATCATCTGATTACGTCATGGCGGATATTAAATCTGTGGCCATAAGAAGATTCACATCTTCCTTTACCTCTTAAAAGTGACTGATTCTCTTGTGTTGGCAGCTAATAAATTGCTTTCATGGAACTGAGGGCCGTAGCACTGAAATGTGTGGCGGACAGTTTGCTCTAAATAAATAGCTCGGCGCTATCTGATCACGAACCACCGTGAGGAACTGATTGGTTTTGCAACAGAAGTGTTTGGAGAGGGAGAGAGAATAGATAGCAAACACTTGTTGTGATCGAGTCTGAAGGATAAAAACAAAGCTGGTGTTACCTGAAGTTCACATCAGAGGAGAGGGTGAAGGCCACGGCCTGACACTGATCCTCTTTCCCATCCGAAACAGCCCTGATGATGTGACGAGAGAGTGAAGATCTCCTCTTTCAACAGCCTCCTTTATTTAGCCAATAACTAATAATCTGTGCTTTCTGAGAGTATGGATATGACATCTGGATTCGAGAGGATACGTAAACCTGTTGTTATAGATTTACATGATGAAGAGAAAAGTGTGCAAAATATGTATGATGAGATTCATAATTAAAGATTTGCATCTGTTATTTGTGCATGCATCTATTAGGGGACTTTTTAAACCTTGTGAACATGCAAAGCAAAAACTTAATGTGTTTATAATAACTTTAATAATCCACCAAGAACTGCAGGGTGTTTCATGTCAAAGTAAAAATTGTAATGATACACAAAATTGAAGGAAATACAGTAAAATAATAGGGCAAAGTTAATTGATTATATAAATCAGTTTTATATCAAGCACATAAACACTGTTCTGTTTTGATTAAAACTGTGACACTGCTGCTCTCGTGTGGTGAGAGAGGAAAATATAAATGATGATGTGATGCAAATTATGTCCTTCTCTTGATAGATACATGGGTAGATCATAATTTCATATTGTTTTTTTGGCCATATTGATAACAACGGCTGCACCTCATTAAATATTTTTACTCACTTTCGGCCTCTGAATAAAGATATGTTAAATTCAATGTTTTCGTCCTGGAATTTGAGCAACCTTATCAACTATGATAGGCCTAGTCTACTTAACAAAAACCAGGAATGGAAACGTTTTTAAAAAGATTTTTAGATATTCAACGAACTGTTCCATTTCTGACAATTATTTGTCAGGCGTTACATGGTTATTATCGTAAAGCTTCCGCTAAGAAAAATAGTTCATCACAACACTGCAACACTTACAATATTAGTTTATACTATTATTATGTAACTAAGCAATTAAAATAGATTTAGTAACAATGTTGATCATTAAACAATTTAAATTACACGTCTTATATTTTAAGTTCGCTCTAATTCCGCTCTTTGTGTCACAGAGGCTACAGGTTTATTTTTCTTCCTAGCGATGTTTTTTTGTTTTTTGTTTTTTTGCTTTATCTGAATACTCTTCAACTTCTATACATCTATCAGTTTTATGTTCACTGTCTGTGACGACGGTTTTAAAACACAAGACATGTTGTAGCCTAACGTAGCCTATAGCAACGTCTTCGCTTTAAGTTAGAGGTCGCGGAGTGATACGACATATGTGAAAGTAGCACCAGTCGCTCGGCTGAGTGATGAATAGCCTATATGGCAGATAAAGACGATCTATTTGTCAGAGAGGTTTCAGAGGAAGCGCTGTAAAACGACTCTGATCGTTAAGCATATGGTTTTAAATCTATCAAACTAATAATAGTGAATATATAAAATTATTAGGCCTATAGGGTATTGCCAGTCTGCATCCCGTGAATCTCACTTGTCAGTCCCCTCACTGCGTCTCAGGGCGATGGAGAGCCACAGGTGCGCACAGGCTCAGGCTCAGGTGAGTTCGGGTGTCGGTTCCCCGTCCTCTGGACTCCCTCACCGGGCGGCTCTGATTCTGGCCCGGGGTGGCAGTAAAGGAATCCCTCTGAAGAACATCAAGAATCTGGCCGGTGTTCCTCTCATCGGATGGGTTCTGAGAGCTGCCTTGGACTCAGGAGTCGTTGACAGGCAACTACATTTGAGCTTTTCTTAACTGTTTTAATATTATCGCTTTAATACGTTTTTTTTTGTTGTTCATTATACTTTTCATTATTTTGTAGGCTATTAAACCAAACTGATCTGGGAAATAAATGAAATAGGCTATTGGCCGCACGTCTATTTACGCATGTCTGTTTTAGTCTTTTAACTAAGATTAAAATAGGCTTTTAGTCTCAATTTGTCTTTTGTGAGAAAAATTGAGTTATTTTTTTTTTTAATGACTGATGTCACTATGTGTGTCAGCGTGTGGGTTTCCACAGATCATGATGAAATTGAGCGGGTCGCAAAAGTCTGGGGTGCGAAAGTTCATCGTCGCAGTCCTGAAGTTTCCAACGATTATTCCAGCTCTCTGGAGACCATCCAGGAGTTCATCCGACTGAGACCCGGTGAGACAGACCTTCATCATCATCTTACTTTCATTTTATGCCTAAAAATTGATAACTTTCTGACATATGAGGGTTTGAAATACCAGGTAACATGGGGGAAGATGCCCCCCCTTAAGAACAATGTCAATACTTTTAAACTGTGACATATTTAGGTATTATAAATTTAGTGTGTGCTGGAAAATGATGTCTCAGCCAATGTGTTATGGTAGGAAATAAATAGAAACGTTTGCTAATTTAGTTATTAGCACAAAATGTAAAACAGTAAAAGAGGGGTTAGATGGCCCTAAGAAGCAAACACACACAGACACACACACACACACACACACATATATATATATATATATATATATATATTTATATATATATTTGTATAATCTATATATAAGTGTCATTCATGTAAAATAGCCTACTAAGTCAAATATTTTATTTAAAATTTTATTTTGACAATTTAGTTGATAATTATTGAATAACCGATGGCAGACAAAGCAGAATCCCAGGAAAAGAGTTTTGTCTGAAAGGTAAATTACTCTTTATATATATTTAATTGCCCAATTTTATTTGAAGATGTCATAATAGAAACACTGTGAAATCAAATTAAATGAATTTTCACTCAATTAAACTATAGGTTTTAATGAAAGCAAAGATGTCTGAAATGTACATCTAATTCATGGAAATATTACAAAATAGTAACCCATATATAAAAATAATATAGGCTAATAATAATCCATAATAACTATGGAAAACCCCCCACCAAATTTATAGGTGAGAATTTTTTTTTGTAATATAATAAATTAAATAAAAAAAAGAATAAAAAAAAAGTGTTATATGTGCATTCATGGGACTTTGTAAACATTTTGAACATGCAAAGCAAGTGGGATTTTTCACCCGCTGTGCGAACATCATACTCCTGATCGCTTATACAAGTCCTTCACAGTGTTATTTAACACCTCATTCATGGGTGTGTGTGTGACGAACAGTGCTGGATGAGTCAGCTGCTGAAACTTGTACAGAAAACAAAAGCATGTGAGATAAAAGTAATGCTTCCCTTAAGCACTACGAAAAATTAAGATAAAAAAAAAAAAAAAAAAAAAAATGCATGTGTGAAAAATTTATTATACAACAAATTGTATAATTTTGAAATAAAAATGTCAACTGTAAAATAATTATGGAGGGTCAAATTACTCAAAATGAGCATTAAATAAATTAAATACACAATTAAATTGTTAATAAAACAAAATATCATTCAATACATTTTTGAATATATACATCTTTGAAACAACTAAATGTGCCTAAACTAGAAACCTTTCAAAATTGAGTTATTTGGTCTTTCTAGTTTAGGCACATTTGCCACATCACAGTTATGGATGATCAAGTTACAGTAAAATATCTGTTGTTGACTTTTGTGGTTGAAGTTATTAAAATGTTTGACAACATATATAAAAATGTGCCTAAACGAACCTTTCAACTGTCATCTTTTGATTTGTGTGTGTGTGTGCATGTGGGTGTGTGTGTGCGTGCATGCGTTTCGTTTGTGTGTGTGTGTGCATGTGGGTGTGTGTTTGTGTGTGTGTGCGTGCATGCGTTTCGTTTGTGTGTGTGTTTGTGTGTGTGTGTGTGTGTGTGTGTGTGTGTGCAGGTGCGTGGGTTTCGTTTGTGTGTGTGTGTGTGCATTTGTGTGTGTTGGGGCCAGTGAAAATTTTAGAGAGGCAAGTATAAATTCAGTTTTTGTATTTTAAAAGAAAAAGAATATTAAAATTCTTTAGTAAAAAATAAATAAAATTGCATGTAATTTTTCCTGTAGATATATTTCTTTTAAATATTTTTAGGAAGCAAAAATAATTCATTATAATTTGCAGAGAAAATGATATTCAACAAGGAACATATTGCTGAAATTATGAGATATTTAAAAAAAAGCATGCATTTGTGTAACTTAAAGGGAGAACTGATACATAGCAATTACAAACAGTTCATTTTTATTAAAAACTGTTTACGGGCCAGAAAATGGGTCCATCTTTATTGTATTTGTCATTTGTTTTGTCGCTGTGTTTTAGAGGTGGACATCGTCTGTCATATTCAGGCTACGTCTCCATGTCTGCACCCTCATCATATCAGAAAAGCCCTACAGATGATCACGGGACAGGGGTATGACTATGTGTTTTCAGTGGTGCGCAGACACCAGTTTCGGTGGGAGGAGGTGGACAAGAAAGGTACAGTATCACGAAAACATCTCACAAACTCCCATAAGGAAACAATTGTTTAGTGACAGGTAGTTTAGATGGAACTACTTTCCTGCTTCCTTCACTATGTTCTTCACTATCTTTCATTGTAATTAGTGGGTAAGAATCCGACTTCGCCGAACATCGATGTGGCGCACAGACCTCGGCGCCAAGACTGGCCTGGGGAACTCTATGAAAATGGCTCTTTCTACTTTTATAAGAGAAAGGACCTGGAAAACGGCCTTACACAGGTGGATATTTATCAAAATATGGTGAAAAACCTGTTCCTCGCTCTCAGTCATGGAAAAGATTTGTATAAAAGGCAAAATTTTATAGCACAGTTATGTAATACTATATTAAAATAATTTAAAATAGAATATTTTATAATATAAAATAGGCTGAATCTATATTGTTTTAGCCATTTAATTTTTTTTTCAATTCCCCGAAATGCTCATTGTCCCCTTTCATCTGGTACACCACTTATGAGATTTAGAGTTATTTATTTATTTGTATATCTTTTGCCTGAGGTTAACAATCCAAAATCCAAATTAATCCAAATGGAAAAAAATAATCAAAATAAACGAATGAATAATATAAAATATGTTTTGTCATTGATGTGTTGAGTGTTAATATCATTGAAAATACAAAAAGTAAAAGAAAAACTTTTCAGAAATGTTGAAATACAAAAAGTTCTTCTAAGTTCAGAGTAAGAAAAGGCACCAAAAAAGTGTGCGTTTAAATGTTTTTTTTCAGTGTTCACATTACAATGTTTAAATGTTCGCATGAAAGATTTTATTTGAGAATTACATTTTTTTTTTACAATTTGTTAATTTTAGTTTGAACAGAGGTAAGTATTTTGAGATGATTTTGACACCATTTTAGAAAAAGATTTAATAATCACTGATATCACAACCAGTCCTTAATTTGTGAGACAAACTAAAATAAAGTACAAAAGTCAAATGTCAAGATGTTCATAAATACTTCCCATCACCTTTTATGGGAGAAAAACAAAGTGAACTCAATATTTTTCGAGAATGTCCCAAACTCAAAAAAAATAACTCATTAGACAAACTCAATTTAATTGAGGGCAGGATATACATCCAAAAAAATATGTGTAGCCAGTAGCCCCAACTCATAAAAACAAATTCAGGCAATGAAATGTAATTGAGTTGGGTCAACTCAATTTGATAAAATACAGTTTAAATGAAATTGATTACTTTTAATAAAATTACTTTTTATGATTGTCAAACTTAAAATAAAAAAATGTAATTGGTAAATTAATTATAAGTGACCACAAAATTCAAAGAAAATCCTCTAAATGTCCAACATAACTGACCATTAAACACTAACATCAACAACATATTTCCCTTTACTGAAAAACACATGAAATAACACTTAATCCCTAAATTTACTCTCCCAATGCAGTCCCTTGCAAAGCTTGCTGGGACTACAGATCCACTGCCCAGTTAGTTGTAAACAAAGATGATTCATGTAGTTTTAACACAAATGAATTAAGTACACTTCAGTCTTAAATATATTAGGGTTGATTGAACACAATTACATTAATTTGTGACAAACTGTTATAAAATTGTTACTTTTGCTCATTTTAGGAAGCAAAAAAAATCTTTTTTGAGTGCATGTGTGAAACCTCTCCATGAGAGCTCATGACCTCAAACGCTCTGCATCAGTGATTTTGATCTGTTCTGTGTGTTTTAGCTGGGCAAGATCGCTTACTATGAAATGCTGCCAGAGCACAGCGTTGACATCGACGTGGACATCGACTGGCCTGTCGCTGAGCAGAGAGTTCTGAGGTGGCGATTTCATCAAACTCGGTTTGTGACAAAACACAATAATGCAGATATAAATGCTGGCCTTTTCTGCAGGTTTGGCTACTTCGGCCGAGAGGAGAAAGCGGCGGTCAGGCTGTTTCTGTGTAAAGTGTCTGGCTGTTTGACGAGCAGTCAGATATACACGTCGGTTTCTGGAGAGGATCTTGTGGCCATCAATGCTCGAGACGTGGCAGGCGTACAGATGCTAAAGAGAGAAGATATTGAGGTACGCTCGTGTAGGCTGGGACAAATAATGGTTGAATTATTGCATTATTTTAGTGTGATTTTTGTTACCATGCATGATGCATTTGTGTGCCTGACACTGTGAGCACCTTCTGTATTTTTTAGCATTTATCTCAGCTTGTGGAAAAGTTTAATCTAGTTCATCATGTGACTCTTCTTGCTTACAGTATGTGTTATTACAGTGGTTATCAGTATATTGCGCAGGTACAAAACAGAGTAGTCGGATGTGATATTAACATGATACCAGTTAATGAAATATGCAGTATTTTTCTGCAAAGTTCTGGCAACCACAGCTTGTGTTTTCTTTTAACAGTATTTTTTATTATATAATGTAGCAACACCTGTTTCCTAACTTTCATCAGGTGATCCTCATATCCAGCGTGAACGAGCTGCTGTCCAGGGCGCTCCTGGAGAAAGTGTCCCAGCAGGCCGGATGTGGCCTCAGGATTGGAGACCAGCAGAAAGGGCTTGATGTGAAGCGGCTGATGGAAAAGAGGAAACTGCGCTGGGATGAAGTGGCCTTCATGGGTGAGGGTGTCATTTTAAAAATCCAGCTAAACCATGTCAAGTATCATTTATTTATATAGCACTTTATATGCAAAACAGATTGTTTCAAAGCAGATTCACAGTAATAATCAGGAAAATAACAGAATCAATGAGGAAGACTTCATCAAATATGGGACAAATTCAAATTCTGCTAGAAAGACAATAGTGTCATTCAACTCAGTTTAGTGTTGATTCAGTTCAGTTCAACGTCGATGTTGCAAAATCCATCAAAGTTATTATGAATCAACTGAACAATTCTCATTTTTTTTATATTACAGTGTATATTATAAATATGTTTTATTATAATAATTATAATAATGATTATTATGTCAACAGAACCGAACAGAACATGGAACCACATGGAAAATAATCAAATTGTTTATTGAGGTGATGTTTTCTCTCACAGGTTCAGAGGCTGAAGACGTAGAGATCCTGTCTAAGGTGGGGCTGAATGGCGTCCCGTGTGACGCACCTGTGGCAGATCTCATCGCAGCGAAATACACCTGTCAGAGACCCGCCGGCCACGGAGCCGTTCGAGAGTTTGCCGAGTACATTCTGATGCTGAAGAAAAAGAGCTCGTCATACGTGAACCAGGATCACATTGACAGGGCCAATTTTTAAAGCCTATTCCAGTTTCTATTCTAAACAATCATTTTGTGTTGCTGTTATAACATGACATTGGATGTAATTTGAATGAATAAAACACCTGAGTGAGTATTAACTTGATCCTTCTAAATCAAATGCAATGTTCATTTAGTTATTGCCAATACTGTCAGGTGTGGTGGTGGTGAAAGGAGCAAGGACTCAAGTGCAGACTTGATGGGTTTTTAATAATTATAAAATAAAACAAAACAGACAACAAAGACTACCCTGAGGGGGAAAACAAGACAGACTTGAACGACTTTTACTTTGACTTTCAAAGAAGCCATGTGCTCACACAAAACGAGACATGAACATGCAGCCTATGAAAACACTCATAAGCCACGTGTTCACACAAAACATGACAACATGAAAGCACACAGCAAGTGGAAACACATGCTGCGTGCTACACAGCACAAGACAAAACATGACATGAAACAAGGCACACAGACAAGACAAAACATGACATGAAACAAGGCACACAGACAAGACAAAACATGACATGAAACAAGGCACAGACAAGACAAAAAAGAGTGTCAGGGCTCTGTCACAAAACCAAGAAATAGACTCATTTTTTTTTGCCTATTCTTTTGCGTCCAAGTCACGTGACTTTCAAGATTCCGGCCGTGAGAACAAAAAACATGGCGGACATTTGGATGCTATTGCATTTTTTGTGAAAAAATCAATATTTAGAGTTAGTTTCTGCCTAAAAATAAGTTTTGATTACATTTCTAGCGAGAAATATATATCTTGTTTTCATAATATTCACTCAGTGAATCTACATAAGCACTCACTTGCTCGTTGTAGCGAAGATTTTTCAGATCTCGCCAGAAAAATGTGAAACTGATTCGTTTTGGTTGCTATGGACCAGGGCTGCAACAACGAATCGATAAAATTCGATTATTAAAACAGTTGGCAACGAATTTCATTATCGATTCGTTGTGTTGCGCAATTATTAGGTTGCGCCAGTCAATAATACGCAGAGATGTTTGA
The DNA here is from genome assembly GCA_029959095.1 of Rhinichthys osculus. NCBI lineage: Eukaryota > Metazoa > Chordata > Actinopteri > Cypriniformes > Leuciscidae > Rhinichthys > Rhinichthys osculus. The sequence continues at coordinate 5,739,478 of JARWKJ010000025.1, forward strand.
GTATAAATAAAAAAAAGTTGAGTGGGGAGCGGAGCAGATCTATGAGGCGCCGGACTGGACAAAAGCGAAGCGAACTCTGCGAGCGCGCGAGAGAGACCGAGGGCCTTTCTCAATCTGTGTTCTTGTCTGTACTTGTGTCCTTGTGTTCTTGTGAAACGTCATCTTTTGTGGCCCAAGTACTGTCTCAATACACAAGTTTACATTTTGGCAAGAACGGTTAAAAATCCCGGATGTGTTCTTGACACGCCCATTTTAACGAGGATGCATCGGTTGGTAACTTGTGTGAACTTGACGGCAGAAATATCCCAGTATTCAATTCGGCATTCGAGGAAGGAGATGCAGGTCAAGACAGTAATTCGTTTTTCTACAATTACGTACGCTATTTCATCACTAAATTAGGGTTCTCAAGTTTTATCAAAAGCTTGGAGTGAGATCACATGCGGTTATGGGAGGAGCCCCAGTGGAGCCCCGCCCCCCAATTTTACCCATTGTTCATAATAAACCAGCACAAATTGAAATTATAACAATTGGTAAATCTGATAAATGACAGAGCAATTCATCACATCAAATATACTCTTTAATGTTATATTTCAAAATTACATAAATATAACAAATTGCTCCAAACAGTTTGAAAAAACATATCTTTTAGCATTTTTCCCTGACATCTTTGAAAAATACAAATGCAATGGCAATGATTAATGTATGTTTTGACAGGATATAAAATATTACCAAGAGCATTATTAGCACTCTGCTTTAATACATGTAGGCTAGCCTTAATGTAACTAGAAAGACTAATAGGCCTACAGTATAATATATCATTTAAAATAAAAATGCTAACATTTCCCTTAGCCAAAGCTTCTGGCCTGGTTGCAAAGTAGTTGTAGAGTTTTTGACTGCATCAATAATAATGTATACAATGGGCTATACATAAAATGTTCTATCCTAAAAATGTTAGACGAGCTTTCTTCCAACTTACCTTCTCCATCACGACCTATGATCACGACGTGTGTTCGCGCGATGTTGATTACCTAGTGTAGGCTACGGTGGCCGAGAATGTGTGTGCGTGTGTTCGCGCGGTGTCGCAGTGGCCGAGAATGTTCAGTCAACTTCCATATGTTCGCGCATCTATGTTGCCTAGTAACGAACGCAATCTGGCCGAGATACGGACGCGCTGGCGGCAGGAAACTTCACTTTGTGTGCCTGCGCCTCGTATACAACGTTATATAAAGCTTGCAGGACAACTTTGGCATTGCCTTTTCAGCATGAGAAATACATGGTGTGGCGTGGGAGCGTGTGAACTGGCTGAATTGCGTGTGTCTCACGGCCAATGCGTGAGACTTGAGAACCCCGCTAAATTCACTTCTGAGAACATTTGATGTGAGAAATCAACTGTGTAGATTTCAAATATTGGCATTTTTACGAAAATTTATGGCGAATCAAAAATGTGCTCAAACGTTTTCGGGAGTGAGAATCTCCATAAGTGCCTGCGGGTGTTAAGTTAGCTAGCGAGCCAACCGGCCAGTTTGCTCACAGACTCGTGTTACCCCACGGTCAAGAGACCATTGCAGCCTGGCAGTTATCGTCAATAATTCTCGTTATGTTTGGGTATTGCAGACGGCATCTGTGCGGGGGAATTATTGCGCAATACCAGCAAGAACACATCGTCTCAAACTGTCAGCAGCGTCCTGTGTGCTCTCGTTACCTTGTGAGTTCATTCTTCCAAGAACAACTAGCAAGAGCTGTCTCCCCAAGAACACAAGTCCGTTCTTTGCATTCTTAGTTTTGAGAAGTGTGTCCGAGATCACGCGAGAGAGACCGAGTGTGTCCGAGATCGCGCGAGAGAGACCGAGTGTGTCCGAGATCGCGCGAGAGAGACCGAGTGTGTCCGAGATCGCGCGAGAGAGACCGAGTGTGTCCGAGATCGCGCGAGAGGAGAGAGACCGAGTGTGTCCGAGATCGCGCGAGAGAGACCGAGTGTGTCCGAGATCGCGCGAGAGAGACCGAGTGTGTCCGAGATCGCGCGAGAGAGACCGAGTGTGTCCGAGATCGCGCGAGAGAGACCAGAGCCCGTCTAACAAAGAGCCTTGGCACTTCCTATTAGCCCCATTGTGTATCATCTTGTTTGCAGTTCCATTAGAATTCCACTGGAGGTGATCACGGGCGAGTGCAGAATGAATGGGAGTCTATGGAGCTAAACGGCTAAATGTATCTCTTTCTCCTGCTTGTCGTTGAATCAACATAGATTTTATTGTTGATTCCGCAAGTTCAATATAGATTATAGGCCAAAAGTCGAATGAACGAGTACTTATGTCCTTTCGATTTCATACAGGTTAGGCCGTTGTTGGCCGGAACACGCTAGCATTTGGCTATTATGTGACGTCATCAAATTTTTGAACGGATTTTTAGAACAGATAAGTGAACTTAAAAATGCAATTTTCAGCTGAGTGTATTATCTTAGCCCTCCCTTTTGGATGTAACTTTCAAATTACATCCTGAGAAAAGTGGATTTCTGGGGGTGAAACCCCATAGACTCCCATTCATTCTGCACTCGCCTGCGAGCGCCCCCGCATGGACAGAGACGTGTTACTGCAGCCAGTCCAATAACCGGAAGTAACCAGACAGTGCCAATTCTCTTCAATTAGACATAGGCTGCGTTCCAAACCGCATACTCAATGAGTAGGTACTTAATTTCAATGAGTACTTACTTAACGAGCGCTAAAAGAGTAGGTACTTTATAGCCAAATCTCGTTGAGTATGAATGCGATCCGGACATCATCCGCCATGTTGACGTTATCATGTGACCTACGACGCGTCATCACAAGCGCAAAAACTTAAAAGATGAACGACACGGGGGTGGGGGAGGGACCAAGATGGCCGAGTAGGTAGACATTGACAAAATTTTGGGACAGAAGATATTTTGCAAGCTGTACTACTACAATAGAGAAATAAACCTTTTAAATAAAATAAAATCTCTGAAGAGGAAGACTTAGAGAATACTTCCTCAACTGATGAGGAACTGGGAGAGTAGTTATTAGGGAGATGATGTGTATGATGACTCTAAGAAAATGTCTTCACAGTGTGTTGAACCCAACCGTCCGTGCTGTTTCCATATTTTTATATAGTGCTGTGTGTTAGGAATTATATTTCCTTAACATAACTGCCGTGGCAAAAAAAGGTTGGGAAACACGTACTGCTCTAAATTGTAATGTATACTCATGCATTTTCTGTAAAGCTGATTTGAAATGATTGTGATCAGCGACATGCAAATACATTTAAATTGAATTATATTGGTTGGGGCAGAGGGTGGGGACTAATGGGCTAAAATAATGTTTTTTTACAGTTTCATTGGAATTTGCAGTACATGCTCTAAACACAAAGAAATCTTACAACAGCAGTAAAATAGCCTCAGGCTTCACATACAAGTTATTACAGCACGGACGTTTGGGTTCAACACACTGTGAAGACATCTTCTTAGAGTCATCATACACATCATCTCCCTAATAACTACTCTCCCAGCTCCTCATCAGTTGAGGAAGTATTCTCTAAGTCTTCCTCTTCAGAAGTCATCTAAGGACAATGTTTGCAGTCCAAGAATACTTTTGTATGCTGTGCGTGCTGTAGCCAGTTGTGCTTCAACTTCACACAATCTTCTCTTCAGCACACAGAGTAGTCCCTCACGTCCTTTCTCCATTAAGCGCTCTGTACTGCCTGAGAATGTGACATTAAAATATAAAGAAATGAGCCAATGGTTACCAGAGAAGCAAATTGAAGAAAAAGACTAACTATTTATTGTCCTTACATTTCCCATTGGTGTCTTCAGTGAGCTGAAAGGTAAACTCTTCAATCAGTCCAGCAAACACTCCTCATGTACTCCATTATGCTGCTTGACTTCGCGAACCACAATAACTTCTTCTTCTTTCAGTCTAGCCAGCAGCATTACCTTGTCAAACACAGGGCCGGATTAAGAGTTCAGAGGCCCCTGGGCACAATGTCTTGTAGGCCCCCCCTTAGGGCCAAATGTATATTTTGTCCAAGGACATTTTAATATGGCATTTACAGTTTTACTGACTTAAAAGGAACTTTGTTGCTATGCTGGAGTAAAGTTCATAAATGGTCATTCTTTCCCATAGGATTTTGTAAAACTATGTTGGGTGGACCCCTGTGCTTCTAGGGGGGTTCGGGGGCATGCTCCTTTTTACATCTTTTTAGTTATGAGAGTCTCAGTCTACATTACATTATCAATGGTGTTTTAGGATGCCAAACAATTATTATAATAATGTAATAATGATTTATATAATTATTCCTATGACGTAAAATCCATAATATAGCCTATAAATGTACTATAAATGAAAATGAATATTTCAAAAGTATATTTTAGTCTACATTACACTATGACTATAATACAGGAGAATTTAAATACTTTTGTCCTAATTTCTTCACTTGCAAGAAATAAACCCTTGAGCTTTTATTTAGTAGAAAACACCAGATAACCATGCTGATCGCGTGAGCAAAGTGCACTTTTCTTTAAATCACCCAGCACACACAGGATGCCTATTCTTAAAGTCTTGTGCTGTTTTATAAAGGCACAAAGCCATATCATGGTTTCGATTTTAGTTCGTTGGCCAAATATAACACTAGAGACCTTAATGTTAGGTTATACATTTTACATCTCATATGTGTTGGGAAAAGGGAGAAGAGAGAGTTCGGCAAAAGGAGGATTCGAACTCGGGTCGAGCGCATCAAAAGCTGCTTTCAAGCACTTCACGCGTTACGACCTAAGACACTGTAGCTATTCCGTAACGGGTGTCTTTTTGCTAAAAAGACAGGCACTTAGTGCAAATATACGCTCCGTTATCTAAAATATATTTTTTCTTTCCCTCGCTTTGGCCACAAGTGCGCATGGCGAACTTGCAATGAATACATTTTATCAGACCGGCCCTCGCGGCCTCGAAAACACTACCGGCCCACCGGGGAGACTCCCGACTCTCCCGATTGCCACTCCGCCCCTGGTGCCCAGGGCCCCTTAGATGTCATGGGCCCCTGGGCAAGTGCCCAGTTGCCCTAATGGTTAATCCGGCCCTGGTCAAACACATTTTTTTTCCGCTCCATATGACCTGCAATATATTACATCACCATGACCTGCAATATATTACATCAAAGTGTTATCTTACAACCTCCTATAAAAATATTGGGACAGAAGATAGTTTGGATGCTGTACTACTACAATAAAGAAATAAACCCTGACAGGATGAGCCAGCGCTTCGCGAAGGGGTTCGATCACATCCATTTACAAATGACTGCATTCTTTTTTCTTTTTTTTTTGCATATTGCTTAGTGTCTTAACATTTTTTTAACATCAGATTCCATATTTACATCAAGATTTGTGCATCAAACAATTTGTATTCAGTGCATTTCAGAGGAAGGACTCACATTCCCATGGCCAGGAGTAGTTGTCCACAGCCAGGAGTTCATTGGGAGGAGGCAGTTTTTCAACTTCCCCCACAGTAGCATTGTGGTCATTGATGGCAACTTCCAAGGCTTTCTTCTCAACAGCAATCTTTCTTCTCAGTTGATGCCTTCGCTTATACCCACCTACAATGAGAAACACAAAATGAGTGTGCATTCACACGATGACTACACAAAAGCACCATACAAAATAAGACTTCACAATATGCATGTACTGTTTACGTTATGATTATTGTGACAGATGTTGTGTGATCATTTTTGCATCACAAGTTTTATTATCATTTGAAAAATTGTGAAAAAACTTGGGATTTTTTTTTAGGAATCTATTTTAAACAATCATATTTTTTTGGAATTAGAGGACAAAATTGGTAGGTAAGGACATCTCTGGAAATATTTGGATATTGCACTATTATGATTTTGACAGTTTTTCAGTATGCTGTATAACTCTTGTTTTTCTCTGAAAGAAACAAGAAACAAAAAACACAATATGAAGAAATAATAAAAAACTTTACCATTCATTCCAATTAAAATAACTGGCTTTCCGTTGGAAAAGTTTGTTTGTCCAGTGGAGCAGTCACAGCAGGGAGGAATGATTGGTAACATGCAATCTAAAAAAGCAGAATTAGTTGACATATTAAAGTAAATGAAACCAAAAACTCAAAAGTGAGGGTGTTGTTTCTATCAAACAAAACTTCATCCAGCATGTTTGTTGGAGTAAACCTGGGTTTGTTGTGTAAAATGTAAAACAGCCTATATAACCTGTGACTTAAAAACGACCTTTTTCATGATGGGAGAATTTCCCCCCCTCATGCTGCTGAACAAAAGTGGATGGTGGCAGGTGTCTGAAGAACCCCTCCACCATGGATGCTCTGTTATGAAGCATCAGGGCCTCATGTGTGGAAAGGTCACAGGCTGTGCAGTAGAGTGATCGTGGTTAACAGTCCCTACACATCACTACTACAGCCTTGTGTCCACAATGATGGCAAACCCCCTCCTTGGGCTTCTCAGATGACAATATATTGTTCACCATGAAGGGCCTCATTACTGTTCAATTCTCCAGAGAGGAAGTTTGCCTGTTCCTCCAGTGTGAGGGGAGAGGTTGTTCAGCACCACTTCCCAAGAGGTCTCGGACATCTTGAATGAGGGAGTCTGAAAATGAAAAGGGAAGAAGGCAATGGTACATCTGGGCAATAAGCACAGAACAAATGAGGAAAGAAGTATTAAGGGGAAAAAAACTAAATTTTCGATGGTCACAGTGTCTTCAGTTGTGCTGGTAGACGGAGCACAGGAGGGTGTAACGCTTGCTGAAGAAACTGCAAAAATATGAATATCCATTTAGAACTTGCTCAATGAATAATGAATGCAACTACTGACGAAAAAACCAACAAAAAACCAACCAGTAGCTGAATCTCGCTTTCGTTTCTCCCCAGCTTTTTGGCAGAGATTGACCATCTTTGTCATCATCAAGCCAAACACACAGCTTTGTGCATTGTTTTGACCCTCCTTCAGTGTGTGAAATCGTCACATAAATTTTAAGTGTTCCTTTGAAACAGTAATTCTTATGGTGGCTTAAATATTATACATCCAATGTAATACGTTCTATGTATGATGAATGGTACGCGTATGTATTCCTGTGTAATATACTTAGTTTCCACTGTATATTTTGGTGAGAATGGGGGATATCTCTTTAAGGCCTCGGCCGCCCTTAATTTCTATCAAGGTGCACCAAAGCTTACTTAGGGTAGTGGTGAGAATCAAAAAGGGAACAGTTGTGTTTTGAATACATGGCGCCCATATTGTTTGCTGCAGCTATAGAGATTTAAAGCTTGTTCCTTATGGTTTGATAGTATTTTTTCAAACGATACACTCGGTCTCTCTCGCGCGAACTCGGACACACTCGGTCTCTCTCGCGCGATCTCGGACACACTCGGCCTCTCTCGCGCGATCTCGGACACACTCGGTCTCTCTCGCGCGATCTCGGACACACTCGAGCTGCCTCCCAATTCGCCTACTTATACTACGCCCTAAAAGTATGTACTCTTTTTGTGAAGAAAAAGTACATACTTTTGAGTGTGTAGCAAAAGAGTAGGCAAGCTTTGGGACATACTCCGTCATCTTTAACGGACAGATCTGTCGCATGCATCCTGTGATTCCTGTCATCGCAAACTGCCCTGTCAATCATCTCGTCACAGTTAAAATCCTCCATTCAATCTAATATAACTTCTTACCATTTCGGAGAGAATTGTTGTCGCACGTTCATCTGCCAGTCATGGGTCTTTCATGCCGAGACTCTCCTCATGTGTTTGGAATTTGAATATAATAATGCATTAGAGTTAAAAGTCATTAAAGTTAATGGCTAAACGTATCTTTGCAATAGTTCACAATGCTGCTGCAGATGCAATATAATGCGGACAACATTTAATAAATACATTTTAGTCAGGTTAGATACTGACAATTAATCACTCAAACCCCTTTGTCTAAACCTCTCTACATAACCGTCGGACTCGCGCGTCCTCCATGTCTGTAGTTTTTGAACACTTTTCACTTGTGTTTGTAGTTCTAACCGAATCCTCGTCCAACGCGCGATGGGTTGTGGGCAATATCAGCCGTTAGAGTGCGCATCGATCTACACTTCGGATTCTGACTGGATATAGTAGACCATCCGGGTCTCTTTGGGACACTCATTTCAACATACTACGATTTGGGACGTACTAATTCTATTTTCGAATACTATTTAGGACGGATGGTATGCGAATTGGGACGCAGCATCGGCCTCTCTCGCGCGCTCGCGGAGTTCGCTTTGCTTTTGTCCAGTCCGGCGCCTCATAGATCTGCTCCGCTCCCCACTCAACTCAACTTTTTTTTTTTTATACTCAAACATCTCTGCGTATTATTGACTGGCGCAACCTAATAATTGCACGACACAACGATTCGATAATGAAATTCGTTGCCAACTCTTTTAATAATCAAATTTTATCGATTCGTTGTTGCAGCCCTGGTCCATAGCAACCAAAACGAATCAGTTTCACATAATTCTGGCGAGATCTGAAAAATCTTCGCTACAACGAGCAAGCGAGTGCTTATGTACAATCACTGAGTGAATATTATGAAAATAAAATATATATTTCTCGCTAGAAATGTAATCAAAACTTATTTTTATGCAGAAACTAACTCAAAATATTGATTTTTTTCACTAAAAATGAGAGAAATGTCCGCCATGTTTTTTGTTCTCACAGCCGGAATCTTGAAAGTCACGTGACTTGGACGCAAAAGAATAGGCAAAAAAATTTTTTTTAACAGTCATACAATTCAAGGGCCATTATTGTAACCCCTTAGCCTGGTTAAAACCAGACCATTCTCAGTTGTAACTGAGTTATGGTCTGGCAAAGCTTCATAGACCAATCATTTCCAAAGGGGCGTCACCAGCGGACGTAACTCAAATGCCTCTTGGAGCAATTGGATAGACTTAAAACCAATCAGAGCGATGAAGATGACGTATGCAGCGCGACGTTCATCTGTTATGGAACAACTTAGTTTGAATAAACGAGCAGACACTGATTAGCTACTTCCTCTACATTTATTTAAAATTAACAGCAAGACAACTGGAAGTGAATGTGCTTTCCATTAAATAAATCACACACAGTAAACAAAACCTTAACAAAAAAAACTTTGCAACTTAGACGCGCAAACTGGGTGCCGGTGCTGTGAGACGAACGGCTCGGGCAGATTCGGCTTGAAGTCGTTCATCCTCGGATACGGCGCTGCGCTTGCTGTTACAAAATACCCAATGCAAGCGAAATGGGGTCTTGACGGTCTTGCGCACCGAACGCGTGATTTTTACCCCGCGCACCTTCGCGCTCGTGCGGACGCGTCGAGTATAAACAAGGCTTTACTCCGCGCGCTCTGATCGGTAAAGGGGCACAGCACAGACCTCTCCCGAATCATCTCCACCACCCAGCCTCCGATCGCACCACTAACTCCACCTCCGTTTCTCTCGTAAGCTGATATTAGTATTTAAACATTCTCTATGATAAACTTTTGTGAAAAAAAATATTTTAATAACATGGTTTTGGCGGTTATATAGTTCTAATGATGATGTTCAACTATAACCGTCACACATAGTTCCACAGCGGCATCCATCTTTGTAAATGTAAAAAATCTGCTTCACCGTCGCTGCGCTGTCGTCATCGTGTAAAGCCCGCCCCAACGTTTCTGATTGGTGCCGTGATTTCGACGGATTGGAAATGGACTTCAATGAGCTCTTTGCCAGGCCTACTTGCAGAGCAAATCTAAATTTGCCGGAAGTGGTCTGGATTTTCCCAGGCTAGTAACCCCTCTACGTTTTGCACTTTGGACCAATGTAGTCAGGGTACATTTTTATATGAGACTGGGTTGCAATGTACCCTGAGTGTAAACCTTAGCCGCAAGCGATTTGCAAAGGTTATATAAAGGTTAATTCAATTTTACACTCACTTCTTCTAGAGGTGCAGCAGGACACGAATAGTTGGTACCGATTCCTTTTTCAGGAGTAGCTTCTTAGCAAAACCAGCTTTATACTGACCTTCGTTTATAAAGCAGTCTGCTGAGAAATGATCGCGCAAACATGAGAGCATTAATGTTGATTGTGGGGAATATTCCCTTCGAAAAAAAAACTCAGCCACTGTGTCTTCAGCGGTTCGGATTTAGGAACATCAAAATGACTGTGTTCGTTATTACACCCAAGAACAGAACAGCACAATTGCTTAGACGCCATTCTGCTCCAGCGGATCAACAATGGCGGACTATGATGACAGCTCACTCAGTGCGGGTCTGTGTTGAAACGCTGCTGTCAATCAACAATCGTGGGAGGGGCATCCGACCGTGTGACGTCACACGGTCGAACGGCTCGATTTGAGACGGGAAAACATATAAGGAGATTAAAACAAAAACAATCATTATATGATGTTTGTGTACAGGCACTGCCAACTAGAGCTTAGATCGGGCCCAAAAAATCAAGCCCGACCCGACCCGAGCCCGTGCACGTTGTGTCCGAGCCCGGCCCGGCCCGGCCCGACACATTAACTGTAATTATGAGCCCGAGTCCGATTTAAACCCGACCATTTTTAATACGTGGGCCGTTATAACCAGGGGCGATGCCAGATCGTTTTTTTTAACGCAGGTGCTGAATGGGTGCTAGACCATTGACAGGGGGAAGCTGCGCAATTTTACAGTATATATATTATATAAATACTATTAAAAAATGTACAAAAATTGGCTACTTAATATTTAATATTCAATTATTTTAATTATCACAATGAAAGTTTTAATTTTATTAAATTGAACAAGCACAACATTCAGCATTCAATCAAATAGGTCTATTCTTAAAGATTCATTATTATTAATAATGTTATTTTGACATATGCGTGCGACGCGTGCAACAAGCAAGATGTGCATTTGTAAATTCGGTGACCAGCGTGCCGAGAATTGATTTAATTTATGATGAGATGGCTCCAGTTCACAGGCTATGGTGACCGCGGCTCGCCGGCGCCTTCATGTCATGATTATATTGTCTGCTATATTTGCTTCTTATTAAATACAGGAAATTGGTTGATGAAAAATGTATTAAAATTAAGATACAATTTATACAAAACGAAATACACTTTAAAGAAAGGTTTTCTACAAAACAAAAAATAATTAAGTGGTCAAAATCATGCCTGAACCACTCCATGTCTCCCGATATTGCGCATCCTCCTGTCTACTCTGTTCACTTTCATAATCAACATAGATGAAAAAAAAAATAACATTATAATGTTTTAATATGAAACTAAATGTGCTTACTTAAAGGCTACAACACGTACTATACACAGACTCTCTATTTGTACAAATTGCCACACATTCATTTAATTCTGAATTTTGCACACTTAAGTTGAAAGTCATGTTGCCTTTATTGCGTGCATTTATTAATTATTATCTTTACGAATAATGTAACAAGGATGAAGCATGTAAACTGCGTTGTTTGTTTATTCAGAATCGAAATGATCGCAAATGGATCCGAATGAAGAAACGTACAAAAAAAGAAGAAATAAAGAAAACCTCGCCCTCAGCGGTATGCTTGGAGAAGTAACAAAAGAGGACATTGAAGGCTGACTATTATCCTTTCTGTCATGGCAAGCCTGCTTCATGTGTCTGCTCATCGTTGAAGTCCTCGTTTTTTTGGTGTCATAGGCGAGCAGCGCGCCGCACTCAACAAAGCCAACACATATGTTGTCACTGCCCACGACTAATTTAAAATATTTCCATACCTCCGACTTTCCTTCATACTTGCTCAAAGTTAATTCTCCTGTTTTTTTGTTGTTGTTTTTTTTACTTCTACAAGCTCCATGTTGCACTTAAGCTACACAATACAGCACAGTGTGCGTGCGTGCGTGCGTGTGAGTGGAGGAGACGTGACGTGCTTGACCAAGGGCCCGACCCGACCCGACCCGACCCGACCCGAGCATAGTGGCGGGAAATATCGGCCCGGCTCGGGCTCGGGTAGAGAATCTTAGCTCTACTGCCAACATACATTTCAGTACAATCAACTTGAAAAAGTGCATGTACCATTATATGACCCCTTTAATGCCTAATAATTTAAAATCCCAAAATTGTAAGGTAAATCTGTACCTTTTCCTTTAAATAATCCGATATATTATACATAATGATATTTTCTTTTCTTTTTTTTCAGCTGAAAAGACCAAAAGGGCCTTTCGGACTCAGTCAGCCTATTATTGTTGGAGGAGAAGTAAACAGAGGAGACGAAAAGCTACAAAGGCAAACATTTGCAAAGTAGAGTATATGTGTGTTGGTTTTAACCCTTAATCAAACATTTTATCAAGCATTTGTTGATTCTTAAACCTTTTCTTACAAAACTTTTTCTTACTGTTTGCAAGAGTGGAAAAGCAAATTTGACTTTACACATGACATTTGTCAACGTCGTGTTGTGGAACGATTTCCATTGACACTGGTATGATCTTCTGTGTAAACACTTTGGAAAGTTCAATTAAGTTGTTCTCTTCCAATCCACTCACTTCCAAGTAAGTGAGCACATAACTTTCCATTTTCCTTGAGGTCACGGTGCTTACCCTGGACATTCAACCGTTTTGCTAGTGCATTGGCAGAGCTGCCTTGGTCCATAAAGGCATACACTTATATGCACTTGTCACTCTTTTTGGACTTTATCTTGATAGGCATGACAAGAACACAGTTGTCGGCCCCGGTGCAGGCACTTGTCTCATGACTTATTGTGGTAGGTAACTTTCACCATTTCCTTCTCGGGAATCTTGTCTTGAGTGGTTAAGTGTAACATGCTAGGATGTTTCTTTGACCACAGCTGACATGTACTTCTTCTGTTACAAACTTTGCTTAAGTGTCCTTTCACTAAGCATCCAAAGCAAAATAGGAAAAATTTCCTACAAATAGGAAAAAGAGGCTACAATTTGCAAGAGCTCACCAAAATTGGACAGTTGAAGACTGGAAAAATGTTGCCTGGTCTGATGAGTCTCGATTTATGTTGAGACATCCAGATGGTAGAGTCGGAATTTGGCGTGAACAGAATGAGAACATGGATCCATCATGCCTTGTTACCACTGTGCAGGCTGGTGGTGGTGGTGTAATGGTGTGGGGGATGTTTTCTTGGCACACTTTAGGCCCCTTAGTGCCAATTGGGCATCGTTTAAATGCCACGGCCTACCTGAGCATTGTTTCTGACCATGTCCATCCCTTTATGGCCACCATGTACCCATCCTCTGATGGCTACTTCCAGCAGGATAATGCACCATGTCACAAAGCTCAAATCATTCCGAATTGGTTTATTGAACATGACAATGAGTTCACTGTACTAAAATGGCACCCACAGTCACCAGATCTCAACCCAATAGAGCGTCTTTGGGATCTGGTGGAACAGGAGCTTTGTGCCCTGGATGTGCATCCCACAAATCAAGATGCTATCCTATCAATTTGGGGCAACATTTCTAAAGAATGCTTTCAGCACCTTGTTGAATCAATGCCACGTAGAATTAAGGCAGTTCTGAAGGCGAAAGGGGGTCAAACACAGTATTAGTATGGTGTTCCTTATAATCCTTTAGGTGAGTGTATATATGTATATATATTTATATATTGACAGAAACAAACCAGCCTGAGGGTGAGGGTGGGGGAACCGATTGCAAATGTTAGTTCCAGTCAAATATTTAAAGGTGCATTGCGCAACTTTTCATGTTAAAAATACCTGTTTTTCTATCCTATACATGATTAAAGAACTGCCTGATGGGCTGTATGATCCCTTCTCTGCGCACTGAGATTGCCTCTATAATCCTGTACAGTAAAATATATAAGAGGAATTCGGGCTCGAATTTGAGACTGGGCGTGACGTCATGCGCGTTCACGCTCACCAGGCTATGTCTCGCAGGTTTGTGTATTCGCCGGCGCCTCCATACTCCACATCAGCGAAGACAACTCGTGCGTCAAAGGTAAGATGGATTCAGAGACCGGCTTGTAGTCCATTCCAAACCCCAAGCAAACTCCACGTAAAGTAAAGAAAAGAAATGTTTTGTCTAGTGCCACCAAAAGGTCCAAATTGGAGTCAGACAGGCGTCGGAGTAAGACGAGAGTCAACCTCGGGAAGGCTTTCAACAAATGGAAAGATCTCCGGTCTGCTCTTGGTCTCAAACGAGATCCTCAGTTGGCTTTGTTCTTGATAAAACGGTAAGACATAGCCCAGTCTCTAATGTCTGATACGGCCAATCTATGTATGACAACAAATGACGATGCGTAAAATGTGTAATGCTTTAGCATAAGCTAGATACATGTACAATCAGAATTGGTTGCAGTTTCGCTTGTCGCCAGAGGGGGCGTAGTTCTGCAAAAACTCAGAGACTTGCGTTTTGCACCTTTAATACTTTATTAGCCTATATATTGACACATTACACATTATATCTCAATATATGTCATAAGTGATAACATAATGCCTTTGGCAAGCGCCACTATTTGAGCCGTCGGAAGGGCTGTGACGACATGCGTCCGACCAAAGTGACAGCTGACAAAACCAGTTATTGTAGATGTTACTCCATTTTCTATATTAAGTTGACAAAAAAAATTCAGGGTGTGTTTGCTGAATATTTCCTCTATTATTCGTTAGAATTTTACATTCGTTTTGAAGCCATTATCTGTGCCTGTCGTGAATAAGGTACTCGGCTTCGGGGCGCATCCGTAGTTTTAACAGGCCCATAGGACATTACGCGCATGCTAACGTCTGAATGGCACCAGATTGCGAATTACCCCACCATAATTGGGGGGTACTGCTCCTTCACTTCTTCTATGACCATCATGGTCCACTACCATATCAATCCCCACCGTGATCGACAAGTGCAACATGTGTTGTGCAACACACATACAAGGTCTAAACATGCGACAAACTGATAATCAGTAGACTACAGAATCTCTCATTGTTATTATATATCCAAAAGAGAACTATTTTGATCAACTCCCAAAAAAAGTGCCTGATGTCTGTGTGCCCTTTCCTTTTACTCAAATCGCTTTACATTAAAACGTTCCTACAGTGAAAATACGAGTTGACTTGTATTGTAACTGTAATTATATTTTTTCACAATATCAGAAAAATTATCTGACCCCCACAAAACTAATATTTCTGTCCCTTTGGGGGTCTTCATTGGGGGGTATGATACCCCCCCGTACCCCCTGTAATTCGAACTATGAATGGGACCTCAACAGACCATTTTGTAAAAATAAAAAAACACACAAACAAATCTCATGAAGGAGCATGCCCTGAGAACCTGCAAACACAGGTCATCAACCTCCAAAACAGAAGTATTCTTTGAGATATGCGTTTTGTTATTGGGGGCTGGCAATGGTTAGGGTGGAGCACATGAACGTCTTTAAATGGCAGCGTGACCTTCTTTCCGGCCCCTTTGCTTGATGCCAGAACGCTAGTGATCACATCTCCAGCCTCTTAATCATAAATCTGTTAAACAATTCGTTTATAAAATGTCTGCGGAGTTTGAACTTTGTCCTGGAAGAAAAATCGGGGGCTCCAACCCCTGTTTTATCATCGCTGAGATTGGACAGAACCATCAGGGAGACTTAGAAATCGCCAAACAAATGATCCGAATGGCCAAGGTAAAGTATAAAGTACTGCTTTATCAGATGTGAAGTGCAGCGGGTTTTTTTTACTGCAAAATGTGTTCTTTGTGAACCGGCCCAAACTTAGAATCCTATCTGTTTAGTATCCTTGGTAATTTCACACCGGAATTTTTTTTTTTTTAAATTCAGGTCAATAATTAAGAGTGTACATTTCTGTAATGGAGCTCCTGAGCTATAACTCACACATTGTATCACATTAAATTAACTTTTAGATTTCTTATATGGTGAAACTCATTTTTGTTGTCAACAAATCCACTTCTACTTCCTACTTTAACTTCACACAGGACTGTGGAGCTGATTGTGCCAAGTTTCAAAAGAGCGAGATCGAACACAGATTCACCAAGCTCGCTCTGGAGCGTGCCTATACGTCCCCTCACGCCTGGGGCCCGACCTACGGGGCCCATAAACACCATCTGGAGTTCAGTCACCAGCAGTACAGAGAGCTGCAACAGTTCGCCAATGAAGTTGGCATCTTCTTTACTGCATCAGGGATGGATGAGGTGAACACATGAAAGAGGGTCTCAATGTTTATTATATATATCAAGAGAATATACACATATTAAACCCAGTATACTGAAATGCATTTCATAACTTTTCCTTTCCCTACCCCAATCAGATGGCTGTAGAATTTCTTCATGAAATCAATGTGCCGTTTTTTAAAGTTGCCTCAGCTGACACCAACAATATCCCTTACCTGGAGAAAACCGCCAAAAAAGGTAAAACTCACTGACGTTGACACCCATTTCAAATGAAAAGTCCAGAAGCTGTTGTTACATAATCTCAAAAGTGTTGTTGCTGAAAACTCGTTCTGCTTTGACAGAGGTTTGTCAGATTCACTGCCAAGGTCACAATGTTCCTCTATTTACAAAATTTCAGACAGAGAGTACACATGAGAAAAGTACAAGCCCAACCGATAACTGAATCTGAGAAGCTTCTTTTGTGCGCTTGAAGTCAGTTATTCTGGAGTGCCTGAGAAATTATGGATTGACAGTGCTGATTGGCCAGAGAGCAGAGCCAATGAAACCTAGAAATCCTGGTGTGGATTTTCTGGAGTTTCATGTTGCTGGCTTTGAGTCTACAGATAATTTGTCATGTGTGTAATGTGATAATGACTAAAACTTTGACCTGATTTTCTCCCAGAAGCAGCCATGTCTTGAAGCTGATGTTTTGGTGTATTTGTGTAGGTCGTCCCATGGTGATTTCTAGTGGGATGCAGTCTATGGAGACCATGCGCTGTGTTTACCAAACCGTAAAGAAGCACAATCCCAATTTCACGTTCCTGCAGTGTACAAGCGCTTATCCGCTGCCATTAGAGCACGTCAACCTCAGCCTGATCCCTGTAAGACACAAATCACTTATTCTCATCTTCATAAATTACTGAAGAAAATATTCATTAACCAAGGGTTTTTTGATTTCACCATGGATAGAAGACGAGACATATGTGCATGATGACGATTCATTCAATTATTTAATTTTTAACATTGAGTTGACTAAATTGTTTGTTTTATTATTTAAAGACATCCAGTTGTCACAACGATTTTCAACAATTTTGATATTTTGAATTCACATAAAAAGTGGTTGAATATTTGTTTTCATTTTGCTAAAAATGTATTGTTCATTGTTATATCATTTAAGCATAAGGGTTTTCACACCAAGGACAATTTTCACAGTGTATTGTATCTGGCAAATTTCTAAACGCTATATTAATATTAAAAATGATTGAATATTTGGTTACATTTTGCACAAATTAAGTGTTCTTTGCAGGGTTATTATCGTTAATTAAACTAAAACCATAAAAAACATTTAAGACATTAATGAAAAAGACATTTTCATTACTTGATATACAATAAACTAACTGAAATGAAAACTGAAACCATTTCAGCTATTTGCTAAGGCAACATTTCTCATTTTTAGTTTAGTTTGTAACTGAAGTATAAAATAACTAAAACTAAACAAATACTAAAACTACATATTTAGAAAAAAAACTTGTAATAGTAAAAATGACAAAAACAGCAAAACTACTAACACTAACTTAAATTGAAATGAAAAAACAGAATAGTATATCACTGATACTAAAACAATACTGGTTCATTCATTGTTATATTTTAATTTAGCAAAAAAAAAAAAAAATTGTAATATTATGTCAGGACATTTTTGTTCAATTTTTATATGATAGAATCATATATAAAGTGTTTGAACATTTGGTTAATTTTGCATTTCTCATATAAATTGTTATTGTGATATAATAAAGTTAGATGCCATTTCAGTCAGAGAATTATTGACTGAAATGAATTTATACGAGATATTGACTAAATTTAGAGGATATTTTCATCAAACGAACCCCCCCCCCCCCCCCCCAAAAAAAAAAACACTGTTCTGGAGTTTACACTCTTTATACATTAAGATTTTTAGTGAGTAGTGTGAAGTCCGTCTGTTACCCTTTTCCTACACAGGAGTTCCAGAAGGAGTTTCCGGACATTCCCATCGGCTACTCCGGACACGAGGCGGGCATCCATGTGTCTGTGGCCGCTGTGGCACTCGGGGCAAAGGTCCTGGAGCGTCATGTGTCCCTGGATAAGAGCTGGAAAGGCAGTGACCACGCAGCATCACTGGAGCCGGCGGAGCTGGCGGAGCTGGTGAAAGCCATCAGGACGGTTGAGATGGCGATGGGTTCTCCGGTCAAACAGATGCTGCCCTGTGAAGCCTCCTGTCACAGCAAGGTCAGATAAAACGCTCATTCTGACAGATTATAAAACCAAAAAATGATCAAACGTCATTCAATCATGGTTATGTTCTTTCTTGCAGTTGGGTAAGTCAGTGGTGGCCCGGAAACCATTGAAGAAGGGTGAGACATTAACTCTCGACATGCTGACAGTAAAAGTGGCCGAACCGCACGGCATGAGACCAGAGAACATCTTCAAACTGGTTGGCAAGAAAATCACTGTGGACCTGGAGGAAGATGCCACCATTACTGATGCCATGATAAAAGGCTGATGATCAGACATTCCAAAACTAAAGGGGCAATGTGGGGGTCTTATCTTACGCTTCTATTAAAGGGGTGATTGACTTTTCTAACTTTAGTGAGTGTGTAATGTTGCTGTTTGAGCATAAACAACATCTGCAAAGTTACAATGCTCAAAGTTCAAAGCAAAGGGAGATATTTTCTTTTACAACAAACGGCTGGTATAGGACTACGTGACATTCCTCCCGGGTTAGTGACATCACAAACCCTAAAATTTGCATAAACCCTGCCCCCTGGAACGTGATTTATAGATTATCATGACAGAAAATGCTAATCAATGACTAGAAGATAACTACACATAACCTTCAAAAATTCATCAACTAACCATTCAGAAATGTCCAGTTGCATTCTACATGTTGTCACTTCTTCTTGAGTCTCTCCATCTTTGTCTGGCTCCGGTTTGAACATAAAAGGTTAAAAGTTTTTGAAATTTTTAGTGCATGTCTGTGTGAGGTAAAAGGACACAAGCTGTTGAACAGCAGCTCATTTGCATTTAAAGGGACAGACACAAAAACGGTGCATTTTTGTTCATCCTCAAAAAGTGACAATTTTAACATGCTATATAAAAATATCTGTGGGGTATTTTGAGCTAAAACTTAACATACACACTCTGGGGACATCAAATACTTATTTTACATCTGGTTAAAAGGGCATTATACCACCCCTTTAATTTTAATAATGATATAGAAAATCAGCCATTATTAAATTAAATTTTTAATGAGGGAGACATTTTTATTACATTCTTATTATTTTGATATCAGAAATATGTAAATATGACGTCTTGTCTTGATTTTGCATATGCCTAATGTCTTGCTATAAGTTTGCTCCATGTTGTAACCTGTCTCACAGATGATTGTCTTTGAAATTGTGGTGAATGAACACTTTAAGTAAATATCTTTCTTTCAACTAAACTTTGACTCCTGGGTCTTTGTTCATATTGGTCTATCTGTGTTGCCCAAAAGCAAAATGTTTTGGCCTAGAATTAATTCAAACCACAGAGAATGCCTTAATGAAATGTAGAATTATTATTTAATGTGTAAATAGGTGTTTATTGTGTATTATAGAAACGACGACAACTCTTTAAGACACAATGTTATTTGTTTTACACAAAATAAATATCAAAGTGAAATGCAAAAGCACCTATATTGGCAATATTTTGGATTTAAACCAAATGCGAATTGGATGCAAACATGAATAAGATTGAAAACTTTGCCTGATGAAGGTGACAACAATTTAATTTACACACACACACACACGCACCTACAAGCACACCACATGAATGAGGCTGCCATGCTTATTGTTGTGTTAAAGGTTTAGTTCACCCCAAAATGAAAATTCTGTCAGTAATTTCTCACCCTCATGTTGTTCCAACCCCGTAAGACTTTCGTTCATCTTCGGAACACAAATTAAGATATTTTTGATTAAATCTGAGAGCTGTCTCACTCCTCCATAGGCTTCTAAGGGATGGAAACTTGCCAGCCCAGAAAAGTTATTAAAGACATCATTAAAATAATCCAAGTGACTACAGTGGCTCAATCTTAAGTTTATCAAGCGACGAGAATACTTTTTGTGCACAAAAAACAAACAAAAATAATGACTTTATTCAACTATTCATTTCCTTCTCGGTGGGCCTCGAGTTAGTTCACGTAGTGTAACTGCGCAGCGCTTCTGTGTTGTACGTCAAACGTAGGCTCACTATTGGCCATCGCTGGTCATGTGTGTGATGCGTGTGACGTACAACCAGAAGCGCTGCGGCCTGTATACAGTAGCTAGCACAAATGTCAAGCGCGATTTATCATTTACACTAGATAGTGTTACATTAAGCACCAACACTTCAAAAGAATTGTATTTGAAACTAGACTTCTCAGTAATTCTGAAGATATTACTAGTGTTGTCAAAATCTTCGGTACCAAGTCGGTACTAAAATTTTTTAAACATCACGATACCAAGTACCGGCGGTACCGAGTACCCGGTCAAACCCGGTTCTGGATGCGCATGCATGCACGAATGGTGTGAAGTTGCGTCCTCTTCATGAAAGCGCTGAGAAATGGCGACCGGCGGTGCTGCTGGTGTGCTGATGCGGTTTCATTTAACGTTACCTCACACACACACACTGAAGCACGAGTGACGCTTGCGCTGTTTTCAGTCTCTGCTGCCTCACGATATGATGACATGATTCATGATTCAATTCATCTCCGAGAGTCACTTCATGAGCATTTTACCGTTTCATTTGAGAAAAACTATCGTCATATCATACTCGCACAGAAACTCAAAGGTCTTCACGGCAACCCGTCAAGATAAAAGTTCGGTTTAACTTAAAGAAATTGACAGAAATAATTATATTAGGCTACTGTACAATAGATTTAACTACGTCTCCATTAATTAAAAGTACTACTACTAATAATAATGATAATAATGTGTGCATAGAAGGTTGCTTATTTTTCATTTGATTTTTTTATAAGCAATATTTCTCAATATCATCAATATTTTCGTTTAAACAGCATGTAACCTTCAATGCTTTCATAAATTTACCGTCATAAATAATAAAGTCATTGAATTTAATTGAATTTAGTTGAAAAAAATAGTTGAAAAAAATAGTTAAATTGGAAAAATAGTTCAAACAGAATTTGCTGTGGCACCGAAATTGGTACAGGGTACCGTAAAATTTGAGTGGTATTGGTACCGACTACTGGAATTTTGGTACCGTGACATCCCTAGATATTACTATAGATTACAGCAACACAACCCCCTTTTCCTTTCAGATGTGGCTCGTTCTTATAACAGTAATCTTGGGGGGTGGACTCATTTGAAGTAATGTAATCGTCTGGTTTTAGCCAGGTTTCTGTCAAACACAACACGCCTAGGTCGTGCTTTTGAAGTAAGGGATCGAATATTCAGCAACCCAAGCTTTATCATTTGTTCATCTGTATTATATCTATTTTTTATTTGTTGAACATCAATTAAATTTTTACCCTTAAATGGATTTGGGAGAATTTTCTAATTCCGGGAACAGACACAGTCTCTATATGATGATATCTAGGTGACAGAGTCTCTATGTGATGGGATTTATCTGACCTCAGTGACGTGAGACAGCTAGCAGACGGTCAGTTTAGCCAGTCTGTCTGCTTCCAGACCTGAGCCCCAAATCATCATGTTTGAGCTCTAAGACTATGTGCCTTATTACTAGAGAGAAGAGCAGTAGAGAGAAGAGCAGCACCATCCCAGGAGGGATGAATACCATCTCAGGTCGGGTCTGCCCCAAAAACTTTTCCAATTGTCTATGAATTCTATATTATTTTGCGGACACCATTTAGACAGCCAACCATTGAGTGAGGACAGTCTATTAAGTATCTCATCACTACGGTGAACAGGAAGGGGGCCAGAGCAAATTACAGTGTCTGACATCGCACTTGCGAGTTGACACACCTCTTTAACGTTCATTTTAGGGATCTCCGACTGGTGAAGTTGAACATCATTAGTGCCGACATGAATAATAATCTTAGAGAATTTACGATCAGCATTAGCCAGCACTTTTAAATTTGCTCTGATGTTAGGCGCTCTGGCTCCTGGCAAACATGGTACTATGGTGGCTGGTCTCTCTATTTTTTTACGTTCCATGTAATAGAATCGCCAATAATTAGGGCACATTCAACAGGATTCCCAGTGGGTGTTTCACTGAGTGGGGAGAATCTATTTGTTATTGTAATCGGAATGGAAGAGCGGTGTTTTCTCCCGTGACTACAGCGTCTCATGGTCACCCAGTTGCCCTTCAGCACAGGCTCTACAGCTTGACTATCCAACGTATCATCGGCGCTCGGATTCGCTGCCATGCTGCTGTCAAGTACGACTTGCAGTCTGTGAGTTAAACTAAACGCTATTGGCTATTTGAAAAGGGGGAGGAGCCATTCAATATGTCCCGCCTTAGCTTCCTGTTTCAGTGGAAATTACGTCAACGCATCATACAAAGCTGCGCGTTCAAAGGCACTTTAGTGGGCCTTTAGTGTTAGAATCATAAGGATGGCAATGCAAAGACTGTTTTTCCACAACTTCGCATTTCAAAACGTCTTGTAATCTCTATCGATTTGTCTCTGGAGTAATCCTGTGTTTGCATCTGTCTCGTATTTATTACGACATGCGCGAATCGTTGGGTGGGACTAAAGAGGCAAAGTAGACGTTAATCTTATTATCGTTAATCAGCTGCATAGGCTGTCTTTCATCACACTATGATGTAATAATGTGACAAAATTCCGAAATGAGTCGTTTTCTGAGCTTGGTTTCAATGAAGCTGTTTTTAGACTAACAAGGAAGTTTTGAGTTCTGAAACTTACAGGATATTTTTATAGTTCATGTTTATATTCCATTTATGATTATTTTTTTGGAATATACTGCACTTGGGTTCAGAACTCCGACTCAACTTTAGTGGATCCATTATGATCTTTGTTGTGTCCAAAAACAAACGGTCTCATTCACATCAGATTTCTTTCTTTCACAGTTAAATCTGTTGTTCACCAGCTGTCATCAGACACAATACCACCTCACCCATGACAACATAATGGCTTATTACATTGCTAAGTTACAACGCTTTAAAAAAAATCATCAGTTTCTGGTTTTGTATTCTTGAAAGGGTATCAAAGTACATCTTAAGGTCAGAAAAAAATAATTAAAAGATTTTTTTTTTCAGAAAGACTTGGGGTTTGTACTAGCAGTTAGCACTACGCCTTACCTACGAATGTTCCTTCCGAAGAGGCCTGTTTTTGAGGGGCACCGTGGCAGCCCCAACCACTTTCGGATGAATGCATTGGATGAGGGGATCTCACTCATTTTCAGTGGCCACATCACCCTCCTGTAGAGTGTAAGCTGGTAGCACCAAACCTTGTACTTTAACCTAGCCAGTCCTTCTGAGAGCTGTTTCATCACGGTTCTCCCTATCTGTTTGTCCGTAAGCTCTGCTGTGTACTGCCTCCCTAGGCTTTTAATAGGTTGCTCAGAGAGGAGTGGGATTTTCTCTCCCCCTACGACGAAAATGGTGCTGTCGTTTCTGACTCCTCTTCTGAGAGACAGGCTTGGTGATTTTGATGGCTTGATCTTCATTCGTGCCCACGACATCAACTCATCCATCCTTTTCAGCAATCTTGATGTGCATGCTGCTGTCTGAAGGAGGCTGGGGACGTCGTCCATGTACGTCCTCAGTGGGGGTCGTCTCTGCCCAGATGGTAGCATGATCCCCTCAACCATTTGTCTTGCTTCGACAAGGATTACCTCAAAAGCTGACACGAACAAGAAGGGAGAGATGGCACAACCCATGGTGATTCCTACTTCTAACTGTTGCCACCCGGTGGTAAAATCTTGGAGGGCAAAGCACATCTGCAGGTCATTGAAGTAGGATGCAACCATGTTCTTTATGCAGGAGGGCATATGGAAGAACTCCATGGCGTAGGTTATCAGCTGGTGTGGGACTGATCCATACGCGTTAGCAAGGTTGAGCCAGACGACGTGCAGGTTTGTCTTCTCCCGTTTGGCCTTCTGGATTTGGTCCCAGATCATTGTAGAGTCCTCAACACACCATGGGAATCCTGGGACTCCCGCCTTCTGGCAGTTGGTGTCAATGTAGCCATTCTCAAGTAGGTAGGTACTAGGTGGCCATCCTTCTGGCCAACATCGAGAAGAAGATTTTTCCTTCTACGTTCAACAGAGCGATGTTTCTGAACTGGCTAATGTCTTTGGAGTTCACTTCCTTGGGGATGAAGACCGCTACAGCTCTTTGCCACTCGGATGAAATGAGTTGCTTTTTCCAGGCAGTTCTCATGAGGTACCATAGCAGGTTTAGTACCTTGGGGCAGTTCTTATAGAGGTTGTAGGGGATTCCATTGGGGCCTGGCGCTGATGAAGACCTTGCCTTCTCCACGACTTGCCTGACTTCACTGAGCTTGGGGGGGATGATGTTGAACGCAGCAGTCGGAGGTGCAGGCTTAGGCACGTACCCTGGTGTTCCTAATGGGACATTCCTTACTGGATCGCTGTACTGTTCTCTGACGTGCTGTTCCAGTTTCTCCCTGGTGGTTTCGAGTTTCCCACTCTTCTTCTCCTCCAGCAGCTGTCTGGCATGCTGAAAGGGGTCTTTGAAGAAGCTGGCTCCTTCTTTCTGGTTCGTTTGCTGCGCTTGTGGATACTTTCAGCCCTGCGAAGCCTGGACAGTCTTTGCCTCACCTCCTCCCACAAGGCTTTCAGACCCTCTTTTTCTGCCAGCGTTGCCTCCCCCAGTTCTTCCGTAGTTGTCGGCGCCTTCGCGCTAGAAGGTCAATCTACTTTTCCCTCCTTCCCTTCTCTCTTTGGGTGGTCCTCTGGTTGGAGGTCGCTTTGCCAAACCTGTTCTTACAGGCTTGATATAGGACATCCCCAATCTGGTTGAGCTTGGATTCCGCCCCTTCTCGCAGAGATCCTTCCAGTATCTTGGCCAGTCTGAACTACTACTTCTAGTAGTTCAGAAGAATCTATCTTCTGTAACTTACCTCATCAGACAATAATATATGAGGAAAATTTTACTGGGGCACAGCAAAACTGTACTGGAGCTCGTGCCCCAGTAAAAAGGACTGTAAAGCTTTGGGGTGTTGATGGACTCGATCCAATTCGGATTCGGACTTAGTCTTTGGCAAAAATGCATTTTTTTCAGCTTTTTGTTAAAAATGTGTCTTTTTTATTAAACTTACCCACATTCAAGTGTTGATAAAAAGGATGCGCGAAGCTAGAATAAGATTTTAAAATATTTCAAGTATAAAAATGAATACCTAAATAGGGACATAGTACTCCTATTAAGTATACTTGCAGTATAAATCTACTAAACTAGTAGTTAACTGAGAGGAGGCTATACTTCAAAGTGTACTTTCATAAACTAAAAAAAAGTACGAGCATTCCAGTTCCCTTTCGTAGTCACTCCGAGTTACGTCGGATGACGGAGAATGGGGGTTTCGCCAGAAAGCCTATCATCTTCGAGTATTAAAAAAACGAGCCTATGGCAATGAAATGCCATGGGTCTGCGGAATTTGCATAATGTATCTCCGCCCCACCGCGTGGGTATTTAAGGAGAGACACCTGCAACAGCAGATCATGTTTTGGCTCGTCTGTGCTGCCGTCCTCGGATGTGCTAGCATAACGAGTTTGATCCAGAGTGCACAGCTATGCTTCCCGGGCTGCCGCGAGTATCGGGCTTGTGTGGAACCTTCTGCCATGTCCCGAGCACTTAAGGCTGTTGATTGGTTTTTGGGGGTGGCGAACCCAAATCCATTCTACCCGGACGTGCATGAAGAGATCATGAGATCGTGGAAGTCTCCTTGACTTTTCGCGACTGCTCAGTGGCCTCTTCCGCCTTCTCTGCCCTTGTAGAGGCCGCGGCCTAGGGTGCACTGGGGTTCCCCCTGTGGAGTGTTCTGTGGCAACACTTATGTGTCCCCACAGCGCCTCCACCTGGTGTGGCGACTCTTAAGCACCCCTCCAATGCCTGTAGGTTCTTGTCTACTCCTGTGGCGGGGACCTATAGAGCTGCGGGGCAGG
Source organism: Rhinichthys osculus (assembly GCA_029959095.1). Taxonomy (NCBI): domain Eukaryota; kingdom Metazoa; phylum Chordata; class Actinopteri; order Cypriniformes; family Leuciscidae; genus Rhinichthys; species Rhinichthys osculus. The sequence continues at coordinate 5,765,687 of JARWKJ010000025.1, forward strand.
CTGCCACCTCACTGCGTGTTATTGCCATCCTCCTGGGTGTTCAATGACATGCACGAGGGTAGGGCTGATTCAGGGCTCATCCTTGAGCTGCCTGCCGTCACCGACCTTGCTCTCCGAGCGACGTAGGTGACCGCACGCTCCCTGAGTCAGGTGATGTCCACATAGGTGGTCAGACACCTCTGGCTAACCTGGTTGATGTGCGCGAGGCTGAGTGACTTCGTTTCCTCAACTCCCCCATATCCCAGGCTGGCCTCTTCGGCGGCGCGGTCGAGGACTCTGCCCAACAGTTCTCGGCCGCCCAGAAGTGGACTGTGGCTATTTTGTCTGACCCCGCGGCTTTGCTGCCTCCAGCTGCCGGCTCAGACGTCTCAGTCCGCTTGCTGCCGAATGCGCCCTCCTGCGACTTCCGCCCCCTCCCGCCCGGCCCCCAGCAGCACCGTAAGGTGGCGTGATTTACACGGGGACCCCCATTCTCCGTCATCCGACGTAACTCGGAGTGACTACGAAAGGGAACGTCTCGGTTACGGATGTAACCCTCGTTCCCTGAGTAGGGAACGGAGACGTTACGTCTCCCTGCCACTTCCGCTGTACCGCTGGGTAGACGCCTGAGTTCAGTCTCGGCTCCTCAGCGAAGACATGATCTGCTGTTGCAGGTGTCTCTCCTTAAATACCCACGCGGTGGGGCGGAGATACATTATGCAAATTCCGCAGACCCATGGCATTTCATTGCCATAGGCTCATTTTTTAATACTCGAAGATGATAGGCTTTCTGGCGAAACCCCCATTCTCCGTCATCCGACGTAACGTCTCTGTTCCCTACTCAGGGAACGAGGGTTACATCCGTAACCGAGACGTTTTTCTCAATCACTTTGGCACAATTTTCAAATGAGACTTTTTCTTGTTCACATCAGATTTTAATTTTAATAGATTTAAGCAAATTGCATGTTCTTTGGCACATGTGTGCAAAAGAGTAAGTTCAATTGTCTACAATTTGCACAATGACTATTAATGCACATGGCTTTTTGATCAAAACTGATGAGTTGATTCTCAGTGAAATTATTTTACTTATTAAATTAAATTAAATTATTAACTGTGGTATGTCTGGTCAGGACGCAATGAAGATGCACATAGGTTTCGTTGAGGATTTAGGATTTTGGGTGTACGTGCAGGTTCTATAAGACAAATGCCAATATATATCAGTACTTAAAATGTATAAATAATAGCATAACAATAGGGCTTGGGTGCCGCGTTGCATTCTGGGACGTGGCGGCCATGTTGACAGCTTCGCGAATGTAAACATACAGCAAGTCGAACGAGGAGAAGCAGCAGAGTTGGGAGAAAGAAAAGAAAAAAAGATGTTAAAATCCCTAAAAGGATGTGGAATTTACCGGGATACGTTAAATAGGGACGCCAGGGACCGGTATGTGGACAAAATCGGCACTTTTAACGGTTTGGATCCATATGAAATTTCCAACAAACAGTGGAAGGACAGTAACGTTAACTTAATCCGGACAAAAGTAAGCTGCGCTCCACCTAGCTAGCTGCTACTTTAGTAACAGTTAGTGCTAACAACCATTTACACATGTAACGTACTTTTAACTATGTGTTTCAAACGTGTAGTTAGTAGCTGTTTTAAGCAAAACTTAAGTTAGTAAGCAAAACGATGCTTAGGGCAAGGGGGTAGCAACAGGACAACAGTACAGAGACTGACAGGTCCGATGGAAGGGCTAACGTTAATGTTATAAGAGTATTAAAATATGGGATATTTTACAGGAAAATACTAAAACGGGAAGACAGTGCCGATTTTGTCCACATACCGGTCCTCTGGCTTCCCTATTTAACGTATCCCGGTAAATTCCACCTCCTTTTAGGGATTTTAACAACTTTTTTTCTTTTTTTTCTCCCAACTATGCTGCTTCTCCTCGTTCACTTGCTGCATATTTACATTCGCGAAGCTGTCAACATGGCCGCCACGCCAAGTAATGACGTCATGACGCCCAAGCCCTATACTAGCCTGCTTAAAACCAGACCATTCTCAGTTGTAACTGAGTTAGGGTCTGGAAAAGCTTCATAGACAAATCATTTCCAAAGGGGCGTCACCAACGGACGTAGCTCAAATGCCTCTGGGCGTAATTGGATAGACCTAAAACCAATCAGAGCGATGAAGAAGATGACGTATGCAGAGCGACGTTCGTCTGTTATAGAACAACTTGCAGACACTGATTAGCTACTTGCTCTACGTTTATTTAAAATGAACAGCAAGACAACTGGAAGTGAATGTGCTTTCCATTAAATAAATCACACACAGTAAACAAAACCTTAACAAAAAATAACTTTGCGATTTAGACGCGCAAACTGGGTGCCGGTGCTGTGAGACGTACAGCTCGGGCAGATTCGGCTTGAAGTCGTTCATCCTCGGATTCGGCGCCGCGCCGCGCTCGCTGTTACAAAACCCCCGTGCACACACACAGGTAAGCGAAATGGGGTCTTGCCGGTCTTGCGCACCGAACGCGTCATTTTTACCCCGCGCACCTTCGCGCTCATGCGGACGCGTCGAGTATAAACGAGGCTTTATTCCGTGTCAGCGTGCGCTCTGATCGGTAAAGGGGCACAGCACAGACCTCTCCCGAATCATCTCCAGCAGTCGCAGGCGTAGCCACGGGTGTGCCAGGGTGTGCTGGTGCCACCCACAGTGGCAGCTGGCACACCTAAAAGTAGATGCAGAATTATTTTTTAAAGTCGTAATAAAAATGTTTTTCTAAACTTGGACTATTGTTGTTTACTTACAAGTTAAAATTCTATTTAATTTTTAAATTATTATCGTTAACATTCGGACTGCCAACCAATCCGCAAACAGCCTCTTGACTGTCTGATGGTAACTGTAGAGGCTCGCGCAGCCTCATGAGGAGAAATGAAAACAAATGAGCGCAGTTCACACACAATGAATATACATTGGTTAAAAAAAAATGTATGTAATGTGGAGTTTTTTATATTTAGGCTATAATATGATACAGTTAAGCAACATCACACGACCACGAGTGCTGAATACCATCAAGATTGAAAATGTGACACTGATTTCATATGACAGTTCAATAAAAAAGTAATTAATATTAAGTCACTTACATTATAGACAAAAATATTTTTGTTCTCTTTGAGCAGCGAAAATAGTTCCAATCAAAGATCACAGCAGAACCACAGCGCATATCATCGGAACACATAACCGCATTACTGAATGATTCAACGCTTTAACCGAATCGGTTAGATCAAAGATTCAATGGCCCATTAAACCATAGACATCATATGATGTCTATGCATTAAACAACTGCCTCATTCCTGAACAATTCAGTCGTTTGAACGAATCATTTGAATAAATGACTCAATAACTCACTCATTAAGACGGTCACCTGCCGCCCCCGACTGGTGGTTTAGTTTTGTGTTTAAAAGGCTATCATTCTTTTCCATATTTCATATTTGTATATTCAAAAAATATTTACAACAATCTCATAACATTATTTAATGCAGTTGTAATTGTTCAGTGTAAATTAATTAATTTGATTGCAACAGCCATATAGTGTCTTGTTATTCCAATTGAATTTATTGATCAAATTAAAGAATTTAAAATGAAAGATGAAACATATAGCCTATTTAAAACGATTAGGGAAAAATGCTCATACATATAAAAAAAATATAAAAAAAATAATACATATGCAGATTTAAATATGTAAAAGCTGACTGAACACTGATGAGAAATGAGAATATTGCTTCAGAATAAATTATAATTTACAACACACAAAAAAATTTTTTTTTCTGTATAAGCATTTTTTTAACTTGGACAAGTGAATGACCGATTTACTTGTTCGAAGGACAAGCACATGAAAAGCCTTAATGTTGAGCCCTGAGTTATATTGTAGGTGCTATATAGGCCTATATTATGTGGCGAGCCTGAGTAGTCTTACACTTCAGCCCAGTCTATTCTGTAAAGTTAGTGATATGCCGGGTCAGGTTTTTTGTTGCATATTAATCTGACAATAAATGAATGTGGCACACCCAGTTTTTCTTATGCACACCCAGATATGATTTTCTGGCTACACTGCTGAGTCGCAGCCTCCGATCGCACCACTAACTCTACCTCCGTTTCCCTCATAAGCTGCTATTAGTATTTAAACATTCTCTATGATAAATGTTTGTGAAAAAATATTTTAATAACATGGTTTTGGCGGTTATAGAGTTCTAATGATGGTGTTCAACTATAACCGTCACACATAGTTCCACGGCGGCACCCATCTTTGTAAATGTAAAAAATCTGCTTCACCGTCGCTGTGCTGTCGTCATCGTGTAAAGCCCGCCCCAACGTTTCTGATTGGTGCCGCGATTTCGACGGATTGGAAATGGACTTCAATGAGCTCTTTGCCAGGCCTACTTGCAGAGCAAATCTAAATTTGCCGGAAGTTGTCTGGGTTTTCCCAGGCTATAACAATACAATAATCAATAACAAAGATAAACCAGAGGAGTTGGTTATTCACTTTTGTTTCTTATCTTATAATTTTTGTTAATTATTTAACTTTGGTTTTTAACCCGTTGCCATTGCTTCTATGATGTCACAGCGTATGCAAAACAGAATGGCGAAGCACTTTCTTAGCATACTCGATAATATCAACAAATAACAAATAATTTATTTATATAAATATATATATAAAAGGCTATTCCAATAATGCTTGATATAAACAACAAGAAAAGTACTGTGTAAACAACTATGAACATGCAATACGATAATATAGGCAGCTCGATCGGATGTAAGACGACTTTAATTAGGCCTATTTAACCTAACAAACAGAATTATGTTGATAACAAATGAAATAAGATCGATAAACCTAAAAACTTACTTTTAGATGCACGCACGCACACAATTAAATAACACCACTTTATAAAAAGAGGCAAACTCGTCCGCTCCGCAGTGCACACTCTTCGGATTTTATCACAAAGAACATTGATGGCTAATTTGTGTTGTTTTGGAAACATCTTTAGGAAAACTAGAGACAGTCAGGTTTATATAATAAATTTTATTATTTTAATGGAAAAATTCCATGTTCACAAATGTAAATTTTCATGTAAAAAAACTGTTCTATATAATTTAAGATTTTTTTATAGCTTATATTGAATTATATCAATTCGATTTTCTATGAAGCAAAAAGCAGTTAAAACTTTGTAAATGTTTCCCCCTAGTGTGCAACTCTGTTACTTTTGTTGTGCACTTAAAAGTTTAATACTGTTACATATATCGTACACTTAAGCGTATACTTTTATATACTAAAAAGTGGGCCAATTTAGTCCTAAGAAGTATTGAAATAGTACACTTACAATTACTTCTTCATTGGTATTAGTACACTCAACACATAAAATATACATAAAATATACTTGAACATTACTTAAGTTTCATAAAATGAACATGAAGTATACTTTTTTTTTGTAAGGGTCACCAAAAACTGCATGTAAAAGTAAAAATTAAAATGATACACACAATTTAAAGAAAAACAGTAAAATAATAGGGCAAAAGCAAAGTTAATTGATCATATAAATCAATTTTATTTCAAGCACATAAACACTGTTCTGTTTTGATTATGCAAAAACTGTGACACTGCTGCTCTCGTGTGGTGAAAGATGAATGATGATGTGAACCAAATATCCATTTAGATAGATCATGTTAAAATGTCAGATACAACAGGCTTTTGAGGATCGTTTATCTCTAAATCATGCTTGTTTTAGCCTACTTTGTATTATGTTTTGCCCCACAATTAAAAATACTTTTATCATAAAACTAGCATCATCTTACTGACATTTTTAAGAGATATAGATTGGTAACTGATTTTAAGCATTTTATTTAAGAACAGTTGCTGTAGTTTACTGTTATAAAAATATCAATAGACATCTAGCCTTTATTATGGATATCTATGATTAGAACAACTAGAGCCATGGTCACATCAACTTCACAGACCTTCTCCCTTTCATCATTTCTAAAAGAGACTCTGCATCCAAGGCACATTCATTTATATACAGCACATGGTTGGGTGTACTCTTTCGATACACATCTGAGTCAGATCGTCCATCTAAAAAAAAAAGACAAAAAATTACTAAAATTATTAATATTACAAAAAATATAACTAAGTGCATAATTTAATCGAATGCTGAAGGGTAAAAACAGTTTTCTGTATTTTCAGGTGTCCAACAAGAAAACAATACAACAAGTTGCTCAGCCCTTGTTACCAAATACCAGTTCTTAAGTGACAAGACTGGAAGAAGGTAGCCTATGTAAGAACATGTCAAAAAGCCTTGCAGTAAACTGTAATATTGTGAGATATTATTACAAATCAAAGAACTGTTTTTTTTCTATTTGATTATATGTTAAAATGTAATTTATTCCTGTGATGCAAAGCTGAATTTTCAGCATTATTACGTCAGTGTGTCACATGATCCTTCAGAAATAATTCTACTATGCTGATTTCAATGTTGGCAACAGATGTACTGCTTAGCCTAATATTTTTTTTAGAACATGTGATAGGCTACCTTTTTCAGGATTCTTTGATAAAATAAAACAAAGTTAAAAAAGAACAGCATTTTTTCAAAATTGTAATATTTTGTAGCATATGGTGTTATTTTCATAGCTCCGCTCCCGCTGCTTCCGCTTGAACGCTTGTAACGGTTCTTCCGCGTGACCAGCACTGTCATCATTGCGCGAGACTTTTGGAGATTCAGTGCATTGCGTTGCGTTGAAGGATTTGTTTATTTCATTTCTTAAAATCGACTAATCTCGTTTACTTTTAGTGAAAATAATGTACTTGTGAATTGCTATCAGTTATTTGTCAATATACTTTTTTGTAAAAACGTTTAGGCAAGCAATCTCAACACATAATGGCTAATAATTAGTAATAATAATAATAAACTAAATAAAGAAAAAAAATATCTCCCAAGAAACCTTAACACAATTAATAAACGTTTTCTAATAACATTGTATCTAAATGTAAAACATGGGCATAAGCTAATAACAAAATAGTAGCAGAGAAGCCTACATAAAGTTGGAACAGAAGGAGAGCTGATAACATGGCTGTGCATCACAACTGACCCATGATTTCTCCCACAATGCTTAGTGTCCTCTTCAATTGGCGAACATTCAAAGGACGTACGGTTGTCTAATCTGAAGATATTGAACAAAGTCTTTCTAGGGCCAAGAATTTCACTTTAGCCTCTCCATTTAACACTGAACAGCTTCTTGTCCATTTATGAACGTAAAACTGAACTTTTTATTTTAGTTATCTTTAATTTGTGCTAAAAAAAAAAAAAAAAAAAAAAAAAACATGGTGCCCTTCAAGATTGTCATGCAATTTATAGAAATGTGCGGGCTGGTCGGGGGTACATATGAAACACACTGTATCAATTGAACTCGCAGTAGTTATCACAGAAAGATTCATGAATGAACCTCTAATATGAACCCTGTTACCACAGCAAATGTTCTAAAAAGAACTTCCAAATAACCTTTAAACCTTTTGATAGTTAGAAAGTTCACATTTGCACTTTGGAGTTCTTTATTGAACTCCAAAGGTTCTAACTCTTCTAAGAGTGTATGGGTTGTAAACCTGATATACCCAATAAAACATGATAGGCTACTTAAAAACAAAGAACCAGTATGTAAACTTATTTTTATTTTATTTTATATATATTTAATCATCTGTTCCATTTCTTACTGTCAGATGATATGTCAGGATTTACAGATTTATTTTATTATCTTTAAGCTTCCGCTAAAAGAAAATGTCCGCCCTAGTGAAAAAAAGTATGGCCTACTTTACTGTATTTGAAATATATTCCCTTTTTCAATAGTACATGGCAAATACTAACAAAATTATTCTTTAAATATATTACAATTATATTAGCATCCCAACTTTTAACACACTTTAAAATAATTGTACTTTAGTAGCTGTATTTTCTAAAAAATATATTTTACAAAAATATAGCCTACTTGAAGTGAAAATTCTGTTTATTTTTTAAAAGTGTATTTATTTGCACTTTACTTAAAAATATATTTTAGGTATATTTTTAACTGTGTGCTGAAAATGATTATTGTGTAACAATGCGTTGAAAGTATACTTTCAAAATACATTATAGTAGCTATACATTACAATATATCATATAGCCTTATAAAGTAGCCTATAGCTTGTTAATTAATTTGCATTTGTTATTAAAGACAAAGTGTGCAATTTGTAGTATTTGGAATAGGCCTAAGCTAAAGGTATTTCTGAGCATATACAAAATATAATACACTTATGATTGTTTGCATCTTTCGAAGACACCGGTAATGAATTATAGCCTATACTTGTAACGAATAAAGTAGCCTACACTTTAATATCACTGATCAAGCATGTAATTGGTCCCTACACAGGCATATACTTAAGGTATACTAAGTATATTGAAATTGTTCCAAAATAGCAAACGTTAACTAATCATTAACACACTTGAAGTAGGCTATAGTGTAGTAGACCGGCTGCAAGGCTATAGCCTACTTAGCCTTAGTAGCAAAACAAAATTAACACGGCAAAATATATAATAATAGTTTATATATAGTAGCCTATTATAAATGAAGCAATTAGAATCGATTATTAGAAACAATATAGCCTACTTATTAAACAAGTAACTTACTTGTCTACTTATTTGCCGTTCGCTCTCATTCCGCTCTTTGTGTCACTTACATGTTTGTTTTCTTATAGCGATGTTTTTGTTTTATCTCTTTATCCGGATACTCTTCAGCTTCTATCGAGGGTTTAATGTTCACTGTCTGTGACTGTTTTAAAACACAACTCATGTTGTAACGCAGGCTATGTCTCTGGTGAACTAAAGTCAGAGATCGCGGAGTGATACGAGAGATGTAAAAGTAGCACCGGTTGCTCGGCTGAGTGATGAATATCTGGCAGATAAAGACGATCTATTTGAGTATTTGTCATATAGGAAACGCCTCCGATCGTTAAACATAACATATGCTATTAAATCTATCGAACTAATAATCTAACGGGTAAATACAATGAAAGTAAATAAAAAGTCTCACACTTGTCAGTCCCCTCACTGCATCTCAGGGCGATGGAGAGCCACAGGTGCGCACAGGCTCAGGCTCAGGTGAGTTCGGGTGTCGGTTCCCCGTCCTCTGGACTCCCTCACCGGGCGGCTCTGATTCTGGCCCGGGGTGGCAGTAAAGGAATTCCTCTGAAGAACATCAAGAATCTGGCCGGTGTTCCTCTCATCGGATGGGTTCTGAGAGCTGCCTTGGACTCAGGAGTCGTTGACAGGCAACTACATTTGAGCTTTTCTTAACTGTTTTAATATTATCGCTTTAATACTTTTTTTTTTGTTCTTCAATGTAATGAAACCAACTTAAATTGGGAGATGAAATTTTTGTGGTGATATAGCCTAAGTTTTGTCGTCATGTTTAAGATTAAATGAGCTAACTTACAATTAGTCTGCTTTTAAAGGTCATTTCCGCGACGAATAAACAATAGGCTAGTTGTTGGCTAATTGCGGCTCATTAATTAGTTCGCAATTCTAACTCCCCTTTTAAAGCAATTGTTTAGCCTAGCCTATTTCTCACAATTCTGACTTTTTTTATATATTATTTTTTATTCTTTTATTAAGAAGTCGAGAAAATAAGGGCTACTATTTTTTTTATTCCGCGGCAAACTTCCGTCTTCTAAGACTTCTATTAAAATAGTCTTAATGTGTCTTTTGTAAGTAAAATTGAGGGTTTTTTTTAATGACTGATGTATGTGTGTCAGCGTGTGGGTTTCCACAGATCATGATGAAATTGAGCGGGTCGCAAAAGTCTGGGGTGCGAAAGTTCATCGTCGCAGTCCTGAAGTTTCCAACGATTATTCCAGCTCTCTGGAGACCATCCAGGAGTTCATCCGACTGAGACCCGGTGAGACAGACCTTCATCATCATCTTACTTTCATTTTATGCCTAAAATAACTTGCTAACATATGAGGTTTTGCATTGCAAGTAGCCTATGACTAGTAGAGCCTTTTATGAGATAAAAAAATACATGTTTTGTCATTTAGCCTATGCTATAATTTTCTTGCATATGTGTTTTGAACTGAGGAATGTAGGAGATAAAAATACAAGCTAATAATGTGTGTGTGTGTGTGTGTGTGTGTGTGTGTGTGTGTGTGTGTGTGTGTGTGTGTGTGTGTGTGTACAAATGTGTACAGTTTGTATAGGCTACAGAATAAACCATTAAGTCTATGGAGATTTCCCGTAAACCACACATATATATACAAGGATGGCAATATCCAAAATCCTTGGACATGTTTTGGTCCCCATGCATGAGGAAAACAGCTTAGGGGTGTTTTTTGAAAATGTAAAAATGCAGAAAGATTTTTGTGATGGGTATAGGTTTATGGATGTATATTGGGAGAGAATATACAGTTTGTACAGTATAAAAAACATTATTTCTATGGAAAGTCCCTATAAAACATGAAAACACAACACGTGTGTGTGTGTGGGTGTGTGTGTGTATGTGTGTGTGTGTGTGTGTGTGTGTGTGTGTGTGTGTGTGTGTGTGTGTGTGTGTGTGTAAAAAAACCTTGTTAAGCACTGCAGAATTAATTTGAACTTGTAGTATATTTAGCAAGGACATTTATGTAGCCTACTTTAAATAATTTTTGAATGTAATTTTCATTACACATTGTAAATATTTTTAGTAAGCTGAAAGTGTACTGACTATAGGTTTAGGGTTAGAATTAGGTTTGTTGTAGGGTTAGTTGCATGTAATTATGCATAATTTATAGTTATTGCTATAGGAACAGCATGTTAACGTGTAACAAGGACACTGCAAAATAAAGTGTTACCTACATTTTTTACAATCTTTGTTAATGTTAGATAATAAAAAAAATCAAACTGTTCATGTTAGTTCACAGTGCATTAACTAATATCAATAAATGCTGTAAAAGTATTGTTCATTCTTAGTTCATGTTAACTATTGAAACCTTATTGTAAAGTGTTACCAAAACTGTTTACGGCCCAGAAAGGCCTCCATCTTTATTGTATTTGTCATTTGTTTTGTCGCTGTGTTTTAGAGGTGGACATCGTCTGTCATATTCAGGCTACGTCTCCATGTCTGCACCCTCATCATATCAGAGAAGCCCTACAGATGATCACGGGACAGGGGTATGACTATGTGTTTTCAGTGGTGCGCAGACACCAGTTTCGGTGGGAGGAGGTGGACAAGAAAGGTACAGTATCACGAAAACATCTCACAAACTCCCATAAGGAAACAATTGTTTAGTGACAGGTAGTTTAGATGGAACTACTTTCCTGCTTCCTTCACTATGTTCTTCACAATCTTTCATTGTAATTAGTGGGTAAGAATCCGACTTCGCCGAACATCGATGTGGCGCACAGACCTCGGCGCCAAGACTGGCCTGGGGAACTCTATGAAAATGGCTCTTTCTACTTTTATAAGAGAAAGGACCTGGAAAACGGCCTTACACAGGTGGGTAGTTATCAAAATATGGTGAAAAACCTGTTCCTTGACTTCTCAGTCATGGAAAAGATTATAATTAGCCTAGAAACACCATGTAAAGGCATAATGTAAATTGTACATGTTTTTTAATTATTAGTGCCTGAAAAGCCCCTTGTCCCCTTTCTTCTGGTACACCACTTATGATATTTTACAGTTACGGTATTTATTTGTTCATTTTTATTACCTTTTTATATATATATATATATCGGTATATCTGTATCGGCCGATATATGATAACTTCTAATGTTATCGTTATCGACCCAATAAAAAAATGTGCCCTCTATATTAAAGCCGATGATATATATATGACTTCTCATATAGAATGCGTTTGGTTAAGAATTAATGCGGTAGTAAACCGCACCAGTGATCATCGCTACACAATAATAACTATAACAAACTAGGCTACTGTATTGTATGTTTATGATTTATGTTGAAGGGCTTAAGACGTGGCTTTTAATTGTGAGCCTTTTGTTTTTGTAATCAGGCTCTCAAAAATTTGATAAAATTTGGATTTAGATTTACCAGCCAATATATCGGTTATCGGCTTGCAAATATAAAGAATTATCGGTATCAGCCAAAATGGTAATATCGGTGCATCCCTACCTTTTTTTGCAAGGTTAAGCATTAATTATTCCAAAATTAATCCTTTGCCGAGATAATCCATCCACCTCACATTTGTGGCATATCAAGATGCTGATTAGACAGCATGATTATTGCACAGGTGTGCCTTAGGCTGGCCACAATAAAAGGCCACTCTGAAATGTGCAGCTTTATTGTATTGGGGAAGGTCTGGGGGGGTCCGAAAACCAGTCAGTATCTGGTGTGACCACCATTTGCCTCACGCAGTGCAACACATCTCCTTCGCATAGAGTTGATCAGGTTGTTGATTGTGGCCAGTGCTTTAAGTGGGGCGGTACGCACCGGTACTCAGTACCGCCACTTCCAAATATAGCTCTTGAGCGTACCGCCACCTCTCCGTGCGCCCAGAACGTGCTTTTAGCGTACCGGTACGCTCATTTGCACATCTGTTTTAATCCTTTGGCTGCGCTGCCGCTTTTCAGAGCTCCCTTCACAATGCACGCCTCCTAATTCGTCCCACCGAGAGCAGAGACTACATTACCCATACACCCTTGAGTTTTACAAGTGAAAAGCGCATGCATCGCTTTTGCCGCTGTCAGTGTTAGCTGCTCGGTTAAAATACAAATAGAGCATCACAGTGCGTGCCGTGTAACTGTCTGGTTAAACCCCGCGAAGGTCCGTGAAGACTGAAGATTGTGTAATGACGTAGGGCTAGCTCATTGGTCGCACGTCAGAGGCGCCCGCGCCATTGGATGTGCAGTTGCCGCAGTACAGCCTATGAGCGAGCCAGATGCTCAATATGTTTTACATATAAGCTTCATTAAATCAGAAAAGGAGTTTCCCTGCACATTCACTATATAAAATTCAGTGGAGGAAAAAGTTTGCGTGGCCGTCGTCAGATTTGGAAGTCGCTCAAAAGGCTCTTTCTCGGTTGTGGCTTCAGTCGACTTCAGTGAGGCGCGGTGGTTTATGGGATGAGTAACAGTTAGTTCCTTCACTCGGAAATGAAAATATGTACACAGTCTTGTACCTTTGATTTTATTTGGATTTTCTCTTCGTTTTTTCACTCGAAATGATATGTTGTATGCTTATGAGTTCAGCCGTAGCTGGTTATCCTCAGACATGCTCTAAAACTCTTTAGATACGGTTTTTCCAAAACGTCAATGGGAGAAATGAATGGGAAATTTACTTCCGGCACCGAAGCTCTCTCGGGCTGTGGGCAGGACTGTGATGCTCTATACCCCAGACAATAACATTTAATTTTGTAACAGAATAAACGTTTTTTTTTTTTTTTTTTTTTTACAAATGTAATTTTACATTTATTAATGTTTTTACTCAACATTTGTGCAGTTTTTGGAGGACTTATGATATCTTTTAAATTTCTATAAATAAATAAATATTTATTTAAATAGGCTTTTTACAAAAAAAAAAAGCATTTTATGTCAAATTCACTTTATAAAAGACCCAGATTTCTAACTTTCATTCATGGAGATAACATGGATAATTTTACATGGTTTAATGTAATATTTTTGGCCATTTTTTGGAAAATGCTTGTCTGGGTTTCCCCATACTGCCTTCCCGCAGCGCGATTTTATTCACGCTGAAAGGCAGTATGGATACCATGGACCAAATTTTCGCCTCATTTAGGGAACCAATCACAGAACGGGGAGGGAGCAGCAAGACGATGACACACCGAAGCAGTTTGTTTATACCTATGGATCAAACATGGCAGCAGACGCGAAGTTACCTTTCGATGCAGCTTTACGGCCGTTTCACACATGGGTTTCACACCGCAAGCGTGAGCGGCATTTGAGCAGCGCGTCAGCGTAACTACATCGTCACTGCAGCTGCAGACGCGCGAGAGTATTCACACTGGAAGCGTTTGTACAGTGTCACAGCAGCGGCTCCAAAGCTACATATCGGTAGCCTCATAGCATAATTGCTTTTTGTGTTTTTTCTTGTTTTCCAAAGACATTGAAATATGACTTCGGCATTATATATAAGCGAGCAATTCTTTACAAAGACAACTATACATTTGTTTTTAGAAGTTGGTCATTTTATAACATTGATAGTCTTGAAAGTTTGTAATGGGGAGGTGTACAACATTCGCATATAATTTAAATGTAATACAACAAAACAACCCAGAAATGGCTCCAATCTATTAGTTTCAGTCATACTTTCGATGTTTACAAGACCGCAACTCGCGGATAAAAAACAAAACACACAAATAAACCACACACTCGGGTTTGATTTGGGTTGTGCTAGCCTGTAGCTGCGTCTGTGTGTTAACGTTACATGAACTAAAAGAACGTTTATATTTAATATTTTCTGGCTAGTTTACTTTAGTCTTTTTTATTTATATAATACACAACTTTCACCCAAACTGAATAATTAAAAACAAGTTTTTACCGGGTAAATCTTCTATAAATATTTTAGAGTCTTTATTTTCTTTTATTTGCCTACTCCAAGTTCTTGTTAAAACTCACTAGACATGCTAATTCTGTGCATTTTTGGGCACTTTTTGTGTGAAATCACATTTATTTTTGTCCATCAAAAGTGTGCTTTCACTTTAATTTAGCGTGAGCAATGCAGCAAAAAACAGATTCGAAACCCCCGCTTCACTGCTGCTCACGCGCCGCTCCTGCTCGACGCTCACACGCTGCTCCCGGTGTGAATGCACTCATTGCTTAACATGCACGCCGAAAAAAATACGCACCGCTCACACATGCGGTGTGAAACGGCCTGTTAGATACACACCATCGTGTGGGCTACACATAAATCTCTGACCCATCGGCCATCGTCGTCTCCCTCGTCTAATTTCTGTCGCTCTACATACGTCATCTGGTATAATCGAAACGATTGGCTATGAGCTACGTACAGGCGCATTTGATAGACATTCTTAGCACCCAATAAACGGCTCTGGGCATTCGTAAACCACGCCTCAAATACGATCATGTGGTTCCCAGACCCAAGTCTCAACGAGAATTGGGTCTGGCGTTAGCCAGGCTAGGAAAATGCAGTTTTAAAATAAAATAAAAATCACTTTAACCACTAGATGGCTATAGAGCTTCACTATATGCTATTTGCTATTTGACTAATCAAAATATATCTTTTCACAAGTTTTTCCAGTTGGATTCATATCCACATTTTGTACATTGTATTTATGTTCAGTAGCTCTTTCTACTGTAGTTCTTTCTAAGGGTATTTTTTCAATACCATTTTGCACATTTTATTTATGTTCAGTAGCTCTTTCTAGATAGAGCAAATCCACAAACTAATAAAAGGATTTAATATTTTTTATAAGGTCATCTGTTGACTGCTGTTTATATAAAACCCCTTCAATATAGTTGTTGTTACGTCAGGGGAGGAGGGAAGTCAGCAAAAAAATAATAATAAAAAATATAAATAAATAATAGAGTACCGCCACCTCTTTTGGGCCACTTAAAGCACTGATTGTGGCCTGTGGAATGTTGGTCCACTCCTCTTCAATGGCTGTGCGAAGTTGCTGGATATTGGCAGGACCCGTATACGCCGATCCAGAGCATCCCATAAATACTCAATGGGTGACATGTCCAGTGAGTATGCTTGCCATGCAAGAATCTGGATGTTTTCAGCTTCCAGGAATTGTGTACAGATCCTTGCCTCATGGGGCCGTGCATTATCATGCTGCAACATGAGGTGATGGTCGTGGATGAATGCCACAACAATGGGCCTCAGGATCTCGTCACGGTATCTCTGTGCATTCAAAATGCCATCAATAAAATGCACCTGTGTTCATTGTCCATAACATACGCCTGCCCATACCATAACCCCACCGCCACCATGGGCCACTCTATCCACAATGTTGACATCAGCAAACCGCTCACCCACACAACGCCATACACGCTGTCTGCCATCTGCCATGTACAGTGAAAACTGGGATTCATCCGTGAAGTCCCTCAAAACTTGCAACATCTGAGGCATTGTGCTGTGTGATAAAACATTTCAGAGTGGCCTTTTATTGTGGCCAGCCTAAGGCACACCTGTGCAATAATCATGCTGTCTAATCAGCATCTTGATATGCCACACCTGTGAGGTGGATGGATTATCTCTGCAAAGGAGAAGTGCTCACTAACACAGATTTTTGTGTACATAGAAAAAGTCTTAGATCTTTGAGTTCAGCTCATGAAAAATGGGGGCAAAAAC
This sequence comes from Rhinichthys osculus, assembly GCA_029959095.1. Lineage (NCBI taxonomy): Eukaryota > Metazoa > Chordata > Actinopteri > Cypriniformes > Leuciscidae > Rhinichthys > Rhinichthys osculus. Next base: position 5,782,005 of record JARWKJ010000025.1, read on the forward strand.
AAAAGTGTTGCGTTTATAATTTTGTTCAGTGTAATTTGTCCCTTGATTGATTGATTGGCAATTGATGTTTTCAATATTATTATTTTTTTAATTTTTTAATTTATTTAAAAAATCAATAAAAAATTGAAAATCAGACATTTTTAAAATACAAAAAGTCGTGGAAAGTACTTCCAAGGTATAAGTTCAGAGAAAGAAGATGCACCACACAAGTTTGCAGTCAATCATCGTTATCTGTAGTGTTTCGTTAATCATTGTCATCTGTGTTTGTATTTAAGTTCCGTCTGTTCAGTCAGTCTTTGTCTGATCTCCGTTGTAAATAGTGACAGTATGGTTGCTTTTATAAAGTAAAACAGGTTGATATTGAAAACCCTTAGATCCTTCATTCTCCCCTCTTAATCATTTATGAAATCATTTGATTACATAGATTGATTAAATGCAAGCAAACCTTTGATCATTATCAAAACATTTTAGCTACCTGTTCATGCAGAAATTTAGCTAAATTGTACACTGCTCTACCAGTGTTGTCTGGGATATATGAACAACACTCAGTTGCAATCACTTTGCATGTTCCTCCCTGGCCGGCTAACATCAAGAGCCATTTCGTTTTTGTAAAACAACCTTCCTCATTACATTCAGTTTCAGAGATTGAATTATAGTCTGTGTCATAATCCTATCCACTACTTGCATTGCCAGTAACAGATAAGCCAAGTAACATCTACCTTTCCATCCCTTAGAAAAGAATAGATACGCTTTGTTACCAAGTGTGTGCCATTAGAACAACCAATTCTCATTGTTAGTCACATCTAAAATTCACCAGGAAGAATTCCCTTCAGATTTCACATTAAGAGCAAACTGATAGAATCAGTACTGTTGTATGCAGGCAAATACCATGAACTATAAAGTTAGTTAGAATGATTTCTATTCTATAGTGACATACACTACTTGTGAACAGCTGTTTAATGTCCCAAGAATAATCAACTACCTTAAAAACACCTCTGTGAGGATTTGATATTGTCAATGGTTCAAAATTGTGCATTTGGAACCAGTTTTACCCTGTGATTTAATACAACTGGAATTTCCAAAAGTCATTGTAAAAATCTATTCTTTAAAGGGGTCATATAATGGTACATGCACTTTTACAAGTTGATTGTACTGAAATGTGTGTTGGCAGTGCCTGTACACAACCATCATAAAATGATAAAAATCCATCCAGTGTTTTTGTTTTAATCTCCTTATATGTAAATCAAGCCGTCAACAATCGTGGGAGGGGCTTCCGACCGTGTGACGTCACACGGTCGGAAGCCCCTCCCACGATTGTTGATTGACAGCAGCATTTCAATACAGACCCGCCCTCGCTCGTGAGCCAGCTGTCAATCATAGTCTGCGTGGACCGGCGCGGTCATTGTTGATATGCTGGAGCACTGTCTATGAGCAGAATGGCGTCTAAGCGATTGTGGTGTTCTGTTCTTGGGTGTAATAACGAACACAGCAGTCATTTTAATGTTCCTAAATCCGAACCGCTGAAGACGCAGTGGCTGAGTTTGTTTTCGAAGGGAATATTCCCCACGAGCAACGTCAATGCTCTCATGTTTGCGCGAATCATTTCTCACCAGACTGCTTTATAAACGAGGGTCAGTATAAAGCTGGTTTTGCTAAGAAGCTGCTCATGAAAAAATGATCAGTACCAGATATTCGTGTTCCTGCTGAATCTCCAGAAGAACGGAAGTGAGTGTAACGTTTTATTAAACTTTATATTAATATATTAATCTTTGCAAATCGCTAGCTGCACGCTTCACAATGAATGCGTCTAAGGTTTACACTCAGGGTACATTACGGCATGTTTTCTATGTATGACGTTCTCAATATAATTCATAATCCCACGTTTATACTGAACAACGCGTTATGGTTATTGTGTTATTGTGTTACAAACGGTGTACACAGAACAGAGGGGCGGGGTGAGCAAAGCTCATTATCATTTAAAGTCATATGCACTGAAACGGCGTGCTGAAAACAGAGCTGTTTTTGACCAGGTAAAATAAGTGTTTTCTTACAATACTATTGAGAATTTTTAATTAAAGTATATTACAAACTTTTAATTTAGACCCTAAAGAATCATATTAGCTTGTACAAAAATGGCATTATATGACCCCTTTAAAATTTTTTGTCATAGAATACCCTAAACAAGTTGTCTGGCAGGTTTATCATTTTGATGCTAGAATTGTCAGTTTGAATTCAATGTGTTTCCCAAAAGCATTGTTAGCCAACAATGGTGACAAGTTCTTCGTTATCAGCATAGTTCAACAAGCTGATGTTCAATACATTCTATGTCAAATTTCATTCATGTCTTTTAGTTTATCGTTATTGTATGGGAAACACAGCCTAGATTGTTTATCCATGCGCTTAAGCGTCATTGGGTCATTTTAAGGTAATATGTAATGTAATCTTGTTAAAACGGATTTCATAATTTTGGTTTCAAAAAAAAAAATCATTCAGGAACTCGTATCGAAGTCAAGGTACCGGTATCGAACATTTTTTAGCAATACCCAGCCCTACTTTCAGACCTCATATCGATTCTATTGTAAAAAATGTAAACCGTAGCTTAAGAATGTTATATCGTTCAATTAATTGTTTTACAAAACAGGTTAGATTAAAAATTATTACTCAACTATTATTGCCCATAATTGATTATGCAGATGTTGTTTATCAGAACACAGCCGTAACCAATCTTAAACCTTTGAATGTGATTTATAATAGCCTCTGTAGATTTGTTTTGAGGTGCCCATTTAGAACTCATCACTGTCAGATGTATCAGTCATTGAATCTTTTTTCACTTAATGCTAGACGACAGTATCACTGGTTGCAGTTTGTTCACAAATGTATTTTCTCAAACTACCCATCCTATTTGAAACAATACTTGGTTCCATATCAAACATCATACAGCCTAAGAGACACTGACCATCTTTTCTTTTCTGTACCAAAGGTATCTAAAGAAAGTGGGAGGAGAGCCTTTAAATTTAAAGCCCCTTCTGATTGGAATGGTTTACCTAGTTATTTTAGATCTATCTCTTCTTTTCACCAGTTTAAGATGTCTCTTCTTAATTATTTGCATACAAGCTGCAACTGTTTTCTTCATGCTTGAATTTTTTTTGCGTTTTTTTTTTTTCTTCTTCTTCAATTGTCTATATGAATGACCTTAACTGTTTATTGCCTAATATCAAATGGTTGGATTGGGAAAGATATGGGTGGTTTTGGTGTGATGGAGAGCTTTTGTCTTTGTTCTGTTAGTATGTATGTATGTATGTATGTATGTATGTATGTATGTGAAGTAGGTTTTTCTTGAGGTCCCCCTTGAAAACGAGATGTTACATCTCAAGGGGTTTTCCTCTTAACAACAATAAATTTCAATAAATTTCAATATTTCACTTGGCATACCATTGTGGGGTTCAAACCAAATAAGGAATCTGAGTAATCAATCAATAACGAACCAATACAATAAAGTATCATGGCAATATGTTAGCTCGATTCTACCATTTAGTGTGACAGTTAACCAGAATTATCCATACACCTGGCTTTAATATTCAGGCTTAAACCTTTTATGACAGCTATATGATTTGAACTTTGGTACCCCTGTACTGAGTACACATAGTTAAGAGTCCAACTTAGTTGATCTTCAGGGTGATGTACCCATAAATCATCCTAAACGGATGTAAAGCCGGTTGCTTTTATAGCTCTGTCATATGATAAAAATTTCAGTGTCTGTAATTGTGACCTTAAGCACAGAATATCCGTTCATGTTTTCCAAAAGAACCATCTTGAAATTGAGGATTGTGAAGTTATGTCTCTCTGAAGTTTCTTTTATTCTGATTGCCAGTGTTGTTGCCACAGAGTGTCCTCAGTATGATATGGCTTGCTTGAACCATCAGTGAACTTCTTGAAGGCCGTCGACAGAGAGAATGAAAAACAGACTCCCTTATAGAGATATAAGTAGTATTAACATAAACCATGTGTCACTTTTTGACTGATTTATGACCCTATGTTGGTACAGAGTTGTGTGCCTGTCACTGTGTGACTGTCGTAGTGTTCTTGTATCAAGAAAACAGTGTTTCTGATTTACGGTGGTAGCTGACAGGCTCCTGTATGTCTAGGAAGTTTGGAGCCGTGTGACATCCTCCTTTGGTGAGATCCGGGAAACTTTTAAAAGACAAAAAAAAAACTTTTGTTTGATTTTATGACCATCTTTTGGTAGATTTAGGCACCCCTTGTCAGTCATGATTGACAGAGACTCCATGTGTCAAAAAAAATCTGGGCTCCTTCCAGTCAGCTGGGGGGGGGGGGGGGGAACTGTTGCTGATTGTATTTTCCTTTGATTGTTGGGGGTGAAATTCACCCAAGCAGGTATCACGTAATGGTGGCACCCTGAGTGTTGAAAACTATAGGTTTATGTTACCTAAGACAAAGAATCAAAACATTTTTCTAAAATCACAGTTAAGGTGTTTACAAGTGGAACTGGCGGGGGAAGAGTGCAACCTAAATGGGGTTTGTTAATGGTTTTACGACAGTTGCTTAGGCTGGATGTTTAAAGAATGACACTTCATCAAAAGCTTTTCTGGTGATTCTCTGGGCTCGCACACAAAAAACATTTTTAGTGTATATCAATTTGGTCGTTACTTTTGTTATTTTAGTATTTTTTAAAGAAAATGTTTTAGTTTTTACCCCACCCCATAGTGTATGTGTGTGTGCGTGTGTGTGTGTGTGTGTGTGTGTGTTGCAAAACAACAACAGATTTACATATTTTACTTCAAACTAAGAGATTTTAAATGTTCAGACATTTATACATTTGTTTGCCACAAAAAGCAAGGAAAGTTGTCTATTTTCTTTAAATAAAACTTTTACTTTATTGTATTCTTTAAAACAGACTGATAACCAGCAACTGGTATTAGAACTGTAGCCGAGCAGTTTACTCACACGAGTAAAACACAATTTTCACTAGAAAATGTATGACTGAACCTTTTTCTTTTGACAAACCTACATTTCAAATTATACCTGAGGTGTGTAACCATAGACATCATATAGGTAGACGCCCTATCGACCGCTACTGCCTATTGGCACGGACGAGAAATGGAGCCGCCATCTTAAACCGGTCATCCGCTCCGCTCAGGCAGGTGAAATGAGCTGTCAGCGCATTAAATTAATCATATCTCACTGAATACTGAACTGATTTTCACGCGTTTTTTTTTTTTGCTGCAAAGGTCATTCATGTAGCTATGATACAGGACACATGGTTCGGCGTATTTTAATATCCATAGTAGGCTTAACAGTAATATAATATTCTGATATAAGATATAAAGTGACCAGACACAATATGTGTGATGAAGGATATAATGTATTTTATAAATCACACACTATAAATATAATAAAGAAGCAGAAACAGATAGTTGCAGTAAAGTAAGATATTTTAATAAGTTGAAGAAACAATTTATGATTTGTGACACGCACATACACACGAACAGACACACAAACAAACACGAAGAGAAACACACACACACACTTTCACACACATAACGCAGCCACCGAATCCACCGAACGCAGCCACCTGTAATAAAAATTGAGAAGAAGCTTTTCAACGTGTTTGCATCAGTAATTTCTAAAAAATTAAATTCGGACAACATTAAGCCTACTTTTTTTATTGAATGTGGATGTGGGAGGGGAAAATGTCGAGACTAAAGCCCTATTCGGATTAACTTTACAAGGGTAGATGGAGTAAGTTAATAATGTAATTTTACCACAGGACTTCTGTAATATCAATAGCCAAATCGCATGTGATAAGATATAGGTTATCAATAAAACTAGAAGTTGGAGGGGTAACTCAATTTGCGCATCGCTGTAATGCTTGTATTTACATTGCTTCCTGATATCATGTGCGTGTAACTGGTCTCCTGTTACATGCGCAAACACAAATAACCTAGCTATACAACAGGGCAGTTGAATGCTAATCTGATAACCTAGAAGCTCTTGTAATTACTACTTTAACAGTTACCCCACCTCTCCATGCCGGGTGAACACCGGCTGATGTAAACAGCATTTCACAACGATTTCAGTACAGTAATAGCAAAAATCCTTGCTCCTTCTTGACTATCTGGTAATATTCTATTCACAAAATACAACCAATAGTACGGTAATGTTAAGACTTACTTGTGAAAAGCCCTATTTTCGATGGTCCGACGATTAGAACAGGAAAATGCTCCACAATGCTCTGGCATCTTATCTGCTGCCACGCAACGAAACTAGGAATACGACCGGTTCAAGATGGCGGCCGGATTTCTCGGTTTCCAGCGGCCAATAGGGCATCTAGTCTCTATATGATATCTATGTGTGTAACAACCACACATTGATTCCTAAGATCCGGGGCACAGTGCAAACAAGCAAAAGTCAAGAAATCAAATCTTAGTGTAATCTCTGTGAGGTCAGAAAACAAAACTTTATGTTGAGTGATCCAGATAAATCTTTATGCTACAAAACATCATAGAAGTCACTAGCACTTTAAACATCCAGCACAAAATTAAAGAGATGAGCTCTATTACACATCCTCCAAAAATGTGTGTGTGTGTGTGTGTGTGTGTGTGTGTGTGTGTGTGTGTGTGTGTGTGTAAATAGTACTGCTAAACTCTTTGTGTGTATTTTTACACGCTAACAATGTGTGTGTGTGTGTGTGTGTGTGTGTAAATAGTACTGCTAAACTCTTTGTGCGTATTTTTACACGCTAACATATTTTGACAGGGGGTATTTCACACCGCAGTGATACATAGTTTTCACACTCTTGAATAACTTTCAAACATAATCTTTATATAGTTACTGTATGTGTGTCCAAAAACATCTGTAAGATTCAAAAGACCAAATCAGTAAGAAAAGAGGGCACAGCATACATTGAAAAGCAAGATTTATAATAAATACACAAAATCCATTTGTGAACAAATGTGAAAGTTGGTACATTTTGTTTTGTAAGTAGTGTTTTTATCACTCCACTAGTGTTATTCGTCTTATTCAGATATTTTGTTTGTTGGACTCTTCTTTGAGAACTGTCAACATTCAGTGTTTATAGGAATAAATGTAAATTAAGAATTTAAGTGATAGTATTTCTGCTTGAGAGTGTTTGACTAAATTGATATTTCTTGCAATGCAACTTTACAGCTATCTATGATTTCAGCTTACACAAAGCATCAACACGAAAAATAAGTTATGCTTTTAGTTTAAGTTTTACACTTAATCTGTTACAACTGAATCGCATCTGACTATTGCACTGAGAGCTATACATTGATTCATTTCATCAACTTTAATAATGGTAAATAATGTTCCACACTCTGGCAAAATGAAAAGAAATGAAGTGTGCATATATCACCATGAAAATTCAAGACCCCAAATCACTAAGAAAATAAATTACGCCATACAGACATTGTTTATGATGCATACATAGAAAACTCAAATGTTGAGCAATTTGTACTTTTGTTTCATGTTTTGTAAATATGGTTTTGCAAAGGCTTTTTTATCGCACCACTAGACATAGTCATCTTGTTGAGATGACACTGTTCACATTTCTTTCTTTTTTTGTTTTTGTTTTAGGTGAAGACAGAAACGATGTAAGTTTATGCTGTTCCGCACATGGGAAAACATGTGTGATGAACGCATGGCTTACATTTAAGAGGCTTTTTTTTTTTTATTTTTTTTTTTTTATAAATGACTGAACTCTCTCCTTTTGACAAAACCAGTATTTCATATTATATTATACTTAATATTATATTAAGTTGCTCAACGTCCCGCTTAGCATTAAAGATTAGTTTGTTTTTAATTGGTATCATCACCTTCTTTGACTCAAATAAAGTTACTATATGTGCTATAAATCTTCGTAATTTTTTTTTTTTGCTCTTCTGACAGATTTGTTAGAGGAACTATATGCCACAGTATTGTAATGCAAACACATTAAGAACAATAAAGTTACAGGTCCTTGTAAAGACTGAGTAAAATTCAAACAATCGTTATACAGGATTTTTGTTTGTACAAAGGGAAATACAAGAGGTAAATTTACTTCAACCGTGTGTACGGGGTATAAGAGGGTTGAAAAGCTGTTTATAATAAACACACATAAGTGTGCAAATGACGGTTCTATTACGCCGATAGATTTAGTCATCTTGTTCAGACAGCAGATGATACTGTTTCACAGTGTATGTAGGACTGTATGTTTTTAGGTGAAGACTTTTCTTAAAGAGCTGTCAACATTCTGCGTTTTATAGGAATAAATGACAATTCATTTAAGTAATAGTCTTTCTGTTTGAGAATATTTGACTAAGCTGATACTTTGTTTAGGTCAACTTCCCCCATCTATCTATGATGTGGTCTATATACAGGTGCTGGTCAACAAATTAGAATTATTTTAAATAGTGCAATCATGAAATTCTTTGAATGCATTTTTTGTGCAGAAAGCAAATCAGGTGTTCACCGCACCTGTCCTACTCGTTAGACTAATCACAGAACTCGTTATCTGGAAAAAAATTTGCTCAGCTGAGCTTTCCAAAAGGCCCATTTAGGCCATTTAACTGTGACACTGTTGTTTTATTGAATTAGAATAATGGTGAAAGCGTTTCATTGAATTAGAATAAATGCTCAATTTTTTGTTTTCTGTGAAGAGTGTTCACTGTGCAGTATAAAGTCAGGGTTGAGTAGAATTTCTAAGTTGTAAAATCAATCATGGGTAAGCAGCGCGACCTCTCAACCGGAATAGTGGCTCAAATTCAAGCCCTTCGCCAACAAGGCTTGACCCAAACTAAAATTGCTGAGCAGCTCGGCATCAGCCAGTCTTCCGTCTGCAAAGCTCTCAAGAAAAACTGCAGCAAGCGCACCAACTGTTCCGGCGTCCGAAAAACTTCTGCTCGCGACAACAAGCAGCTGAGAAAGATCGCAGTCAGCAACCGGTTCAAGTCCACTTCCGAGCTCACCGACTTGTGGAACAAGCAGACCGGCGCTGACGTCTCCAGATCAACCACTTACCGTCGTCTGCGCGAACTCGGCTTCAAATCTCGCGTTCCAGCAGTAAAACCGATGCTGAACAAGAAACAAATGGTGAAACGGCTGAAGTGGGCCAAAGAACACGGCGAGTGGACTGCTGAAGACTGGCAGAAAGTGGTCTTCAGTGACGAATCACGCTTCTGCATCTCCTTCGGTGACCAAGGTCCTCGTGTCTGGCGTCGTGGTGGCGAAACCTACAACCACGAGTGCGTGAAAAGATCCGTCAAGTTTCCCCAGAGCGTTATGGTCTGGGGATGCATGTCCGCTCGAGGTGTAGGGAAACTCTGCTTCCTCAAGAAGACTGTCAATGCTGCCGTATATCAAGATGTTCTGGAAACGTTCCTGATTCCGACTGTTGAGGAACAGTTCGGCGAAGAAGACTTCATATTTCAACAGGATCTTGCACCGGCTCATGCGGCAAAGTCGACCAAAGATTGGTTCACTAAAAAACAGCTTGAAGTTTTGGCATGGCCGGCCAACTCGCCTGACCTCAATGTCATTGAAAGCCTTTGGGCCATCGTCAAGCGGAAAATTCGCGACAGAAAGCCTACTACGCTGGACCAACTGAAGCAGAACATCGCCACTGCCTGGGAAGCTGTGAGTGCGGAAACTTGCGACAAGCTGGTCAAATCGATGCCGCGGAGACTTCAGGCAGTCATACAAGCCAAAGGGGCAGCCACAAAATACTGAGAAAGTGATGATTGTAATTATAATAAAAATTATTGCAATTCAATGAAACGCTTTCACCATTATTCTAATTCAATAAAACAACAGTGTCACAGTTAAATGGCCTAAATGGGCCTTTTGGAAAGCTCAGCTGAGCAAATTTTTTCCCAGATAACGAGTTCTGTGATTAGTCTAACGAGTAGGACAGGTGCGGTGAACACCTGATTTGCTTTCTGCACAAAAAATGCATTCAAAGAATTTCATGATTGCACTATTTAAAATAATTCCAATTCGTTGACCAGCACCTGTATGCTGTTTTACACTTAAAACCATACGGCAGAGTCACATTTGACTATTGCACTGAGAGATGTGTATTCATTAAAGCATGAGGTTTGTTAAACAAAGTTCCACACTTTGGTAAATCCTGCAGATAAAATTGCACAAAAGCAAATTCTAGAGGTCAAATTGCTAAAATAAAAAAATAAAAAATAAATACAACATGAGCCATTTAAAACAGATACAGAAACCCTCTCTTCCGATCTATTGCTAAAGTTTAAGAATAAAAATGCTGTTTAAGAACAGCATAACAAAATTACACATTTAAACCGATATTATTTTAGGTCTGTCTACGAAGAGGTCACACGACATATAATAGGACCAACATGAAAAGTAAGACTTGATGTTTTTATGTTACATACATACAACTGTTATACTTAAAACAAACCTATCGATTAGCTATATTATGAGTCAAGGTGTCACAGACACACAGTTCGTCATGTTTGTCTTCACAATCGGGGATTCTTTAAGAAAAACAGTATGTGTGTCAGGTTGAGTGCAGGTAGCTGAAGACGAGGACAGAAGGTTCTGCAGTATAGTTGATTTATTTACAAAACTTAACGTCAGGAACATACAGGAACAAAATAACAAACTCTAGAACTTCAGTAATACAAACACACACAACCATACACGGACGACGACCAACAAACACTGAGGGAAAACACAGGGCTTAAATGAACAGGGACTAATGGGATAATAAACTGAACACAGGTGAAGAAACTGAACACAAACGAGGAGCGGGAAAAACTAACAGGACTGAACCAAAATCAAAGACAGGGGGAAAACAAGATCACAGAACATAACTAAACACATAGAAAACGTGACAATGTGTCCATCATCAGTGTATACCAAATTTGTTTAACATATCTTCATTTTCCACAATTATAAATATTGATTAGCAACAGCTCAATGGTTACCAAATGCTAGTGAAGAGATTATCTACAGAATGTCACTGGCACATTAGTTAGCTATTAGTGATAGTGGCCCTGGTATCGTCACATCGCAGTGAGTACACATATAAACCACAAAGTTTTGACTATGAAGCCATGCCAAAAACAGAAAACAGCAATTAGTTGTAGCAGTATGGAGATTGAGTTATGTTCTTTGATTTTGCAAAGAACATAACAGCAGCATTCTTATTGTAATGTCGGGTGTGATTGTAATGCTTGTGTGGTGTTTTCTTTACACTTTCCCCATTGATGTCTGTTTCCCATGTCATGTTAGTGAACTCTAGGTCTTCTCGCCTTCTATTTGGTCATAAGTGACAGTATTCACATGAATTTGCATGATTCGAATGCTGGGTGTTATATCCATATCTGTGTTACACAACATATTTTCAACACAAGCTGTTTATGTTGAGCGTAAGCATCGGTAAGTGTCAACATGTATGGAAAAGACCATTGTGTTACAGCAAAACCACTATCGGTGGAATGATATTGTAATGTATAGAGTTTTTTGCATTAATAAATTAACTTTTAATTAACATTACCTCATTGTTTCTTGACATATGTTTATAACCGTGATCCAGTTTTCACATCTCAAAGAATCTTACAGACGGAAAATGTTTATCCAGAATTTAGACTACTGTTAAAAAAAAAGTCGACGTGTAGGGATATATACAATCGCTACATTGTATTTAATGTCACTATAGAGACAATTTAATGCACGCTTCAGGGGCTGAAATTTTAACATTTTAATCTTTGGTAAAAGTAAACCTAAAGTCTGCACAAAAAAAAAAAAAAAAAAAAGAAATTCCATCCTTTCTAAATGCATGTTATGGATCTATTGAGAACAATTCACCAGTGCCTATGTTTTGACCTTGTAATGTTTAATCAAATTTGTTGGAAAATCAAAAATACATGTAGGCTTTACTCAACTTTTTATGTCAACAGGTTTTACGTAGATGCCGCATTTAATTAACATTGTTTATTTCAGTAAACTTAGCTATAACATTGATTCAATTTCATTTAGTGGAATCAGGTTAACATTCTTAATTTTGTCCAAAACTATTAAGTTCAATTATCCTAAACTGTTATATCCAAGGCATGCCCAAAGTAGTTGTTTTTATTATTATTAAAACCACTTTAATTATTGTTAGCACGTCCTCACCCCCGGTTTTACACTTTACCACAATGGTAACCTCCAAAAACACTAACACACCAGAAACTCTTTTTAATATAATCATAAAAGAACATTAAACAATGACAAGTACCAATTTTTTGTTTTATCCTGATGAAAATGATGGGAAGGGGGAAATCCTCTGCCTAGTTTTCTATATTTGCTATATTGCTATGGGTATGTAATCTCAACCAAATGGATTAAGTAAAATGGTTGAAAAGAATCATGTTGGATTAACTCCATTTACTTAAGTATATTGAACAAGCATCAAATGTTATTTTTGGTATACTGAAACATGAAAATATTGAGTTAAGTCAAACGCAACTGTTTCAAGTCAGATTAACGCAATGTATTGTGTTTGAATGAGAAAGCTAATACAACCGTGTTAAATGAAATTATTATTTTTTGACTGAATTCTCTCTGGCGACATCAAGGACTTGTTGTTTATGCAGGACATAGTTATTTATGGCTTCCTGAAGACCACCCCGTACACCGTTACAATGATCTCCAAGGATCTCTGAAATATTTCATCTTTTAAATCATGTAGTATTTTTTAAAATGCAGCAAAACAAAGAATGAAGATCATTAAATTATTACTCTACAAGAATCAATATGTATAATACCATTTTTTAGCTTAGACACGGTCACATAAGAATGATGACTTAAGTGGATAAACCTTTTATTTCAACATTAATTACATATACATAAAGTAAAACAATAACTCCATTTACAGGTGATGGAGCCAGAATAGGAAATCGCGGCATGCTATCATGTTTTGCTGCATTTTTAAAAAAGACTACATGATTTAAAAGATGAAATATTTCAGAGATCCTTGGAGATCATTGTAACGGTGTACGGGGTGGTCTTCAGGAAGCCATAAATAACTATGTCCTGCATGAACAACAAGTCCTTGATGTCGCCAGAGAGAATTCAGTCAAAAAATAATAATTTCATTTAACACGGTTGTATTAGCTTGCTCATTCAAACACAATACATTGCGTTAATCTGACTTGAAACAGCTGCGTTTGACTTAACTCAATATTTTCATGTTTCAGTATACCAAAAATAACATTTGATGCTTGTTCAATATACTTAAGTAAATGGAGTTAATCCAACACGATTCTTTTCAACCATTTTACTTAATCCATTTGGTTGAGATTACATACCCATAGCAATATAGCAAATATAGAAAACTAGGCAGAGGATTTCCCCCTTCCAATCATTTTCATCAGGATAAAAAAAAAAATTGGTACTTGTCAATGTTTAATGTTCTTTTATGATTATATTTAAAAGAGTTTCTGGTGTGTTAGTGTTTTTGGAGGTTACCATTGTGGTAAAGTGTAGACCGGGGGTGAGGACGTGCTAACAATAATTAAAGTGGTTTTAATAATAATAAAAACAACTACTTTGGGCATGCCTTGGATATAACAGTTTAGGATAATTGAACTTAATAGTTTTGGACAAAATTAAGAATGTTAACCTGATTCCACTAAATGAAATTGAATCAATGTTATAGCTAAGTTTACTGAAATAAACAATGTTAATTAAATGCGGCATCTACGTAAAACCTGTTGACATAAAAAGTTGAGTAAAGCCTACATGTATTTTTGATTTTCCAACAAATTTGATTAAACATTACAAGGTCAAAACATAGGCACTGGTGAATTGTTCTCAATAGATCCATAACATGCATTTAGAAAGGATGGAATTTCTTTTTTTTTTTTGTGCAGACTTTAAGTTAACGTTTACCAAAGATTAAAATGTTAAAATTTCAGCCCCTGAAGCGTGCATTAAATTGTCTCTATAGTGACATTAAATACAATGTAGCGATTGTATATATCCCTACACGTCGACTTTTTTTTTAACAGTAGTCTAAATTCTGGATAAACATTTTCCGTCTGTAAGATTCTTTGAGATGTGAAAATTGGATCACGGTTATAAACATATGTCAAGAAACAATGAGGTAATGTTAATTAAAAGTTAATTTATTAATGCAAAAAACTCTATACATTACAATATCATTCCACCGATAGTGGTTTTGCTGTAACACAATGGTCTTTTCCATACATGTTGACACTTACCGATGCTTACGCTCAACATAAACAGCTTGTGTTGAAAATATGTTGTGTAACACAGATATGGATATAACACCCAGCATTCGAAGTTATTAAATCATGCAAATTCATGTGAATACTGTCACTTATGACCAAATAGAAGGCGAGAAGACCTAGAGTTCACTAACATGACATGGGAAACAGACATCAATGGGGAAAGTGTAAAGAAAACACCACACAAGCATTACAATCACACCCGACATTACAATAAGAATGCTGCTGTTATGTTCTTTGCAAAATCAAAGAACATAACTCAATCTCCATACTGCTACAACTAATTGCTGTTTTCTGTTTTTGGCATGGCTTCATAGTCAAAACTTTGTGGTTTATATGTGTACTCACTGCGATGTGACGATACCAGGGCCACTATCACTAATAGCTAACTAATGTGCCAGTGACATTCTGTAGATAATCTCTTCACTAGCATTTGGTAACCATTGAGCTGTTGCTAATCAATATTTATAATTGTGGAAAATGAAGATATGTTAAACAAATTTGGTATACACTGATGATGGACACATTGTCACGTTTTCTATGTGTTTAGTTATGTTCTGTGATCTTGTTTTCCCCCTGTCTTTGATTTTGGTTCAGTCCTGTTAGTTTTTCCCGCTCCTCGTTTGTGTTCAGTTTCTTCACCTGTGTTCAGTTTATTATCCCATTAGTCCCTGTTCATTTAAGCCCTGTGTTTTCCCTCAGTGTTTGTTGGTCGTCGTCCGTGTATGGTTGTGTGTGTTTGTATTACTGAAGTTCTAGAGTTTGTTATTTTGTTCCTGTATGTTCCTGACGTTAAGTTTTGTAAATAAATCAACTATACTGCAGAACCTTCTGTCCTCGTCTTCAGCTACCTGCACTCAACCTGACACACATACTGTTTTTCTTAAAGAATCCCCGATTGTGAAGACAAACATGACGAACTGTGTGTCTGTGACACCTTGACTCATAATATAGCTAATCGATAGGTTTGTTTTAAGTATAACAGTTGTATGTATGTAACATAAAAACATCAAGTCTCACTTTTCATGTTGGTCCTATTATATGTCTTGTGACCTCTTCGTAGACAGACCTAAAATAATATCGGTTTAAATGTGCAATTTTCTTATGCTGTTCTTAAACAGCATTTTATTCTTAAACTTTAGCAATAGATCGGAAGAGAGGGTTTCTGTATCTGTTTTAAATGGCTCATGTTGTATTTACTTTCTTTTTTTTTTTAACAATTTGACCTCTAGAATTTGCTTTTGTGCAATTTTATCTGCAGGATTTACCAAAGTGTGGAACTTTGTTTAACAAACCTTATGCTTTAATGAATACGCATCTCTCAGTGCAATAGTCAAATGTGACTCTGCCGT
The DNA here is from genome assembly GCA_029959095.1 of Rhinichthys osculus. NCBI lineage: Eukaryota > Metazoa > Chordata > Actinopteri > Cypriniformes > Leuciscidae > Rhinichthys > Rhinichthys osculus. Next base: position 5,797,642 of record JARWKJ010000025.1, read on the forward strand.
ATGGTTTTAAGTGTAAAACAGCATATATAGACCACATCATAGATAGATGGGGGAAGTTGACCTAAACAAAGTATCAGCTTAGTCAAATATTCTCAAACAGAAAGACTATTACTTAAATGAATTGTCATTTATTCCTATAAAACGCAGAATGTTGACAGCTCTTTAAGAAAAGTCTTCACCTAAAAACATACAGTCCTACATACACTGTGAAACAGTATCATCTGCTGTCTGAACAAGATGACTAAATCTATCGGCGTAATAGAACCGTCATTTGCACACTTATGTGTGTTTATTATAAACAGCTTTTCAACCCTCTTATACCCCGTACACACGGTTGAAGTAAATTTACCTCTTGTATTTCCCTTTGTACAAACATAAATCCTGTATAACGATTGTTTGAATTTTACTCAGTCTTTACAAGGACCTGTAACTTTATTGTTCTTAATGTGTTTGCATTACAATACTGTGGCATATAGTTCCTCTAACAAATCTGTCAGAAGAGCAAAAAAAAAAAATTACGAAGATTTATAGCACATATAGTAACTTTATTTGAGTCAAAGAAGGTGATGATACCAATTAAAAACAAACTAATCTTTAATGCTAAGCGGGACGTTGAGCAACTTAATATAATATTAAGTATAATATAATATGAAATACTGGTTTTGTCAAAAGGAGAGAGTTCAGTCATTTATAAAAAAAAAAAAAAAAAAAAAAAAAAGCCTCTTAAATGTAAGCCATGCGTTCATCACACATGTTTTCCCATGTGCGGAACAGCATAAACTTACATCGTTTCTGTCTTCACCTAAAACAAAAACAAAAAAAGAAAGAAATGTGAACAGTGTCATCTCAACAAGATGACTATGTCTAGTGGTGCGATAAAAAAGCCTTTGCAAAACCATATTTACAAAACATGAAACAAAAGTACAAATTGCTCAACATTTGAGTTTTCTATGTATGCATCATAAACAATGTCTGTATGGCGTAATTTATTTTCTTAGTGATTTGGGGTCTTGAATTTTCATGGTGATATATGCACACTTCATTTCTTTTCATTTTGCCAGAGTGTGGAACATTATTTACCATTATTAAAGTTGATGAAATGAATCAATGTATAGCTCTCAGTGCAATAGTCAGATGCGATTCAGTTGTAACAGATTAAGTGTAAAACTTAAACTAAAAGCATAACTTATTTTTCGTGTTGATGCTTTGTGTAAGCTGAAATCATAGATAGCTGTAAAGTTGCATTGCAAGAAATATCAATTTAGTCAAACACTCTCAAGCAGAAATACTATCACTTAAATTCTTAATTTACATTTATTCCTATAAACACTGAATGTTGACAGTTCTCAAAGAAGAGTCCAACAAACAAAATATCTGAATAAGACGAATAACACTAGTGGAGTGATAAAAACACTACTTACAAAACAAAATGTACCAACTTTCACATTTGTTCACAAATGGATTTTGTGTATTTATTATAAATCTTGCTTTTCAATGTATGCTGTGCCCTCTTTTCTTACTGATTTGGTCTTTTGAATCTTACAGATGTTTTTGGACACACATACAGTAACTATATAAAGATTATGTTTGAAAGTTATTCAAGAGTGTGAAAACTATGTATCACTGCGGTGTGAAATACCCCCTGTCAAAATATGTTAGCGTGTAAAAATACGCACAAAGAGTTTAGCAGTACTATTTACACACACACACACACACACACACATTGTTAGCGTGTAAAAATACACACAAAGAGTTTAGCAGTACTATTTACACACACACACACACACACACACACACACACACACATTTTTGGAGGATGTGTAATAGAGCTCATCTCTTTAATTTTGTGCTGGATGTTTAAAGTGCTAGTGACTTCTATGATGTTTTGTAGCATAAAGATTTATCTGGATCACTCAACATAAAGTTTTGTTTTCTGACCTCACAGAGATTACACTAAGATTTGATTTCTTGACTTTTGCTTGTTTGCACTGTGCCCCGGATCTTAGGAATCAATGTGTGGTTGTTACACACCTCAGGTATAATTTGAAATGTAGGTTTGTCAAAAGAAAAAGGTTCAGTCATACATTTTCTAGTGAAAATTGTGTTTTACTCGTGTGAGTAAACTGCTCGGCTACAGTTCTAATACCAGTTGCTGGTTATCAGTCTGTTTTAAAGAATACAATAAAGTAAAAGTTTTATTTAAAGAAAATAGACAACTTTCCTTGCTTTTTGTGGCAAACAAATGTATAAATGTCTGAACATTTAAAATCTCTTAGTTTGAAGTAAAATATGTAAATCTGTTGTTGTTTTGCAACACACACACACACACACACACACATACACTATGGGGTGGGGTAAAAACTAAAACATTTTCTTTAAAAAATACTAAAATAACAAAAGTAACGACCAAATTGATATACACTAAAAATGTTTTTTGTGTGCGAGCCCAGAGAATCACCAGAAAAGCTTTTGATGAAGTGTCATTCTTTAAACATCCAGCCTAAGCAACTGTCGTAAAACCATTAACAAACCCCATTTAGGTTGCACTCTTCCCCCGCCAGTTCCACTTGTAAACACCTTAACTGTGATTTTAGAAAAATGTTTTGATTCTTTGTCTTAGGTAACATAAACCTATAGTTCAGGTACTACATCCTACTGTGGCACACACACACGCACACACACACACAAACACACACACACACACACACACACACACACACACACACACACACACACACACACACACACACACACACACACACACACACACACACACACACACACACGTAGGGCTAATGGTATTCCTGAATGCCTTGACTCAAATGTTTTGACTCAATTAACATATAGGCTACCCTACAACAAAGGTTTTCAACACTCAGGGTGCCACCATTACGTGATACCTGCTTGGGTGAATTTCACCCCCAACAATCAAAGGAAAATACAATCAGCAACAGTTCCCCCCCCCAGCTGACTGGAAGGAGCCCAGATTTTTGTTGACACATGGAGTCTCTGTCAATCATGAGTGACAAGGGGTGCCTAAATCTACCAAAAGATGGTCATAAAATCAAACAAAAGTTTTTTTTTTGTCTTTTAAAAGTTTCCCGGATCTCACCAAAGGAGGATGTCACACGGCTCCAAACTTCCTAGACATACAGGAGCCTGTCAGCTACCACCGTAAATCAGAAACACTGTTTTCTTGATACAAGAACACTACGACAGTCACACAGTGACAGGCACACAACTCTGTACCAACATAGGGTCATAAATCAGTCAAAAAGTGACACATGGTTTATGTTAATACTACTGATATAGACAGCTATCTTAGAGGCTGTGTGGCGACTAAACTCCAGGTGGTGTAATAATAATAATAATAAGTTTAATTTATATAGCGCTTTTCCCAAGCTCAAGGACGCTTCACAATAACAGTACAAAAAAAACAATCAGTTCACACATAGACATTTGCCCAGTCCGAGCGATTGCAGTTGCATATCGCATTACATTTTGAAATACAAACAGAAACAGAGACAAAAAACAACACTATATACAGAGAGGAAGGTGGACAGTTGAAGTAAAGATGCAAAAGACTAATGGTACCCAATTTAACATGTAAGCTACCCATTAGCTCCCACCTGCCATATATTCACCATAGGTTGAACCCCAAGTCACTAAAAGATAAGGTTCTTATCGTGATTCCATCCTATCTGTGTGAAGTTGGCCCCCCACCCAACACAAAACGTTTAAAATATGCTCAATCGTTTGTTCTCCGTTTGTTCTGGTTTGTGCTGTAAAAAGTAAAAAAAAGTAAAATTTTACCGGCACAAACCAGCACAAACAAAGCACAAACGAACGAGACTATTTGGGGTAAATTTGGATCATGTGGTGTTCTGAGTGACCTCAGAATGACCTAAAAATATTATTTTAATATCTAAAAAACCGAAGCAGCACAATCAAGACTTTTTACAGCACAAACAGAGCACAAACGATTAGCATATTTTGATGACGTTTTGCGTTGGGTGGCGGGCCAACTTCACGCAGGTCTCCAACCTACAGCATTTTGCCCTTCTCATTAAACTTATCTATTGTTTGGGAGTATGAGCTAATTTACAATTACAAAATTGTCCATTTAGTGTTGCCTAACAAAGCTTTTTCAGCTGAAGGGGTGACTAGTAAAACTATCCATTCCATATTGTTTTTAAACTTAAATGCTGCCATTTCTCAATGTAAATAATTTACCCTGGCACAATACTATTTCCATGTCCCCCCTCTGGAGATAATTTCCATGCTGACATTAAATTCATCTGCCTCAGCAAGATCTGTGTCTGGCAATGATTAATGGACACTACATAAAAATAATGGAAGAGCATTTACTCATGTTAGTCCTGTCGAGGGATGTGCAAGACCAGTCGACTAAACTGTACAGCTGCTACTAGAAGACACTGAAAACAACAGTCGATTACACCAGAAAAAAAAAATACACAAGATTTTATCGTTCAAATTACTGTGGTTTTAATGTTACGGTGAAGAGCAGGTCGCGAGCCGTGGAAACGGGGTGAGGCCGGTGGCGCGAGTGTTAATGAACGTCACCAGTCTGGAGTCCTAGGAGCTCTGAAAGATAAGAGGAGGAGTGATGACAGTGAAAGATGAGAGAAGACCAGGCCTGGGACATTTCACATTTACGTTGAGTTGTTTTGGCAGTCGGCGATGAAGCATCTGCCGTTTACTTTCGTCAGAGGTGTAAAGTCCAGGTTCAGAAAGTCTAAAATGTAATTTACTAAAATATAAAAACAAAGAAAATTATCTTTAAAATAATAAAACTGGTTGTTATTGAAACCCCTTAGATACTTAGAAACCCCTTAGAAACCCCTTAGATAAAAATATTTACTAATCACTGATATCACAACCAGTCCTTCATTTGTAGAAAAAAAAGAAAAAAGAAAAAGTCAAACAAAGATGTTCATAAATACTTGTCATCAACTTTAATGGGAGAAAAAGTCAACATTTAAAAAAAAATGTCCCATGTGTGAAAGAAACCTCTCCACGAGAGCTCATGACCTCAAACGCTCTGCATCAGTGATTTTGATCTGTTCTGTGTGTTTTAGCTGGGCAAGATCGCTTACTATGAAATGCTGCCAGAGCACAGCGTTGACATCGACGTGGACATCGACTGGCCTGTCGCTGAGCAGAGAGTTCTGAGGTGGCGATTTCATCAAACTCTGTTTGTGACAAAACACAATAATGCAGATATAAATGCTGGCCTTTTCTGCAGGTTTGGCTACTTCGGCCGAGAGGAGAAAGCGGCGGTCAGGCTGTTTCTGTGTAAAGTGTCTGGCTGTTTGACGAGCAGTCAGATATACACGTCGGTTTCTGGAGAGGATCTTGTGGCCATCAATGCTCGAGACGTGGCAGGCGTACAGATGCTAAAGAGAGAAGATATAGAGGTATGCTTGTAGGCTGGGACAAATAATGGGACATAGTACCTTTACACTGTAAAAAAAAAAAAAAAATTAGCAGTAAAATACTGTAAAAATACTATGGTAAACATCTGGGCCCGTATTCATAAAGATTCTAAGAATCCTCTCAGAAAACTCTTAATTTAGCTTAAAAAGTTTTACGTAGGAGTCTTAGTTTAAGAGTGATTCGGGACCGATCTGAGAGCAACTCTGAGTAAGGAAAAGACAAAAACTCTCATCTTAGTGAGGAGGCGGGGTTGACCCCGTTGCTATGTGTGACACAATCTTTTGAAGACTGTGATTGGTTGGTTGTCCAAGAAGGAAAAAAAGAGTGATTTTAAGTATAGGGTCTATTCTAAGCCTTCACTTGAAATTACATGCGTCATTTTTCCTATTTGAGCGTTCTCTCTCTCACACACACACACACACACACACATTATATATGTGTATATAAATCCTTTTTTTATTTACCATGCTGTTCATTTCCTATAAGGTATTTGATTGGCTTAGAATGATAAAAAAAAATTCCACTCTTTCCAATTACACTGATTGCTGGCATGTCTATTTAAGTGGTGGTTGGAATGTTGGTTTTAATGTAACAAACATGGAATCAAAACCAAGAAGGACGAGAAAGCCCGACTGGAACAGTGTTTACTGTTAGCCCAGTTAGTGGATGAACACAAGGCCATCCTTAAAGGAAAATTTGGGCCGGGTGTCAATCTATAGCGTCTTATTAACTCACTGTCATCCATTGTCTGCAACACATTTCTTCTCCCTTTTCGTCTTTCTGCCATTTCTCCTCTGCTAAAGAAACTCTTAAGCCTCTTTAAAGTCCTCGTTCGTACTCCTAACAGCTTTGACCTTAAGACCTCTTTTAAGGGTTAAGATGCTTTCTGAATTACTTTTTTCTTTACTAGGATATTTTCTTTAATTTTAAGAGTAAACGTCCACATTTCTAAGAATTTTCTTAGACTTTTGTCACTAGGAGCTACTTTTTGCATTAAGATACTTTATGAATACGGGCCCTGATCATTTATTAATGAGAAGTTCCCTTACTATAGTAAAAAAATGTAAATATAACAGGACATTTTAAGTATAATTTTACATTAAAATGTTGTCAAATGTACAGACTTTGGATGTAAAAACATAACAAAAGCATCTTATAATTTACAGTAGTATGTTTCCATCCACCTAATTTGATCAGTGATTTTTATACAAATTGTGGGATATGCATAAATGGGATACCATACCACACACATGGGATAAAAAGAAAAGAAGAAAATTCTGGCAACCACAGCTGCTGTTAATTTCCCTTTTTTATGGAGTAGCTACACCTATGGCCATTCACAAACCACTTTATTTGTTCATACATCTATTATTGTCAATAGCATGCAACATTAAGAGCAGAAGAACAACGGGGATCATTTGGATTTGATGTTTCCTAACTTTCATCAGGTGATCCTCATATCCAGCGTGAACGAGCTGCTGTCCAGGGCTCTCCTGGAGAAAGTGTCCCAGCAGGCCGGATGTGGCCTCAGGATTGGAGACCAGCAGAAAGGGCTTGATGTGAAGCGGCTGATGGAAAAGAGGAAACTGCGCTGGGATGAAGTGGCCTTCATGGGTGAGGGTGTCATTTTAAAGATCCAGCTAAACCAGTTTTAAGCATGTCAAGTATCATTTATTTACGTGGAGGGAAAACGTGGAGGGAAGCGCTTTTGAGTACCGACATTTTTAGGGACACAGACACGTTCACTTACTGGAGTAGGATTTTTCTCCATTTATGGCAGCACGATATATTGTTTTAGCATCGATATCGCAATGTGCGTATCTGCAAAATAATCACATCACAGGATATGCGATGACAGAACGCACGAATGGATCTTAGTTGATCGCTTCGGTTCGGAACGCATGCATTTCACGGATTAATTGCAAAGGTTACCCATCATGGATTGAAAGTTTATCATTTGCATGTGTTTTTATGTCCTGTCAGTTTCAACATCAAGCACAAGAACAAGACTGGAACTCGTGCCCTGCTTTGTTAGAGCCTGCGTTATGTGTGAGATCCCTCATTTGTCTTAAAATGATAGCAGCCTAATATACCAGCAGCTGTTTGTTAACCCAATGTTAATCAAACAACAAAAGAGAAAGAGAAAACTTTTATAGCTTTAACACAGATAGATTGTATTAATTACATTAATTATATTTAATTTATTGAGTGAAGACTATAGTCTTATTTTACATTTGATTATTCAAGCTGAATACAATATTACTGAATACAGTTAGACTTGCCTGAAAAACATAAAGCACTAATTTCATTTGTGATGACGACAGCTTGTAGGATAAGTGTGCCGCGTAAAACGTGAATACCACGCAGCATCTCCAGGTGCACCTTTGAGAACCAGACCAAAAAAGTTATGTGCAACCCTGGTTATAAGTTATTAGATAAAGGGTTAGTTCACCCAAAAATGAATTTTCTGAAGCTCCAATTTCTGTCATTAATTACTCACCCTCGTGTCGTTCCAAACCTGTAAGACCTTCGTTCATCTTCGGAACACAAATTAAGATCTTTTTGATGAAATCCGAGAGCTTTCTGATCACTCCATAGACAGCAACTCAACGGCTAAGGCCCAGAAAGGTAATAAAGACATCTTTAAAATAGTCCATGTGACTACAGTGGTTCAACCTTAATGTCATAAAGTGACTAGATTACTTTTTGTGTGCAAGAAACTGCGCTGGGATGAAGTGGCCTTCACGGGTGAGGGTGTCATTTTAAAAATCCAGCTAAATCAGGTTTAAGCATGTCAAGTAACATTTATTTATTTATATAGCACTTTATATATGCAAAACAGATTGTTTCAAAGCAGATTCACAGTAATAATCAGGAAAATAACAGAATTAATGAGGCAGACTTCATCAAATATGAGACAAATTCAAATTCTGCTAGAAAGACAGTCATTATTCAGCTGTTTAGTATTGATTCAACTCATCAAAATAATGTTTGCAACTGAAAAGGTTTAATTAACTCTTTCCCCGCCATTGACATTTTTTTTCTTCACTTAAACAATTTATTGAAAAGCAAGATTTGTACTCTATTAAAATGTTAATAGGCTATATTAAATGTACTGTACACCTAATTTATGGATAATTTATTCAATTTCTGAGCTCCTGTATATTCAAAAGACATCTTAACATGCATAATATATTTTAAAAAAAATCCATTTTACTCTTTGCCTTGTATTGTATGGTATAACTATGCTAATTTTTACTTGTGAAATTATGAAAATAAATTGGAGCTCTTTATTAATTAATAATCTAGATTTTATTAATCTATGTATGATAGGCTGTCAGTTAAAGCTTCGATCTAGAGCATTCCGCAGTGTTTTACACTGGAAGACAGGAACGTCCAAACGAATGGTGTAAATAACCCTGGAACCACAAGCAAAATAATCAAATTGTTTATTGAGGTGATGTTTTCTCTCACAGGTTCAGAAGCTGAAGACGTAGAGATCCTGTCTAAGGTGGGGCTGAATGGCGTCCCGTGTGACGCACCTGTGGCAGATCTCATCGCAGCGAAATACACCTGTCAGAGACCCGCCGGCCACGGAGCCGTTCGAGAGTTTGCCGAGTACATTCTGATGCTGAAGAAAAAGAGCTCGTCACACGTGAACCAGGATCGCATTGACAGGGCCAATTTTTAAAGCCTATTCCAGTTTAAATTTAAAACAGTCAGTCTGTGTTGCTGTTATAACATGACATTTTAATCTAATTTGAATGAATAAAACACCTGAGTGTCTGTGAGCAAAAAAACAGCGGTGTTCTACTTTATCTCTCTCTATATATATTAACTAATTTCTTCAAATTCAATATTCATTTACATATTGCAGATCATTTTATGGTTTAATGTTTAATCTTCTGCTATGTGATAAGGAAATGTCCTCATATCAATGTCCTGAAGGACAGTGTTGTGCAGCAGTATAGTCATGTCACTTATAAGTTATTAGATAAAGGGTTAGTTCACCCAAAAATGAATTTTCTGAAGCTCCAATTTCTGTCATTAATTACTTACACTCGTGTCGTTCCAAACCTGTAAGACCTTCGTTCATCTTCGGAACACAAATTAAGATCTTTTTGATGAAATCCGAGAACTTTCTGATCACTCCAACGACCACTTTCAAGGCCCAGAAAGGTAATAAAGACATCTTTAAAATAGTCCATGTGTCTACAGTGGTTCAACCTTAATGTCATGAAGTGACAAGAATTCTTTTTGTGCGCAAAAGCAAACAGAAATAACTTTATTCAAAAATGTCTTCTCTTTTGTGTCAGTCTCCTACGCTGTTGACATTGTAAACACAGTGCAACGTCAGAACGCCGGCTCACTATTGGCCGACGCTGGTCAGCATGACACATCCGTGTGACGCTTTTGCCAAAGCGTCTACGTCCGACGCACATGGCACCCTTTAGCGTCAATATAACACGCTTCGGTTATGGGTAGGTTTAGGTCTGGGGTAGTGTTAGGGTTAGACCACTAGGAGGCGCCATATATCTGCGTCTCATATTGACGCTAAAGGGTGCCATGTGCGTATAGACGCTTTGGCAAAAGCGTCAGTATATGACGCCTTGGGATGAGAACGGGCTGCCCAAAACAGGGAATTAATTTGTAACAATGTTGCATTTTCTTCCTGGTTTGGTTCACTTTTACAAGGCAACATTTCAAAGCGTGTGAGAACATTTTGTGTGTACCCACTAGTTCCCCTTTTATGTGTACCCAAAAGCTCATATCAGCCAAATTATGTTTATATTTCAATGTAACGTATGTTTCTGTGATGGTTATGGTTTAGGAGTAGGCCATAAAACAATGGAAGGCAATAAGATGTTCTCACTAGTCAAATAAACGTATGTGTGTGTGTGTCTTTGTGAGTTAGTCTTGTAATGGACTGACCATTGGTGGCAATTGTTCTACGATCAACTTAGGCTTACGATGCTTTTGGGAAATGAGCCCAGAACAAGTCGAGGGAATAACATGAGTTGAAGTAAGAATTATTGAGAGTTGCTTTCACAGACAGGAACATAGTGTCGTCGGCCCAGATCCGGCCCACATCTGGGCCGTGTGGAATTCACGTATACCAGCTCTGGGCCGAGACTATGTTGCTGTCGGGATTCCAACCCGGTTCCCAGAGGTACACGACATGCAAATGTTCTACTTCTAATCAAACACACTTGATTTGTCTTCTCAAAATAAGGGAAACATTGGATATTTGTACTGTTGCGGTGTCACCAGGAACAGGATAAGCAAACACTGCAAGCTAAAAATGGCTGCCCACTGTTCCGGATGTGTGTGCCCATTGTTTGCAGTGTGTGTGTGTTCACTACTCACTGCGCCTAATGTGTGTGCACTCACTTGGATGGGTTAAATGCAGAGAATAATTTCTGAATAGTTACCACACTTGGCCTTCACATGTCACTGTTATGAGTACTGTGAAATAAAAGTATAAAAGAAACTGAAACTTAATAAAAACCATTCAATTTAGAATACCTAACTCAATTCTCTTACATTTTAAACAGAAACCCTTTAAAATTCCAAAAATAACAGATCTCCCCCTATTGATCTTGTGCAAAAAATATAATATAAAAAAATAACACGTCATTTCAAATTTTTTACTCTCCTTACAGAGTTTTAAACAATGCATGCTGGGAACTAGAAATCTGTTTTTGAGTTATACTTAACATAATCAGTTACTGAGTTTACAGCTTATGATATCACCATACTTCCCCAGTTGATTGATTGCATTAGGAATTGCAAAAAAAAAATATTGTAATACAAGTTTTCTGAAATGTTAAGTTTAATGCAGATGCACATCATTTGCACTAATTTGCATATTTTCCAAAACAGAAATCTGAATGTTGGATAAAGCCAGGTTCAAAATTTTGTGGATACTAGAGTTGAAGGTTTTTACAGAAGGTATTTTTTGATATCAGCCCGTAGAGGGAAAACAAACATGTTTTAATGAATAAAATGTTTAAAATCGAACAAATGATATATGAACAAACTCCTCTGGAAATAAAAATGCAAAATAGAGAAATAGGAGTAAAAATGTATGTAAGTGGTGCTGAAGTGGATTTATGGCTCAGTGCAAAAGATATGTACGGCTTTTTTAAAGATATGTACACAGTAAAAAGAAAAAAAAGCAATCTTTTGAGTTTCAAATACTACTACATAAAAACATTTTTGCCTGTAGTGTTTTGCCTTAAGTGTAATGAACGTTCATTATAGCCTTTACAAGGCCACTGCTGAGACCACAGGTGTTCTGCCTTGAACAATAAAAAAAAAAAAAAAAAGGGACCAGTCACACAGACTGACACCAGGTCTGTCTGCTGGCCCCATACTGAGCGCAAGTATCAAGGCCACTCTCAGACCGCACTACGCTGATATCACCAGGTGCTTGCTGCTTTAAACTAAACACCACATCCATCCACCCCCTGCCACCCAAAACCTTCCTGTACCAGCTCTTTTAGACTGCTTACTAAGCCATATCGCTCTTATTATGAAGCAAACACATTTGATACAAGAATAGATCACAATGGTTAAGTAGACATTACAAAACAATTTAGTCTAAGGCTACGTTCAGACTGTCAGGCCAAATCCGATTTTTGTGCATATCCGATTGAAATTCGATCAGAATAGCTAATGTGAACAGCAAAAAAATCACATGAAATGCGATTTTTACAAATCCGTTTCAAGCTGCCTCAATAATTTTAGATCAGATTCCAATCAGATACACAAATAATCGGATTTGGACTGACAGTCTGAACGTAGCCTTATTAATTAAGACGTTGCTACTTTAATGAGCGAGCTATACATTGTAAATGGCAAGGGTATAATCCAAATCAATTTGCACAATTAATGATTTAATATGGTCCGACATCTTCAATATCAACTGATACAATAAATCAAATTTAAAAAATAAGATTACCGATATGGTACTGTTATTTTATGCACCTCTTTAAAGCACAACCACTACAGCCATACTCATGCTGATATGCAATTTTTTTTAAACATTCCACAAAGAGCACTGAATTTTTATGGTGCGTCAAATAAAAATTGTCCAACTTTTAGGAAACATGTCCTGCCATTTGTGCCATTCTGTTTTCGAACACATCTTGCCTAAACACTCCCAAATGCATCCGATCAGAGTCAGCCTGATGAACCAGCCTAATTATTCAGTTTCCTTACTCAACCATTCAGGTAACCACCATCTGGGTAATAAAAAAAAAAAAAATTAAATAAAAAATAGTTTTGCACACTTCTATTCCAACCCTCTCCAGCTTCAGGTCCAAAACCTGACAAGTCTTTAAAACAGGGCTTAACACTAGTGGATGTCTTCAGTTGACTGAAATGATGCATTTTCTCGAAGCCATGCAGCACCTTCTTATTCTCAAGATGAGTGTGTGTTTCAGTGTGGTTCAGCGCAAAAAAGGAGGCGTGTTCCGGCGCTAACAATCCCTGGTGCTATTTTGCAGTTCCAGAAAACAATTGCGCCACTGACCAGAAAAAAACCTAGTCTAAAGTCAGTGGTGCGTTGCGCGTACATTCAGATGCTATTTTAAGCGCGCATGCTTGGCCACAATACAGAGTGTGAACAACGCGCATACACTGTAGATGATTCTCTCATCTACACAGATGCATTTTACTTTTTGCAAATGATACATTATTATAAGAAAAAATATTAAAACACGAGGGAAATCATTGTTGTGTCCACGACGATGGGAAAAATAGGCATAGCCTAAAGCTTACACATTTACCCCCAAATTATTATATGCATGTTTAACCGAAGCTAATTTGGGTGGGTTTGTCCCATCCCCAATGTCAATTCTCTTTCTTTTACGGCCCTGACGAGAACATCGATCTCCTCGGCTGTAAACCGATTCTGAAGCGCGCCTGTGCGCCGTTATAATAGTATTGCGCCATGGAACAAGCGCACCTCGTTCAAATAAAAATCTGAAATTGAATGTTGAAACCTGTATTCTGAATCTGAAGCTGCAGACAAGCAGTCACAAATGTGTGAAATGCCATTCACAGAAATACAATGACAGTCACAAACATGTAAAATATATTTGCACTTCTTCTAACATTCAAATTCACAGTACAACCTCAAATTGGCACTTGCAACTTCTCAAATCTGTCACTGCAAGGCCAAATTTCGCGCCTTGACTTTTGCTACTCTTTTCGCGATATATGAGGTGCAAAACTGATACGTGCACTTGCAACTCAGTAGTGGCGAGAGAGAAAAGGGGGGCGGGAGCGGGGGTATTAGCTGCGCTTTCTCACCCTCTCAACTCTCCGACAGTAAGTTGACACAAACCTGCCTCCCCTCACTCACTTGTTTCATTTGCTTCGGATGAATATTGTTGGTGTTACAGGGCTTGCATTTTGGTGTGGGAATGCGAGTATTGTGCATTTGACTCATTCCCTCAGATTTTGTGCTCACAGTAATATTTGATTGAATTGAACTTGTTTCATTGAATACAATTGACTGGTTAAACAGTTTAGTCTTGGCTGGACACAGTGGACATACATTTTTAGGGCATTAAAAATGTAATAGTATCAGTTCCAGTGGTTGAATTAGGGCTGCGATGATCACTGTGAGTACCGGGTCACTGGCGTTGACCACATGTCCATTTGCGTGCAAATATTGCTGCTTTAAGTGCCTATAATACATGTGTAAGTTTTCAGAAGTTTTGCAGTTTTGTTTTCAAAAGTAGTAATAGCTTACCAAATGTTATATATTTTAAAATGGAAACGAGATCAAATTGGCCCATAAAATTGGATGAAGACATAGCCTATGTGGACCTTGTAATGTTGACGTTGAAAGTAGTCACAATAAAAGTCAAATTTGCAGAACAGATGTTTGCGCTTATCACATCCCTGTCACACTATCCACCATAAAATACTGTTTGTGGTGGATGGACTTTGGAATCTTTAATGATTCTGTGGCCTTCGGAAAAACAGTAGGGGTGTAACCCCGGCATCCAGGCCAAATTTGCCCATTGGCCTCTGTCCATCATGGCCTCCTAATCATAAAGAATTGCTATGAGACCAGTGAATAATCAAGATGAATAAAGTTAATATAATAAATAACCAAATTTGAAGCAGTCTCTAGAGTGATCATTGTAGTTGCCACACCTGCGGTGCCCGCATGGGAAGGGTTGTCTGTCCTTCTGTCTTTAGATCATCAGTCTGTTGAAGCTGCTTGGCCTTTCGCTCTGCATGTGTCGTCAGCCTGTCACTCAAAGGCCTGGGGCCGGCTTCACAAAGCTATTTTAGACCGGTCTATAGTGTTAGACAAGTCTAAAATTTGCTCATAGACTAGTCTAATGCAAGTTAGACTGTTTCACAAAGATAAAGACTGATTTAATTTAGACCAAAAAAATTAGACACCTTACCCCCAGGCTAACTTAGGTCTGAAGGTGATGATACACAGGGCAACTTTTTGAGCAATGTTGCTGGGCAATCTTGCCGAGCGATTGTTGCTTGGGTACTTTCCCATTGAAAATGGGCAATACATTTCTATCTGGATAATTTAGATCAGTCGTGGGCCCTGTGTCTCATCTGGTTGCCCATTGACGGCAACATTGCCCAGCAACATTGCTCAAAAAGTTGCCCTGTGTATCATCACCTTTAGACTCTGTTACCTTGACAACCAGCAGTAACAATCAGTTACTTTACAAACAGCTGAAAGATTAGGGAAAATGGCTCATAATTTGTGGTTTGCTGACGACGTTATGGAGAGAGAGCTTGGAAAGGGTTATTAGGGACCGCAGTAACCTACTTGTACCATGTTTTTGTATCTTTTCTGTACGACTTTAACGGAGCGGAGCGCTCAACGGTTGGATTAACGCTGTTAACTGTAAATCTTTTTCCAAATGAAACATTTCTTCTTGTTACTACATTCTCCGCTAAATTTCCCAAGTAAAATGTCCTTGTGACTTTTATACTCCTCCAACAAACACATATTTTCCGCTGGGGTAAACTGCAATGAGCGGTTGAATGCGCTTACTCGATCCGCTATGTTTTTTGTTTTTTTTTTGTTTTCAGAGTCTTGAGTGCTTTGTGCAACGGTCTGATTTAGATGTCTATCTGAAGTCTGACTATATACTATATCAAGTAAATACAAATATTTTTTAATCACAAAAGATTTGTTTAAAATTTTTTCAACAAGAGTTATTATCATTAGGTACCTACACTGTTAACTAATAGAAAAGTAAAATTTCTATTTGCTGTAGTTATATAGCATAAATTCATCTGTTTTATTTTTACTGTAGGAAAACCATATATTAACAGAAAATGTTAATCTTTTAATTACGGAACAAAGTCCGGGTAATGAGCTGCTAGTACATTTTCTGTTATTTTACGGATTTATTTAATATTTAAGTTTTTTTTACTGTAGTTATATCATTACTGTAGTTATATCATCATGTATTTTACTATAGATACACCATTAAATGAGAAAGTGTCCTGTTATTTTTTACTATAGATACACCATTAAATGACAGAAAGTGTCCTGTTTTTTACTATAGATACAATGACATAAAGTGTCCTGTTTTTTACTATAGATAAACCATTAAATGACAGAAAGTGTCCTGTTTTTTTACTATAGATACACCATTAAATGACAGAAAGTGTCCTGTTTTTTACTATAGATACAATGACATAAAATGTCCTGTTTTTTACTATAGATACACCATTAAATGATAGAAAGTGTCCTGTTTTTTACTATAGATACACCATTAAATGACATGTCCTGTTTTTACTATAGATACACAATTAAATGACAGAAAGTGTCCTGTTTTTTTACTATAGATACACCATTAAATGACATAAAGTGTCCTGTTTTTTACTATAGATACAATGACATAAAGTGTCCTGTTTTTTACTATAGATACACCATTAAATGATAGAAAGTGTCCTGTTTTTTTGCTATAGATACACCATTAAATGACATGTCCTGTTTTTTACTATAGATACACCATTAAATGACAGAAAGTGTCCTGTTTTTTTACTATAGATACACCATTAAATGACAGAAAGTGTCCTGTTTTTTACTATAGATACAATGACATAAAGTGTCCTGTTTTTTACTATAGATACACCATTAAATGATAGAAAGTGTCCTGTTTTTTAACTATAGATACACCATTAAATGACATGTCCTGTTTTTTACTATAGATACACCATTAAATGACAGAAAGTGTCCTGTTTTTTACTATAGATACAATGACATAAAGTGTCCTGTTTTTTACTATAGATACACCATTAAATGATAGAAAGTGTCCTGTTTTTTTTACTATAGATACACCATTAAATGACAGAAAGTGTCCTGTTTTTTACTATAGATACACCATTAAATGACAGAAACTGTCCTGTTTTTTACTATAGATACACCATTAAATGACTGAAAGTGTCCTGTTTTTTACTATAGATACACCATTAAATGACAGAAAGTGTCCTGTTTTTTTACTATAGATACACCATTAAATGACAGAAAGTGTCCTGTTTTTTACTATAGATACACCATTAAATGACAGAAAGTGTCCTGTTTTTTACTATAGATACACCATTAAATGACAGAAAGTGTCCTGTTTTTTACTATAGATACACCATTAAATGACAGAAAGTGTCCTGTTTTTTACTATAGATACAGCATTAAATGACAGAAAGTGTCCTGTTTTTTTTACTATAGATACACCATTAAATGACAGAAAGTGTCCTGTTTTTTACTATAGATACACCATTAAATGACAGAAAGTGTCCTGTTTTTTTTTACTATAGATACACCATTAAATGACAGAAAGTGTCCTGTTTTTTACTATAGATACAGCATTAAATGACAGAAAGTGTCCTGTTTTTTTTACTATAGATACACCATTAAATGACAGAAAGTGTCCTGTTTTTTACTATAGATACACCATTAAATGACAGAAAGTGTCCTGTTTTTTTTTTTACTATAGATACACCATTAAATAATAGAAAATTTCTGTTTTATTTACTGCGGGCACACAGTTTTGCCATAGTTTTGCATCTCAGGATTTTCTCTTTGCCCCCAGGAAAAGTCTCAAGTGAAAGTTTCACCTTTTCCAGCATTAAATCAGTCTTTCTCCATGCTGAGCTTTCAGAAAAAGTCAACTTCAGGAAGGTAGCTGAAAGCCCACTCTCTCTTCTTCTCTCTGCTGTCGTGTCTTTGCCCTTTCCCCACGTGTTGCTTCCATTCGTCAGCACACTTTCATTGAAGCCATCTGAAATTTGAACACTCAGAGATCCGTATGAATCAAATCGAACTTTTATAAATACTAGTTCCAATTGTACCTGAGCTATAAGCTCTTTATCTAAATTCCACTTTTTGACCATCTTTTTCACTAATTCTTTTATATAAAAAATCTCACTGGTTGACAACAGCAGTTCCCCCATTCTCTTTTTAGTAAAGCAAGTTCTTTGTTGCAGGAAAAAGCAAGCTATTTCTGTTTTACAATATCAGCAATAATCTAATTTATGATTATCTGAGTATAATTAAATAATTTCCCCTATATCATAAAATCAGACTTCTTCTATATTTGCATGCTGGGTTCAAAATAATAGCATGGTGAATAAAACCAACATTTTCCTCAACCAACATCAAGGAATTCCTCTTTTTTTTTTATTGAATCAAAAATTCCCATTAACTAAGATACTAAGATTGCTGTAAATTATTTATGAGTGTTGGAACTTGGTCACCCAATCTTGCTCACCTTCAGCACACTGCACAAGTTATCTGAACGCAAACTTAATGATCTGCAATGGAATAATTGTTTTCCATTCTGCACGTCCTCAGATATAAAATATAATATATTAAGCACGTGCAATCTTATATATATTTGTCTATTAATATATATCATTACATTTATTGTATATATATTTTATTATATATATAGTATATTGTATATATATTTTATTACATTAAATATATATTTTATTATTATTTTAACTTATTTCATACTACAATAATCTGCAAAGTTAATATCTTGAAACAATTGTTTTCCTTTAGCGTTCACACATTCTTTGTCCCTTTGAAGTGACCAGGGTTGGGGATCACTATTTTGAACCACAGGCACAGTCGAGCAAGACACAGGAACACACACACACACACACACACACACACACACACACACACACACACACACACACACACACACACACACACATAGAGTCTCCATTTAGACCTCTGCATTTCACTTCCTCGACATATCAGTGTGGTATAGGACTCTACCCGAGCAAACCTGCACTAAAACTTTATTAACTTTATCTGTGCGCATGCCTTTTGCTTATCATCCGTCAAGGCCCTCTTGACAGATCAATAACTGATGTCCTTATCAGTAAATACAAATCCTCTGTGTGAATTCTTTTGCTTATCATCCTTCGAGGCCCTCATGATAAGCAAACACGGATCCTTGTGTATACAAAACCCATAGCGCCAAATCAGCAGCACCAGTATTCAGACAATCCACATCAGATTACATAAACACTGGACAACACTTAATTACAAATTACTTGATATCATCAAAGACAATGCATGCAATTATTTCTGGAATCAAAATAATCTGAATCTTTTTTTTTTTTTAGTTCTTTAAATTTGAAGAAGCATTTCTTACCACTTCCGGGCAACCGGTGACCAACTCAAACTTTAAGCAAAAGCAAAAACTGCTCACCTCAAAGTACATTGGCCACTGTTGCTTGTGCCGGTCACCAGCGATGCCCTTCGTGCTTCCTTCTGCTCCTAAGCAAAGTCCCATCTGGGGTGCCATTTGTAGTGGTTTCTCTCTTTCGTGAAATCACTTCTCAGAGATCTTTGATGCCAGAAATATTAGACTTCATTCTACAAAAAGCCAAGCATCTTCTGCAGAAGGTTGCTCCAGATTTTTGCTTGGCTTACACATATATACCATACATCCTTTCCCAAAAATGGTAACATACCCTATAGATATTTGGGGTAAAGGTCTTGTACCATGTGACTTCTCAGAATAGAATTTTCTGTCGCAGGCGATTCCAGCCTTCCAAACGTCAAACCAAAATCACACACAGAGGAAATAATAGTGTACAAATATATAGCTAAATTACTTATTTTCTAAATAATAAAATCTTCAACATTACCCAAGTAACCCCGTAAACAAAGCAGCTGCGGTTACGTTCAGAGTGCCGCTATTCCACCGTCGGGCCGAACCGTCGGGTAATCATTTCATTCACACTAAAAAAACAGATGTATTCTGTCAAATTGATGAAAGCAGAACAAATAATCTAGGAGAGAATGTCGAAATGTCTGAAACAGAGGAAGTTCATCAGAGCAGTTTAAATCTAACGGACTATGCTGCTACTTTTGCTGCCCGCATGTATGCTTCTGCTAATGTAACTTATACTGATGTCCAAAAAAGTATAACCTGCACAAAGGAAATCCTAGATCGTTCCTTAGGTCATTTCAAACACATTCTCATCCTTTGGCGTCATATAGGTGACGCCATATGACATTTCGTCGAAATCTTACGCACATGGCATCCTTTAGCGTCAATATAACGCACTGTTATGGGTAGGTTTAGGTCTGGTGTCGGGTTACGGTTGTGATGCCTTGGGATCTGCGTCTCATATTGACGCTAAAGGATGCCATGTGCGGAAGATTTCGACGAAATGTCAAAAGCATCACATGTATGACGCCTTGGGATTAGAACGGGCTGGTCATTTACAAGAAAAGATTACTTATATTTTAGAACAAGCTGAGAAAGTTTGGTCTTATTTTGAAAATGTTCTCAGACTTTGTTCTATTTGACATTGTATTTTACAGTATCTAACATATGAGTTTTATAATATTTGATCTGTTGTTATTTAAAGTGTTTTATATGATTCATGTTTTGAAATGCTTATTTTTTTTATCAACAGTATTTTTTACAGTACCATGTTAAAACCAGAAAAAATGCTAAATAAACACAGTGTGTGAACCGTATTCAATGCTTCAGTGTGATTTCATGATAACTGTACATATTGTATTCTGATCTAGCTTTTTCAATAATGTTTTATAATAAAATAAATCTATAACACAGAGTTGTGTTAGATGTATACAAAAAAGACACATTATGTGTTAACTAAAGTAACACATTTGTCTGTGTGTTTTCACAACACATATTCTGTATTGTATTTTAACACAATATGTGTTGTCCCTGAGCACACTCAGAGCATGTTTGAAAACGACACATGTTGTGTTGTTTTCAACACATTTGTTTTAAAGGGATACTCCACTTTTTTTGGAAATAGGCTTATTTTACAACTCCCCCAGAGTTAAACTGTTGAGTTTTACCGTTTTTGAATCCATTCAGCCGATCTCCGGTTCTGGCGGTACCACTTTTAGCATAGCTTAGCATACATCATTGAAGTGGACAAGACCATTA
Organism: Rhinichthys osculus; assembly: GCA_029959095.1. NCBI lineage: Eukaryota > Metazoa > Chordata > Actinopteri > Cypriniformes > Leuciscidae > Rhinichthys > Rhinichthys osculus. The sequence continues at coordinate 5,818,554 of JARWKJ010000025.1, forward strand.
GCATTTCTCAAAAAAAAATGACCAAAGAGTTTCGATATTTTTCCTATTTAAAACTTGACTCTTCTGTAGTTACATCGTGCACTAAGACCGACGGAAAATGTAAAGTTGCGATTTTCTAGGCTGATATGGCTAGGAACTATACTCTCATTCCTGCGTAATAATCAAGAAACTTTACTGCCGTACCATGAGTGCAGCAGGCGTAATGATATGACGCAGCGCCTGAAAATAGTTCCCAGCTTGGTAACTTCCAACGTGACCGGGACTAAGTTTGTCATATCATTACGCCTGCTCCACTCATGGTAAGGCAGTAAAGTTTCTTGATTATTACGCAGGAATGAGAGTATAGTTCCAACACGATCTCATGAACGTGCGTATCTATACCACGAATTTAATTTATCGTGCTATTTATACGCCAAAAATGGTTTTTGCGTGCCTACGCTACGCACTGTAATCTCTTGGGTAGGATTAGGGATGGGGAGTGCGTGCGTATTACACGCTAAATAATGCGTATCATATGCACGCGAAAAACTGCGTATCATAAACACGCAAAAACTACTTTTGGCGTATAAATGACACGAAAAAAATTAATTCGTGGTATAGATACGCACTTTCATGAGATCGGGCTGATAGTTCCTAGCCATATCAGCCTAGAAAATCGCAACTTTACATTTTCCGTCGGTCTTAGTGCACGATGTAACTACAGAAGAGTCAAGTTTTAAATAGGAAAAATATCGAAACACTTTGGTCATTTTTTTTTGAGAAATGCTAATGGTCTTGTCCACTTCAATGATGTATGCTAAGCTATGCTAAAAGTGGTACCGCCAGAACCGGAGATCGGCTGAATGGATTCAAAAACGGTAAAACTCAACAGTTTAACTCTGGGGGAGTTGTAATATGAGCCTATTTCCAAAAAAAGTGGAGTATCCCTTTAAGAGTGAGAAAAGTGACAGATTCTGAGTTGCAACGTCACTTCATGGGTTCTACTTATAGCTTCAGCAATTATCAGTAAATGAAGATTTAAATCCGTCACATGCCTATTTACAGTTTAAAGTATAGGACTAAATAATTATATGATTATTGAAAACAGTTTGAAGCAGCAATATTTAAACACATTGTGTACTTTTTGTATTCTTCTAATAATGTCTCTTCACATCCTCTTAAACACATTTGAAAAATCCATTGCATTTGCATCGCAGCCCTAAAGTTTTTAATGTGCTCCTAAATTTTTCAACTTACGAGCACATGTGCTCCTTGAGAAAAAAACTTAAGTAAGCGGCAAGCCCTGACTAACCCTTTGACTTTTTACTGGAAGGTTTCTAATCATTCTTTCATTTCTAATTCCTTCTAATATACTCTAATCTAATCTGATACAATGGCCATTGTTAAGTAATAAATTTACTAGGGCACATTTTTTATTGCACTTTGTCAAATACGTTTTTTGTCCTTAAGGTACCTGTGGGCCTGTAAAGGTGCTGGTGTACGTGGCACTGCTAAATAGTTTGCTGGCTTTTGCTGCTAAATACATAATGGCCTTACGTGTTCAAAATTCAACGACATCTGAATTAATTCTTGGCTTCTTAACCCGGTCTAACATCTATATAAATGTATAAACATATATTTGAGATATGCGGATGGTTGGGGGTTGGCAATGGTTAGGGTGGAGCACATGAACGTCTTTAAATGGCAGCGTGACCTTCTTTCTGGCCCCTTTGCTTGATGCCAGAAAGCTAGTGATCACATCTCCAGCCTCTTAATCATAAATCTGTTAAACAATTCGTTTATAAAATGTCTGCGGAGTTTGAACTTTGTCCTGGAAGAAAAATCGGGGGCTCCAACCCCTGTTTTATCATCGCTGAGATTGGACAGAACCATCAGGGAGACTTAGAAATCGCCAAACAAATGATCCGAATGGCCAAGGTAAAGTATAAAGTACTGCTTTATCAGATGTGAAGTCTGATACCGTGTTGATGTCAGTTCTTTTCATGGGGGTGGGGGGATGGGGGAGGGGGAAGTGAGATAGCCATATAGATATCAACGTTAGCAAGAGCAGAGAAACGACAAAACCACAGTTTGCATATAGAATTTTTTTTTACAAATTAATTAAAATTAGAGAAAATAGAGAAAAAAAGTTATTTTTTTTTCTTTATTAATTAATTTTGTATATATATATATATATATATATATATATATATATATATATATATATATATATATTAACAGAAGAATTGACCTGGAAACATCCCGAGGGCCGTTCACACAGAACACGTTTTCCATTCCACTGAGCTACTTTCCCTTTGTTGTTTAATTTAAACACGACGGACGTGTTTGACCATTTGCAGCATTTTTTAACTGCAAAAACGTGTTCTGTGTGAACCGGGCCAAAACCCCATCTGTTTAGTAACCATGGTAATTTCACTCCAGAAATATATATTTTTTCAAATATTGGGTCAATAACGAAGAGTGTACGTTTCTGTAATAGAGCTTTAATAATTTAATAATCACATTAAATTAACTTTTAGATTTCTTATATAGTGAAACTCATTTTTGTTGTCAACAAATCCACTTCTTCTTCCTACTGTATCTCCACACAGGACTGTGGAGCTGATTGTGCCAAGTTTCAAAAGAGCGAGATCGAACACAGATTCACCAAGCTCGCTCTGGAGCGTGCCTATACGTCCCCTCACGCCTGGGGCCCGACCTACGGGGCCCATAAACACCATCTGGAGTTCAGTCACCAGCAGTACAGAGAGCTGCAACAGTTCGCCAATGAAGTTGGCATCTTCTTTACTGCATCAGGGATGGATGAGGTGAACACAAAAGAGGGTCTCAATGTTTATTATATATATCAAGAGAATATACACATATTAAACCCAGTATACTGAAATGCATTTCATAACTTTTCCTCTCCCTACCCCAATCAGATGGCTGTAGAATTTCTTCATGAAATCAATGTGCCGTTTTTTAAAGTTGCCTCAGCTGACACCAACAATATCCCTTACCTGGAGAAAACCGCCAAAAAAGGTAAAACTCACTGACGTTGACACCCATTTCAAATGAAAAGTCCAGAAGCTGTTGTTGCATAATCTCAAAAGTGTTGTTGCTGAAAACTCGTTCTGCTTTGACGGAGGTTTGTCAGATTCACTGCCAAGGTCACAATGTTCCTCTATTTACAAAATTTCAGACATTGAGTACACATGAGAAAAGTACAAGCCCAACCTATAACTGAATCTGAGAAGCTTCTTTTGTGCGCTTGAAGTCAGTTATTCTGGAGTGCCTGAGAAATGATGTATTGACAGTGCTGATTGGCCAGAGAGCAGAGCCAATGAAACCTAGAAATCCTGGTGTGGATTTTCTGGAGTTTCATGTTGCTGGCTTTGAGTCTACAGATAATTTGTCATGTGTGTAATGTGATAATGACTAAAACTTTGACCTGATTTTCTCCCAGAAGCAGCCATGTCTTGAAGCTGATGTTTTGGTGTATTTGTGTAGGTCGTCCCATGGTGATTTCTAGTGGGATGCAGTCTATGGAGACCATGCGCTGTGTTTACCAAACCGTAAAGAAGCACAATCCCAATTTCACGTTCCTGCAGTGTACAAGCGCTTATCCGCTGCCATTAGAGCACGTCAACCTCAGCCTGATCCCTGTAAGACACAAATCACTTATTCTCATCTTCATAAATTACTGAAGAAAATATTCATTAACCAAGGGTTTTTTGATTTCACCATGGATAGAAGACGAGACATATGTGCATGATGACGATTCATTCAATTATTTAATTTTTAACATTGAGTTGACTAAATTGTTTGTTTCAATTGTATAATTTAATTGTTTGTTTTATTAAAATATATATTTAAAAAACTCATTCAAAATCTAAAAAAAAAAAAAAAAATAGTACGCTATATCACTGACACCAAATCAAAACTGGTTTATTCATTATTATATTTTGTTTAATTTTGGCAAAAAAAAAATTGTAATATTATGTCAGGATATTTTTGATATATGATAGAATCGTATATATGTATGATAGAATCATATATAAAGTGTTTGAACATTTGGTTAATTTTGCATTTCTCATCTAAATTGTTATTGTGATATAATAAAGTTAGATGCCATTTCAGTCAGAGAATTATTGACTGAAATGAATTAATATGAGATATTGACTAAATCAAACGAAAAAAAAACCCCAAAAAACACTGTTCTGGAGTTTACACTCGTTCTATATTAAGATTTTTAGTGAGTAGTGTGAAGTCCGTCTGTTACCCTTTTCCTACACAGGAGTTCCAGAAGGAGTTTCCGGACATTCCCATCGGCTACTCCGGACACGAGGCGGGCATCCATGTGTCTGTGGCCGCTGTGGCACTCGGGGCAAAGGTCCTGGAGCGTCATGTGTCCCTGGATAAGAGCTGGAAAGGCAGTGACCACGCAGCATCACTGGAGCCGGCGGAGCTGGCGGAGCTGGTGAAAGCCATCAGGACGGTTGAGATGGCGATGGGTTCTCCGGTCAAACAGATGCTGCCCTGTGAAGCCTCCTGTCACAGCAAGGTCAGATAAAACGCTCATTCTGACAGATTATAAAACCAAAAAATGATCAAACGTCATTCAATCATGGTTATGTTCTTTCTTGCAGTTGGGTAAGTCAGTGGTGGCCCGGAAACCATTGAAGAAGGGTGAGATATTAACTCTCGACATGCTGACAGTAAAAGTGGCCGAACCGCACGGCATGAGACCAGAGAACATCTTCAAACTGGTTGGCAAGAAAATCACTGTGGACCTGGAGGAAGATGCCACCATTACTGATGCCATGATAAAAGGCTGATGATATCTATCTATGCATCTAATGAGTCATTATAAAAAATTTTTTTATTGCATTCTTATTGTTTTGACATCAGAAATATGTAAATATGACATCTTGTCTTGATTTTGCAAATGCCTAATGTCCTGTCGTGCTCTAGGCTATGTTGTAAACTGTCTCACACACTATTGCTTTTGTCATTGTTGTGAACAAACACTTTGTCCAATAAAATGTCTCTCAATTGATTTCAGCTCAACTTATTGGTCTCTCAAGCTACGTTTCCCAAAAGCAAGATGTTTTTTTTTTATAATTGTTTATTCAATGATACAGGGCTGCCAACTTTTGAGTTTAGCGTGGCAAAGCGAGGGTTATAGGACGGGGCGGAGCACTAATGATACCCGTGCTCAAAGAACAGATTGCTACAATAATCAAGTTGATATTACTTTCCGACTACGCCACCTTGGTAATTTCACCTATAGAATTAAACGTGCCCTCTACAGGTTCTAATCACCATGCGCATTTTTATGGCCTGTAATTCAGCATGTTTGAACATTTAAGCTGTGAATAAACTGTGAATATTTCAAACACATTTTCATTATTAAAAATTGAATAATCCATATTCACCTTTCATATTTCACTTCCAAAATATTCAAACTGTTTAAAAATACAACCTATTATATTCAACAGGCAATTTTCGGTCCATTTTATTTCGCTTTGCAAATTCGCTTCCACAAATTCAGTGGTTCAGATTCGACAGTGAATTCAACGTTGACATCCAGGAACTGCAGGAACCCTATGAAAGCACTGGACCTGTCTGCTGCCTTCGACACTGTGAATCATCAGATCCTCTTGTCCGCCCTCTCATCACTGGGCATCACTGGAACCTCCCTCAACTGGTTTGAGTCCTATCTCACAGGTAGGTCTTTCAAGGTCACATGGAGAGGTGAGGTATCCAAAGCACATCAACTGACCACAGGCGTTCCTCAGGGTTCAGTTCTCGGACCGCTCCTCTTCTCCATTTACACCACATCACTGGGACCTATCATACAGGCACATGGTTTCTCTTACCATTGCTATGCTGATGACACCCAGCTCTACCTCTCATTTCAACCAGATGATCCCACAGTAGCTGTACGGATCTCAAGCTGTCTGGCGGACATCTCGGCATGGATGAAGGAACATCACCTGCAGCTCAACCTGGCAAAGACTGAGCTTCTCGTCCTCCCTGCCAATCCGTCTCTACAGCACGACCTCACTATCCAGGTAGATTCATCCTCAATCACCCCATCAAGGTCGGTCAGAAATCTTGGTGTAATCTTTGATGATCAGCTGACCTTCACAGACCACATTACAAAGACAGCTCGATCATGCAGGTTTGCTATGCACAACATCAGGAAGATCAGGCCTTTCCTAACTGAGCATGCAACACAACTTCTCGTCCAGGCCCTGGTCATTTCTAGGCTCGATTACTGCAATGCTCTTCTGGCTGGACTTCCATCATGTGCAACTAAACCTCTACAAATGATCCAGAATGCTGCAGCTCGTCTGGTCTTCAACGAGCCCAAAAGGGCCCACGTCACTCCTCTGCTCATCTCTCTGCACTGGCTACCACTCGCTGCTCGCATCAAGTTCAAGGCTTTGACGCTTGCTTACAGATTGACCACAGGTTCAGCTCCCTCCTACTTCCACTCACTACTACAAGTCTACATCCCTACCAGAAGCCTACGATCGGTCAATGAGCGACGGCTCGTGGTACCATCACAGCGGGGCACAAAATCACTCTCCAGAACATTCTCATTCACGGTTCCATGCTGGTGGAATGATCTCCCCACCCTCATCCGGAATGCAGAATCCCTGACAACATTCAAAAGACAACTGAAAACTCATCTCTTCCGGGAGCACTTAACTTAAAAAAAAAAAAAAAAAAAAAAAAATCCTTTCCTCTAAATCCTCGCTTGCCTGGCTTATGCTACTCCGAGCTATGTCTGAACTTTGTATTTTGAGCACTTCTTGCGTTGCTTTTGCCTCTTCACGATGACTCGCTTGGTTTAGTCCTCAGTTGTAAGTCGCTTTGGATAAAAGCGTCTGCTAAATGACTAAATGTAATGTAAATGTAAATGAAAGCAGTAGATTACCGAGCAAACTCTCCATCTGCTGTTAGTGACCTCACCAGCAGGGGGTGCAAGCGCGTGTTGTTGAAGACCAGAGCAACAGTTAGAGCAAGCCATTCATTCATAAAAACTCATTTACAGCAATGTAAGTGTATTTGTGATTATTATGAAGGCTGTTTTATGTTAAATTCAGTGTCTTCACAGTTACTTTTCATGTGTAGCCTATGCATCTTTCTCTACCGTGAACAAGATTAGGCTATCCCCCGATGCGGATGTACAGATCCAAGGATGTAGGCTACATCCGAGGTTGATATATTTCTCTTGGTTGTTTAGTTACAAGTAACTTTTAAGTTTTATGTGCACATTAGGCTACGTTACATTTACCTTAGGAAATCCATTCAATGACCATATAGCACGTTGGCTAGAAAAATTAACTATGAGAGGAGTATTTTGTTAGATATGTGCACTATAGGCCTATTACATATTTATTGTATTTCTACTTATTTCATTAAATATTATAACGTTGTTATTATATTAAAAAACGCATTATATTAGTATGTAACAAATTAAAGGAACTGTAATTTCTACCATCACCTTTTTTTTACTGTTAATACTTTTTGTAACCTCTATTTGCCTAAATAGATAAACTATATACATGGAACTAAGCATGAATAGAATAACTACGGCGACGTGCCAACAGATGTTGTGTGAGAATTATTTTTTTTTTTGTTTAAAGGGCACCTATTATGGAATTTTGAAAATGACCTTTCATGAAGTGTGTAACATAGATCTAAGTGAACAAAAACATCCTGCAAAGTTGTAGCTATATATGAAAGTTCGTCAAAAGTGTGAGTCGACTCTGAGTCAATTTAATAAATCGTTTTTCCAATGAGTCATTTTCCTTTTCGTTCATTTTCAAGACGAAAAATTATCAAATTGGCCGCGCCCACTCAATTATTGCGCGCACAGACGCCACCAGGGCAAACAACTTGAAAACATCATATCGACAACAAGACGCTGTGTTCTGAAGTGCGAATCAAAAGCGACCTTTTTTCCACTGCCCAGGGACGAGCATGTAAAGAATCAATGGCTAGAGTTTATATTTACGACTATAAGTTACCACACACGTACAGGCCGAATCTTGTGCTGTGTTCACGTCATTTTAATGACGATTGCTTTACAAACATAAATGCTTTCAAGTGTGGATTCGCGAGCCGGTTGATACTGAAGGAAGGTTCAGTACCAATTTTATTTGGATCAGCTTCCTCCGAATCACAACCTATGAGTATTATTAATAAGTGTAGCTTTTATATATTTTGTAGCATGCTCAATAAGTAAGCTATGTGTGTGTGTTGTGTAACTAAGTTACGCTCAGCGCAGCTTCTAGGTCTCCAATATCCTTTTTTTTTTTTTTTAATATGTGAAATGTATGTCATTGTTATTGGAGTTGTCATAAAGAAAAGAGCAATACCTTGTAGTACTGCAATGCTTTATCAATAGGTTTATGCGTTGGGCTAACGCAAACAATAACATGATTGGGTCATCTGACCAATCACCGCAGATTAGCGTCACGCAAAGGAGGGGTTTGGAAAAATGAGTCGTTGAACGAATCATTTAGGAGTCGGTGAGCAAATCTGGTACAAATAAATGCATATTATAAGACAACAAAAGTGTTTTTGTCATTGCATGCATGTAAAACTGTTGTTGGGGACTCCCAAAACAATATAAGGAACATTTTAAATAATAGGTGCCCTTTAAAAAATTCTTCAGCTAAAATAATGTTTTTAGTAATGTCTAAGTTAATGCTTGTTCAAAACAATCACTTTAGCAAAGTTTATACTATTATTGGTTTATTTTAAGCTGCAGTCCGTAGTTTTTCCTCTTTGTCGCCATCTCTGTTCAAAATCTGCAATTGCAGTTATTCTCAGAATTATCAACTTTACATGATTTGTACTTCGACACCCTTGACACGGCACAGCGCGGAGGAACACAATGTTTGAGGAGAATGTGCAGCTGTCAGTCACCGTGCCGGTGTGGATCATCATAGACTCTGTGGATACCGTCATTCAGAATCACAGATTAATGTTAACATCAGCATTGCGTGACTACATGTAATGTCCTTCCGATATGTATCCTTGTTTTCACATGGGTCCGGTTGCAGTCTCTTTTTTTCTGTAGCCACTCCGAAGTCCGAACGAAGTCTTGTGCATTTTACAGCGGGTGAATCTGTTGTCACTGGTGATCGTCATTTGAACCTTTCTAGATCCGCCATCAAATTGATAAGTTTAATTGTAGCATCCAGTCAATATTGAGAAGGCCAGAACTAATGGTTAAATGACCTTTATTGCTTTCCTTGTCATCAACCAACATAAGAGCTGTGTGAAACACAAATAAACCATGCATTACCATAACATTTCGAACGTTACACAGCTCATTACATTAGTTTCAATACGATAACATCACCAAATTATACATTTTACGATAAACATTTCAAGTAGGCTAGCTCAAATATATTTCTCATTAACTCTTATATTTCTCAAAACCTTGTTCCCCAATTGACCGAAGCTAAACCTTGTAATTTTAACTGTTTGTAACCGTGAACCTTTTCAGACTTTCCTTTCGTCCTTTCCGCCGTTTTCCAGATTCATTTGCGTCACTACACTTCCGGTTCCTTTGGTTATCAAAATAAAAGCCTGATACCGTAATAATAAACCCTTATAGCGTAGCTATAATAAAAATAGTGCTTAACTACTCTGTTGGCTTTTACATTAATTATATCAAGTGCTGTGAGAAAAGGCTATAAATCTCCACCTCCAGCATCCTCACACGCAACATAGCTTATACTAGCCAAGACTCTTCTTTATGTGTACAGATGTGTGTGTGCAGATGTGTGTGTGCAGATGTGACGTAATGACGCAAAGACATGCTCGAATCTCCCGCGGAAATCCACCAGCAGATAGTTTTGAATATGTATTATAGATAATTTTTAACCCCAAAAAAGCTACGGACTGCAGCTTTAAAATACAAGACAACACAGTCAGTTATGTTTAAGTGAACGTTAACAGTTGAGAAAGAAAACGCATGGTAACACATTTTTTTTAAATACAGAAACAAAGTTATTTATAAAAGTAAAAGTTCAAAAAAAAAGTTTACAGTAGTGTCAAATAAATATGATATTTTATTATTTGATATGATTAATAGCATGATGGTTTCATTATAAATGGGATCATCTCCAAGGTGGACAATTATAGAAATTGAATTAGACAACAACATAGTTCAGCTTTAAAGCCTTACAATTGTATTTACAATATGATTGTAAAAGGTTTGTTTTTCAATCTCTATATTAAGATGATAGTGCCTCAGTCAACCCCCTTCTATAGTGCCCTTTTCTTGGTTTGGGCCACTGCCCCTCAAAATATCTGTGCACGGCCCTGAAGATTGTTGCGTGAGGCAGACCTCGCATTAGAAAAACGTCAAATCAGATAAACATGTTAGTTGAAGAAATAGATGTGAACAAAATACGAAGTGTCAAAAACACAAAGACAAGAGGAGGCAAAATAATGCAAAGTGAACAAAAAACTAAACCGTAAAGTAGTGCCCAGCTAATAAACAAACTTGCAAGACATGCAACAAAAGAAAACACTCTGTGAAGAAAAATATGCAGAACGCAAGCCTCCACCAAGATACACGCAACAGAACAAGGGGATCAAAGATGATTTCTTAGTTGGAACCATTGATGTGCAAACAGCCCAAACAATGAAAAACGTGCACACTGAAACGATTACGAAGACGAAGACAAATGGGCTGAAAGCCTGAAAATGAACAACAAGAACGTTACATTTAAATTAGAGACAAGGGCTGCATGTAATGTAATACCAGATGTGTTCAAGTCACTAGAGAAAAAAATAACCTGTCACTTAACTACATATTCTGGCCACAAGATGTCACCAGTGCGACAAGTTCAACTTACCTTCACCTACAGAAACCAAAAGCACAAAATCCAATTTTAAATGGTTGACTGCAATGAAGGCTATCTTGGACGCACAACCTGTGAAAAATTAGGGATGATGAGAAGAATAAATGAAATAAAGGCTAAAGATGACCCATTAAAAGACTTTATTTGACAACCTGTTTTCGGGTCTTGGTTGCTTGCCAATTGAGCATCACATCAAAACGGACCCCAGTGATTCATCCACCAAGAAAGGTTCAATTTCTGTAGGACAAAATAGTTGAAGAGCTACTCAACATGGAAAGCATATGGGTTCAAACAGAACCAACAGAGTGAGTGAACAGCATGGTAACAGTGGTGAAACAGAACAAGATATAGGCTATGTGGATCCAGACAACCTTAATAAAGCAATAAAGCGTGAATATTACCCTCTAATGACAGTGGAAGAAGTGGTCTCCAGCATGACAAATGCAAAGATATTGTCAGTCCTGGACGCTAATCAAGGATTCTGGCAAATAAAACTGGATGATTGTCATTCTTCACTTAATGTATATAAAATACATAACACTTGTACAAGGAAATTTTGAGTGAGTGTGTGGTTATTTGGACCTGACAACATTACAAAACCAGTTATTCTAATTACAGAGACAAGGTTGCTGTTTTTGCGGACTCGCGCGCAAAAAGACGCGCCTAAACTGACGCAAATGACTATGTATTTTCTTTTTTTTAATAAAAACGCACCTGGCGCCATTTTGCGTCTCTGTCATCGACGACAGTAGTGGAAACATAACCTGGCCCTAGCCAGATGAATTTCGCTCCGCCTAGCTTCACTCACATCCATCTGGAACCTCTTCCATTGAGAGTGATTTCCCCAACCAACTTTATGGTTTAGCCAATCAGGACGCAGGGCGGGAGTTTCATTGATGTGACGTAGTGGAGAAGCGACCGTGAGACTGTTTTGATTCAGACAACAATGGCGGCTCGCATCGAGGAAACAAGCGTTAACATTGATGCTGCTATTTCATCCATGTTGTCCAATCTACCTAATATTGTTTCATTAAAAGAACATCAGAGAACGGCTCTTAAGGCTTTTGTTGGTGGAAACATTGTTATATAGATCAGTGCCTTCTCCCGACCGGATTCTTCAGCGTCACGGGTTGGCTTCGGTGTGAGTGGTTGAAATAGCACGTCGATAAAGATGACAGACAAGTGGCTTATCCAATCATATGCAAGGATTTTTGATAAGGCCCAGCCTTCTGAAACGCCATTTCAATGGATCGGTTCCAGATGGATGAGTGAAGCTAGGCGGAGCGAAATTCATCTGGCTAGGGCCAGGTTAGTGGAAACAGCCATAGGAGAAACTAGTTGTTTCGAATCGCACGGTGGTGAGTGACACCAGCTGGTCAAAACTGTGTAAATGCAATGAGAACGCAGACCATTCACAAACAGTGATTTCGAGATAATATAACTTTTTTCACCAAAACTATATTTTGTTGTTTAAAATTTAGCGGTTAAAATCATTTAACCTATGTTAGATTAAATGGTATGTTATTTTCTTTTAAAACTAATTTCAAACCATTATGCTTATATGGCTATACATGGCTGACAGAGGGATGGGTTGTAACACATCTTTAAAAAGTGTATCTTCTTACATTATGAGACCTCATTGAGCCAACTAAAGTAAGCAGTAAGTATTACAACCTACACTGGTGGTGGGATTGTAACAAAGGCACAACATGTTTTTATTAGGCTACATTAACTCATTCATTAGGGGTGTGATATTCTTACAGAGGTTTGAAATGGCTTTTGTAGTAAACAAATGTGGCTGCTTTGTATAAGTTTGAGCATTCTTGGTCAAAATTTTTGTTATTTACAGATGCTAAAGCAAAAAGTGTTACAACCATACCCAGTCTCCCCCTATATGATGTTTTATTAACAAAGTTCGGGAGGAGCACGTTCAGGTAATTAACACGAGTGGAGTGCACTCAGCAATCAATGATAAGAGGTGTATAGATTCAGCGATCTCACCTCACTCCATTAATAGTTTAGCAGCCAGCATCCCTCCACCGCCCCTTCTCCACACTTCCAGTCCTAAACACTTACATAGGGGGGAGTACTCTGGGTTCGGGCCAAACCCCGAACTCGGAGCCGACCCCCCGGACAGCACGCCAAATACTCATTAAATCTATCTTATCCACTCTAGTTATATGTAAGTGTGAACTCATGAAATCCCCAAAGGGATATTTGTGTCAAATCTGTTCTTGAGTCAAGCGATCTTTGAATACATGTGACTCAGTGTCTTTAAATTCAAACATATTAAGCAATCATTTTGACAGTAAAGACTGGTGCTGGCAGGAAATTCATAAGAAACAATGACGCCTGTAACTGCCTACTCTGTGACAAGCCCTCATTCTGTGTGTATACACTAGCGCATATACAAATTATTTACTGGTGACTGTAATTTCGAATGTTTTGTAAGCTGCATGTCATTTTACATATTTTTTTGACAACTGATTTATGAAATGAACTCATTCAATAATTCCTTGCACAACCCCATAGCTGTCGGCGGTTAGTAGTTTGGGAAGCAGTTTTTTGCCCCGTTTATAGTAGAAACAGGTCTGTCAGGTTAATGGTGAAGGGCCCTTCATTTATATCAGCACATTTGCAAGTTAACAGGGTTTCACACCTCACACAGAAGTAATTTTCACATCAAACAGCTGCCTGTTGGTCAACGTGGCGAATTCGCATGAGCAACTGAACCCGATGGGAAATTTGGGTGGAGAAATCTTTCACCCATTCCCAAGATAATAAAGAACTCTGGACTCCCCTCACATCCAGGCCACTTCCCCTGTTGCCATCTGGTCAACACTACAGATCACTGAGCGCCAGAACAGCCAGGCACAATAAAGGTTTTTCTTCCTCATAAACTCAATCCATACCGTAACCGGTGATGCTCCTTGAGTAGCCAACCGATCAAACGGCTTATAGTTGTCACTAAACATCGCAAAATAATGTGTAAATTTTTTTTTTAAAGCTGCAGTCCGCAGTTTTTCCTCTTTGTCGCCATTTCTGTTCGAAATCTGCAATTGCAGTCATTCGCGGAATTATCAACTTTACGTGAGTTGTACTTCGACACCCTCGACACGGCACAGCGCGGATGAACACAGTGTTTGAGGAGAGTGTGAGGCTGTCAGTCGCCGCGCCGGTGTGGATACTGGCATTCAGAATCACAGACTATTCTTTTGGGAAGTGTGACCAACATAAGAATTTTTACCGGAAAATGTAAAATAAACTAGTAAGAACATCCACTTTTGTTCTGGTTCTGACATTGCAGTAAATCGCGCTGATGAAATCTAATTAGATATGATATGTATCCTTGTTTTCGCATGGGTCCGGTTGCAGTCTCTTTTTTTCTGTAGCCACTCGGAAGTCCGAACGAAGTCTTGTGCATTTTACAGCGGGTGAATCTGTTGTCACTGGTGATCGTCATTTGAACCTTTCTGGATCCGCCATCAAATTGATAAGTTTAATTATATCAAGTGCTGTGAGAAAAGGCTATAAATCTCCACCTCCAGCATCCTCACACGCAACATAGCTTATACTAGCTGAGACTCCTCTTTATGTGTGCAGATGTGTGTGTACAGATGTGTGTGTACAGATGTGTGTGTGTGTACAGATGTGTGTGTGCAGATGTGTGTGTACAGATGTGTGTGTGCAGATGTGACATAATGACGCAAAGACATGCTCGAATCTCCCGCGGAAATCCACCAGTACCACTGGAATTAAAAACATTATTACAAGCTTACCGCTTTGAATCGAGCTAAGGCAAGCAGATAGTTTTGAACACTGGCTGGTTATGTATTTTCTCAAATATGTATTTTGGATAATTTTTAACCCCAAAAAAGCTACGGGCTGCAGCTTTAAAGGGGTCATATAATGCCATTTTCATTCAAGTTAATTTGATTCTTTAGGGTCTAAATGAAAAGTTTGTAATATACTTTAATTAAAAATTCTGAGTGTAAACCTTAGCTGCATTCATCGTGAAGCGTGCAAGCGATTTGCAAAGCTTAATATAAAATATACAATTTAACACTCACTTCTCTGGAGGTGCAGCAGGGACATGAATAGTTGGTACCGATTCTTTTTTCAGGAGCAGCTTCTTAGCAAAACCAGCTTTATACTGATCCTCGTTTATAAGGCATTTCTGGTGAGAAAAGATTCGCGAATCGCGCAAACATGAGAGCATTGACGTTGCTCGTGGGAATATTCCCTTCGAGAACAAAACTCAGCCACTGTGTCTTCAGCGGTTCGGATTTAGGAACATCAAAATGACTGTGTTCGTTATTACACCCAAGAACAGAACACCACAATCGCTTAGACGCCATTCTGCTCCAGCGGATCAACAATGGCGGACTATGATGACAGCTCGCTCAGGGCGGGTCTGTGTTGAAACGCTGCTGTCAATCAACAATCGTGGGAGGGGCGTCCGAGCGTGTGACGTCACACGGTCGAATGGCTCGATTTGAGACTGGGGAAAATATATAAGGAGATTAAAACAAAAACACTGGATGGATTTTTATCATTATATGATGGTTGTGTACAGGCACTGCCAACACACATTTCAGTACAATCAACTTGAAAAAGTGCATGTACCATTATATGACCCCTTTAGGTTATTAAAAATGCCACAGCATGTTCATTTATATTTTCATTGCAAAGCACAAATGTATGGAGGACCAACTCTACCATATTTAAAAATAAATACAGAAATAAATAAATGCTCAATAAATAAATAAGCATACAATTAATTGCCCCAAAAAATACAATAAACAAATAAATGTAGGTAGAAATTACAGTGAGACATAAATGTATATATCTCTTTTAATTAGCTTCTTTATTTATTCACCTTTGTAATAATTACATTATTTATTTATTGTCCGTTATAATCTTCAACTTTATTTATTAATTACTTATTTTTTTAAGTATTTATTTATGTGCATGTTATAATATTTTTGTCTGTTTTATTCTTCCTTTGTATTTTTTTACCCTATTTATTTCTTCAATGCTATTTATTTCTGCCTGTCGTTTTTACATTTCTGTATGCATTTCTGCCTCATTATGTAAATGATTTAATATATCATAATCCTCTTGCGCAGCAATGTCTTCTCAACAACTTATTTGTAGAGATACTATATTTGTTAGCCCATTTAAGCTATATTATGATAAACGGTCAAAAGCTTTGTGTTCTCCCACTGTGCGTAAAAATTTGTGTGCTCTACAAACTAAACATGCACATTAAAGTCCCCGTGAACCGGAAGTTGCAAACGACTTTTCTCCAGTGTTGTGATGTATTTCCGAGAGAAACGGAATACTAAATGAGGCAAAATGGTGGGCGTGGCTTTTTCCCCAACTAGCACCTGATTGGATCTAGAAAAGTAGGTGTTTTCATTCAGCCTGTCTACTGGCAGTTGGAGGGGCGTGATTACGGATGTTAAGAAGACGCCCAAACCGTGAAACCTACGTCATCAGGCAAGGTCCTCCAACGCAGAGGGGAGGGGAAATTTCAGATTTTGAATAAAGATTACGAAGCCAAACAATTTTTTGTGTGGATTGACTTGCATGGATGAATTGTTCACCACAAAACGATCAATTTAGGCAAACAAAGTAAGTATGGTCAATTTTGAATTCATGGGGACTTTAAGAACAAATATAAACCAAAGAAATATATACAATGGCAAATGACTAATTAACAAAAATAATTATTATACCAAATTCCTATGATAAAAATGTTAAAATAGAAATTTTGAAATATGATTTTTACATTTCCGGCCCCTAATTGACTGTTCGCAAAGACCCGCCCCCTTTAGTTACTGTTGCTATGTCCGACATGCCACGCCGCTCACGCTACACAATGTTCTCATGCAGTGAAAAATACATCGCGAGATATACAGCAGAGAGGACACTGTCGACGCGCTGACAGACAGGACAGACCAGGTTACTTTTGATATGAAACAAAGTCTCAACTTTCAAATGTGGTCCTTTTTAAAGAAATGTGAACTATACCGTTTTGTGGCTCTTTAATGTGTCGTGACAGATCGCTGCCTCTTAAAGCTGCTCATGAACCGATCATCTCTTCCTTCTAGTTAATCTATAGCATCAAATAAACATGAAAGAACTGGAATGAGGAATGTTGTTTTAACACGGAAATACGTTAGTAGGGGCGCGCCAAGATAGCAAACAGTAATTGAAACTGTTAAATCAACATTCCGTTGTCAACATTAAGTCATTACATCGAACTCTGAACTGTGATGTTGATTCATCATTTTGCACCCTGTTTTAAAATTGAAACAACGTTGAAATCCTGTCCATAGATCAATGTAATTTCAATGCTATTTAAATTATCAGGAATATGGAAACAATGTTGAAATTTCAACTGAACTAAGGATCAACGTGATTTCAAAGGAATTTCAATCGTTGTTAAGCCATAGAAAATGATTGCTATGCATACAAAATGTAATGCCCTAAATAGCATATAATGAATATCCTGCTTTATCTACAGCCAGGATGTTAAAAAGTGATGGAACATTTGAAAGCTTGTATAGCCTAAAACACTGACCACACCACACTATTTAAGCTAAAAACAAATTCATTTTATTAGCCTATCTTATTTCATATTTGTTCTCTTTAGCCTATTTACAGTAAATGGTCCTCTGACGTCTGAATGGTTTGTCGTCCAGTCCCTCCTGCTGTCCGGTCTAGCGCATAGCGCAGCCACTTTTGCACAGCCTGGGCAAAAGTAAATTGGGTGACGGCGGCTGTCCCCATCTGCTGTGTAAGAGCATCTAAAACAGAAAATACAAGCACAATGCAAACAATTAGCATTTAAGTTAAACAGAACACCCATATTTGCACACTTGGAAACAAATTCAGATGCAAAAGATAAAGTCCAGTTATCAGGCACTGTTTGACAGTGCACGCGCGCTTCGGGCTTATATGCTACGTGGTCAGAAAAAGTGTATCATGTCAGAACAGAACGCCAATGAAATGTCTAACCGGCAAAGCTTTAAAGCACGAGCAAATAATAAACTTTTGTGATTGCGAATAAGTGCAGTGTCCTGTGAGTGTAACTCTACCGCTGTGTTAACCTTGTGCATTGACTAAAGTAAGGTAAATCAGGTTTTGGGTGTAATTCTGGCCCGCCGCGGTCACATCTGCACTAGGTGCAGCACTATGCTAGCGTTGATGCCGGTGTTCACCGGGGGTCAGAAGAAATAGCGGTGCTGTGTTAATAGATTTCACGACATAGGCTACATCCTCCCCTAATGTATCTGCCTATTTAGCAATTGGTACAGACATGTATTTCGAGCTAGCTATCAAAAAAATAGACTGGACTCTGAGGTTTTGCTAACTTTGTAACCCGTTGGAAGTGAACCACGATAGCCATCAGCACAAAGTTAGCACAAATCTATTTCAATGACTGCAGCACTGCGTCGTTACTACACTATAACCATCATGTTAACGAGTAGGCTACAGTATTTGATTTGGTACAATTCATCGAACATTAAGCAAGCTTACCTGATCGTATAGGTCCCAAGGGTCCAGAAATGAGCTGTGTCCGGTGCAGTACATTTGGTCTATCACCCGTTGATCTGCCGGTCAACCAAAAATCGCTGGATTTTCAATCATATTTCCCGGGCTAGGCTATACATTGATGCATTTTCAACTATATTTCCCGGTCAACTATCGATGACTTTTCAACAACAGGTTGTTTCCCGGTCAATGATCAATGTTAGATCAATGTTGTTCCAATTTAAGTGAATTATTTCGTGCGGTACTTTTTTTGACTGACAAGTTGTATTTATTGTTTCATGTGCCATTGTAATGATAATACGGCAGTTGAAACAAAGCACAACTACCGTTCAAAGTCAATTTCTACTTAAATCATTCTATATTTCTACCGAATAATACATGATAGTAAGAGATATGTCCTGGCTCTCTCCTACACTCCGTTTTTCAAGTTCAAATCCTCCAACGTTAATCTTATAGACAGTAAAAGAAATGGACACAGCGACCCCATAAACTTCAACGGAGAAAAGTGAAGTCAATTAGAAGCACTCACTTCCTCATGGCTGAGCGACTGCGCATGCTCAAACTGAGCTTGACGACGGAGATGTGACGTGAGCAACCTGTCTGACAGCTGTAAGTCTGCTAGTAGCTGTGCCAAGAGGAATCTGAATCATTCCCTTCCGAATCTTGCAGAGACTGAGAGCGTGAGTAGGAGCTGTCCATGAGCTAGCAGCAGGAGACACTTTACGACTCTCTATGGTGGGGTTCTCGCTTGACGTTATGCCTCCACGTCTCCCCGATTGCCTGCGAGCTTCTCCTCCTGTCTATACGGTAATTTCTCTACTGTGCGACAGAGAGTCCCGTGGTTATGACGCAATCGTTAGTTAGCCTATTTTTACAAAAATGGCTTCTACGGGGCCATAACATAAGATACAAGGTAATGGAGCCTTTTATACATTGTCGTGTTTCTTTAGAAATAAATAATGGACAAATGGAGTCTTTGGACATCTCAGATGTAAAGTTATTCGCTGTCAAAGTGACGCCAAAATGAATGGGAGTCAATGGAATGCTAACAGCAGGTGATGGTCTGCTATAATGGCGGCCCCTATAATGGCAAACACACACCTTTATGAGATGCAAGTTAAAGATAACTTGGTAAAGAGAGAGTGTGATAAACCCCACATTAAGTGCACATACCCTACATTTTAGTAAGTAAGCTATTTTAAGAAAATAATTATTTTAAGATATTAATTAGATAATTAGATCATCTCATTTATAAGAAACAACTCAAACCAGAATCTACATTCAAACCATGGGAAAAGTTTTTAATGTGGGTTTTATCATGTATGACGTTGGAAATAATCAAAATATTTGAGTGTGTGTGCAGTTCAACACTTTACTTGGAGAGAGAGATTTACATATATGCCTATTATAAATGTGTCTTTTTGTGTGTTCAGACCATAGACTTTAAAAAAAAACAAGTTCACATCCATTGTTTGTAGAGCTGGAAGAACATAAATTGCAGGACGTGATCAATTTTAAAACTGTTCAAATTATGTTTAGGGCATCTCAAAATTCCTTGCCTCCTAATGTTCAAAATGTATTTCGTGATAGAGATGCTCATCATAGTTATACATTAAGAGGAAATAAAAATAAATATTTGCCCAAATTTAGAACCACTCTAAAATCGATGTGTATTTCAGTGCGAGGAGTGAAGCTTTGGAATGATTTGGTGGATGAATTAAAAACCTGTCCTAATATAATTCATTTTAAATATTTGTTTAAAAAAAAGTTATAAAGAAATATGTAGAGGACAGGGAATGACGCCCTCAGCATGAAGCTAGTGGTGAGAGAGTGTAGAGGCAGAGAGTGTTTGGGCCAGTGTCTTTTGTAAGGGTGTGTGGCGTGGGTGCGATGTTTTGTCTTGTTTGTCTTATACCAATTATATAGTAACAATTGTTCTTCTGTATGTACTGTACAAGAATACTGTTGCTCTTGAATTATTTTGTTTATATATTGTTTCTGTATTGCATTTTGTGTTGAATGTGAGGGGGTTTGGAATTATATAAGCGTTTGCTTCATCCACCTCCTTTTCAAACCACATGCACTTGTATAATTTGTCGGTTATGTAGCCTGTTATGTTGATTTGTGAGAAAACTAGAATGCAGGTTTGAAATAAATATCATCATCGTCATCACATATTTCCAATATCTGGCAAGGCAGTAATGTTGACAAGGAAAACATAGGCTATGTTTTAATGCAAAGAGTAAACAGGTCTTACCAGAAGAGGCCATCTCACGCAAGCTAAAGACAGACAGCAAAAAGATAATTAAAAAGAAAATTAATTTTAAAGTGAGAGAAGCCTATGTGCAGCTAAACCTACACTTGGTAAGCAAGTTTAAGCCAGATAGAAGATAAACCTGACCGTCAAGAACTTTTTGTCTCGAGAAATAAATTACAGACCCGTCCATTGATATATACACTCACCTAAAGGATTATTAGGAACACCATACTAATACTGTGTTTGACCCCCTTTCGCCTTCAGAACTGCCTTACTTCTACATGGCATTGATTCAACAAGGTGCTGAAAGCATTCTTTAGAAATGTTGGCCCATATTGATAGGATAGCATCTTGCAGTTGATGGAGATTTGTAGGATGCACATCCAGGGCACGAAGCTCCCGTTCCACCACATCCCAAAGATGCTCTATTGGGTTGAGATCTGGTGACTGGGGGCCATTTTAGTACAGTGAACTCATTGTCATGTTCAAGAAACCAATTTGAAATGATTCGAGCTTTGTGACATGATGCATTATCCTGCTGGAAGTAGCCATCAGAGGATGGGTACATGGTGGCCATAAAGGGATGGACATGGTCAGAAACAATGCTCAGGTAGGCCGTGGCATTTAAACGATGCCCAATTGGCACTAAGGGGCCTAAAGTGTGCCAAGAAAACATCCCCCACACCATTACACCACCACCACCAGCCTGCACAGTGGTAACAAGGCATGATGGATCCATGTTCTCATTCTGTTTACGCCAAATTCTGACTCTAACATCTGAATGTCTCAACAGAAATCGAGACTCATCAGACCAGGCAACATTTTTCCAGTCTTCAACTGTCCAATTTCGGTGAGCTCTTGCAAATTGTAGCCTCTTTTTTTTGTAGTGGAGATGAGTGGTACCCGGTGGGGTCTTCTGCTGCTGTAGCCCATCCGCCTCAAGGTTGTGCGTGTTGTGGCTTCAAAAAAGCTTTGCTGCATACCTCGGTTGTAACGAGTGGTTATTTCAGTCAAAGTTGCTCTTCTATCAGCTTGAATCAGTCGGCCCATTCTCCTCTGACCTCTAGCATCAACAAGGCATTTTCGCCCACAGGACTGCCGCACACTGTAAAAAAAATCCCGTTGTTTTTACGGAAAAAAACTGGCAGCTGTGGTTACCAGAACTTTACCGTCAAAAATACGGTATCAACGTTTTTGGTTTTACAGACTTAACGTAAAATTTACAGTATTAAACCGTAATTCATTTTCTGATATAATGATAATTTACCAACCTATTGAAGTATTAATATCTGTTTTTTACCATTGTAATACACTGACAATCATCAACCATCACAGCAGTGATGAGAGTCACATGTTAAATCAAAGCTCATCACAAGCAATCTTCATCAAGAATGTTAATACTATTATAATGAAGCTGCACAGTGTTATTCGCACAAACATTAAACACCATCATGGTAACACACATGAAATTTTAAAAATACAATAAACATTAATTTAACAACATTAAATGTAACATAAAACCCTAATGTACATAACTGATTAGAAAAGAACTAAGAAAGCTAAGAAGAAACATAGTTATTTCAACAAAAATAAATTAAATGTGAAGTGTCACGCAGGGAATTGTGGGAATGTCAATTTACGTTTTTTCACTGTAAATTATACAATGAGTTGTTCTTTTCACTTTCAAAAACTGTAAATTTAACGGTATTTTACAGTAAAATTACATTAAATGTACCGTTAGATCTATCACAGTTATTTACCGTATATAGTAAGGAAACTTTCTGTTAACCAATTAACAGTTTTGCACTGTAGCATTTTTACAGTCTTTTACCGTTAAAATCACGATCATTTTTTACAGTGCATACTGGATGTTTTTCCCTTTTCAAACCATTCTTTGTAAACCCTAGAAATGGTTGTGCATGAAAATCCCAGTAACTGAGCAGATTGTGAAATACTCAGACCGGCCCGTCTGGCACCAACAACCATGCCACGCTCAAAATTGCTTAAATCACCTTTCTTTCCCATTCTGACATTCAGTTTGGAGTTCAGGAGATTGTCTTGACCAGGACCACACCCATAAATGCATTAAAGCAACTGCCATGTGATTGGTTGATTACCGTATATACCCGAATA
Source organism: Rhinichthys osculus (assembly GCA_029959095.1). Classification (NCBI taxonomy): domain Eukaryota; kingdom Metazoa; phylum Chordata; class Actinopteri; order Cypriniformes; family Leuciscidae; genus Rhinichthys; species Rhinichthys osculus. The sequence goes on from JARWKJ010000025.1 coordinate 5,841,387, forward strand.
TAAGACGAGGTTTTTGTCCTAAAAATAGGCTGAAAAATGGGGGGTCATCTTATATTCAGGGAGGGTCATCTTATATTCGAGTGGAGGAATCGATTGATAGCCTTTTTCTCCCGCGCGCTTGGAAAAAAGGAGCGCGCCGCCTTCATTATGAGCGCATACATTTGAAATAACGAACTTGAGCGCGCAAAAGACGCGATATGTTAACAGGGTGGGCGGGTCTCTGCTCGCTTGTCTCCGTCCGCTCTGGCAGCTCTGTGAATGGCGCTTTTTCTTGCGCGGCTCGAGCAAGAGGGAGAGAGAGAGAGCGGGAGCCGGATCGTTGTCGAAAACGGCCAGACGACCCCTCAGGGTGGTTAAATCCATCCCGTCGCACTCAGGGCAGCCGCAGTCATGGCCAATCAGGAAGCGCATTTGTGCCGGTCTCTGCCGAAGAGCGGGCCTCTACACGAGGCACATGTGAAGCTAGGCATTTGGAACAACGCATCGGAAATTTGCTCTTAAAATTATTTTCTGTTGAAAACCAGATTTTATCCACAATCTATTTTTCCCCAAAAATAAGTCTGGAAAATGGGGGGGTCGTCTTATATTCGGGTATATACGGTAGATAATTGCATTAATGAGAAATTGAACAGGTGTTCCTAATAATCCTTTAGATGAGTGTAAAATGAATTGATACCTACCTCTGTATCGAACTAATCGTTTATAAATAATAAATGTTGCATCATTGCTAAACAACAATAACTTTAGCAGATTATTTAACATACAAATGACAGAATCTATAATTTTTTGTCCGATTTTCATTCTAACGATATTAATTTTGATTATACGGTATTATTACTTTGTCTTCTGGGCAAGTTTCATCTTCATAAAGACAGAACCATTCAATGTAATCCAAATATTCTCCTCAGATATAAAGTCCCTTTTTTCTTTTTAGAAAATTTCAAAACCTTAACTCAAAGGTTTCTAGAACAAATAATATCCTTGAGTCTGTTGTAAAGAACCTTTAATTTTTTATATTGACAAAATGTAATATTGTATTGATTTGTGTAGCCTAATTCAATCTCTTTTGATGTCCCCCCCCCCCCCTTTTCTTTCTCTTCTCACTGTTAAAGTCTGTATCCTTTTATTTGCGATACAAAATTAATTGATTAATTAATTTAAAAAAGATTATTTAGCCTACCTCAATTCGTGTTGCTGTACAGCCTCCCCCTACTGGACGCATCAGGAACAACAGGGTCGTAAAACTGCCTGGGGCGCGGGCATACACTGTGCGATTTTCGTCCGATTTTGAGCCGAATTCTGACTCGTGCGACTCTTTTTCGGGTCGGGCCGATTTTTTAGCTTTGTCATGCGTCGTTTGTCGTGCAGTGTTCGTCCAGTGTACAGGGAGAAACGAGAGGCGATTAACCTCTCCCGATCGGCAGTCGATTGAATTTCTGGGAAATTTTGGTCGCTCCTTGTGACTATATCGCACAGTTGAAGCAGAGCTACGAACCGATTGCCGCAAACTCAGTGTTTTTTCCCTCACTGGGTCTCTGCGAAAACAGAAGTTTAACCATTTCATCTGCAGCAAAAAAAACAAAAACAAAAACGAAAAGGAGATCTTTAATTCCTGTAGTTCAAACTAACTACAAATTACTGCTGCTTACCTCCAGTTCGTGTTGCAAAATGGATTAATTGGCTATTACCCACGTCTTCCAAGCCACCTGCGATGTATCTACACCGTGCCTCTTTTATTAATTTGTTAAACAATGTTTTTGAAATAAACCTGTTTTTAATTTTCATTGATGACTAATTATTGCAGTGTTCGGACATTTTATAGACTGAATTATAGGCATATAATTAACTATTAACATTGTAATCGACCTAAATGTTTTAGAAAATTTTCAATGAGGAGGAGTAGGCTAAGCTATGTAATATTTTATTATCCTCACAGCACATTGGTTATGCGGTGATATGCTGTGAAATTATTGCGTGGCAAATTAATTATAATAGATCAATTTAATAATATAATTAGCCTTCCCTAATAATGATAATACAATAATACTAATAATAATTTAATACATAAATTGGAAATGCTAAATCATCTTGATATTGATAGCTGATGCTTGTTTTGACAATATCTCTGGATACATGATATGCGCAACCCGGCACGGGGGTTTATCGCACATATTTCACACGTATAGTGTGAGCAGTCAAGTCGCAGCTCGGTAATCGTACCGTATAGTGTGAGCACATAAATCCTGAGCTTTGGCTTTACATCGCATGCGATTTACTCGTTCAGTGTGAATAGGTACCTTGCTGAAATCGCACAGACATCGCACAGTGTATGCCCGCCAAATATCCGAGATCAAACAAGACATCCAAGATAATATCATCATGATCCGGCTAATTAGGTTCTTCGAACACACCTGCCGGTTATGATTAGTATAGCTGGATTGGGTTATCTGAGATAACTGCGCGTTCATGCGGTGGTTTAAAAGGGGATATGTATCGATAGTAGAAACATTGATCAGCAACACTGCTATTGGCTGCTCACCGTGTCCAAAGAGCGCGCTCAGTTCCCTATCAAGGCTACGGAACTTCGACATTACGGATGTCGTATAAGGGGAACTCCTCCCCTTCTTCACTTCTGCTGAAATCTTATAGGCTAACGCCAGCCGGGCTGGCCAATTGATGCAAAATATGCAAATACTGAAACACCGTTGCAGTAATAATGCAGATGCAGCGTCAATTTCCTCAGAATCTCTCTCTTCACGCTCAAATCGTTTGCTAGAAAGCTGTTACTCCAACTACTGTGATTTTTCGCCATCGTCGAAGGTGCGCCGAAGATACCTTACTGTCTTTTGCATCCGATGGCAACTATTTGCAACTTGTGCACGGGCCCCATCGTGCCCCCGGACACGCACCTGTTCTGCATCGCGTGCATGGGGCTGGCCAATACCGAGTCGGCCCTCAAGGATGGCGGGTCTTGCGAGCACTGTGCGGATATGTCCCTACGAGCTCTCAAGGCCAGGCGGGATGAAGCTCGTGCAGCAGCAGGGATCGGGCCCACTGCCACCACCGAGCCGCTGGTGGGCCCCCCCAGCCGCGAAAGAGTCGAGATGCGACCCCCAGTGAGTTTCCCCGACGCCACTTTTCACCCCCTCGCGAGATCGCGGACTTCGTGTCTTTCGGGGCGAGTGAGGAAGAGGACTCCATGTCTCTGTCTGCCTCCGAGAACAACTGGGGCGCAGAGCAGGCAGCCCCGGGGCTGGCGGCTTCGGAGCAAGACACCCCGGCGGACCTGCAGGACGAGCTTTTTCGAATCCTCTCTAAGGCCATCGAGGAACTGAACCTCTCTTGGAAGGCCCCGAGCAAGCTCGACACGTGGTTCCTCCAATCGAGCCGCCGCCAGGCCGCTTCGAAAAGAGGAACCCCGTTCTTTTCTGACGTGCACAAACACGTCGTGAAGTCGTGGGCGGCCCCGCAATCGGCGCGCACCCTCACTTCCACCCAGGCCATGTTTGCCCCCGTGGACGAGGCGGGGGACCATGGCTACCTCCGAATCCCCCCCCCCCCTCCCGTCGAGGAGACTGTAGCCGCGCACCTCTGCCCATCGGCTCCCACCCTGGGAGCTCGGACCGCAGCCTGCCGTCCAGAGCCTGCAGATTCACGGCCCACCAGGCGAACAAGGCCTACGGAGCGGCGGGGGAGGCGGTGTCTGCGTTGCACGCCATGGCCATTCTTCTGGTCATGCAGGCGAAGCTGCTGAAGTCTCTGGATGGCGCCGCCGCCTCCACCGCAGCCTCGCTCTCGCTCGTCTTCCGCCTCGGGCCGCCAACCTCAAGCTGCGTCCAGACGCCAGTCAGCACCTCGCCCGGAGCCGGATGCTCGAAACAGAGGACGGAGCGGCCAGTGGCAGGGTGCGGGTAAGAAGAGGACGGCCCAGAGGAGCCCGCGGAGAAAAGTCGCCGCGTCCCCAGCGAGGCCAAAACAGTCGTCCTGACCGACCGGGCAAGAGGGGAAGAGAGCGTTCTACAGCACTTAGTCCCTCGGTGTTCCACGAGCGACATGTGCGATTGTGTTGTGAATGTTGTTTCAGGTTTATGTTCAATAAAGAAAACTACCATTTCACAAACAGAGCTTTTTTCCCCTCTCGCACCACACACTGTGTTATCCGCCCTGCCCTCGAGCAGTGCAGAGTCACGGTTAATAACTATAAGGGCACCTCGCAGGCACGAGGTGTTCATTCACAGCCCTCAAACAGCGGCGATGACCGCAGGTTTAGATTAGTCCACACTGAGTCACTTTCAGGCAGCGTGGGAAGCTACTCCAGGCTTCCCACCAGACCCTCAGATCCAGTATGGGGCGGAGACCTCCTTCTTTTTTCGGCACTACAAAGTAGCGGCTGTAGAACCCGCTCTCGCGCTCCACAAGCGTGCCTTCAGGATGACTACTCTAAAGCAAATCCTGGCGCAAATTCGCCCCGGGGATTGGTTCGCTTCAGTGGATTTAAAGGATGCGTACTTTCATATCCAGATAGTAAAGCGTCACAGGCGATTCCTGAGGTTCGCGTTCGAGAATTCGGTGTACCAATACGCTTCCGTTCGGACTAGCCCTTGTGCCCCGAACTTTTTTGAAATGTGTGGACGCGGCGCTTTCACCCCTCAGGTCGAGCGGGATGCACGTCTTGAACTATCTGGACGACTGGCTGGTTCTCGCCCAATCAAGAGCCTTATTCAAGCAGGCAGAATCTCTTCTGCTGTGGGCGGACCGGTTTTTCCTCTCGGTGAGAGCGGCTCACATCCCCGGCGTTCTGAATCACGGGGCGGACATGCTCTCGAGGAGCGGGATCCCTCAAGGGGAATGGAGGCTTCACCCAGGAACGGTTCGGCTTATATGGAAGCGTTTCGGCAGAGCGGAGGTCGACCTCTTCGCAACGAGCGAGAACACGCATTGTCAAACGTTCTTCTCGCTGTCTCGTTCCTCCCAGGAGGAGGACGCGTTGAACGCGCGATGGCCGAAAGTTCGCCTCTATGCTTTTCCTCCGGTGAAAATTCTGCCCATGGTGTTGTGCAAAATCAGGGAGGAGAGGGTTGGTTTGCGGACTTGGTGGAGTTACTGGCGGGGCGGCCATGGGAGATTCCGCTCAGGAAGGACCTGCTGTCTCAGGCGAGCGGTTCAATCTGGCATCCCAGCCTCGGCTGTGGAGCCTCCATGTGTGGCCGTTGCTGGGTCGCTGAGCGGGCTGGACGTGCTGCACTCGTGAGCCTTGAGCACCATCGCGGAAGCGCGAGCCCCGTCCACCAGGCGTCTGTATGCTTTGAAGTGGGGAGTTTTTTCAAAATGGTGTCAGGACGTCGGCATCGACCCAGGGAGTTGTTCTTTGTCGGATATTCTGCGCTTCCTTCAGTACAGGATGGATGAGGGAAGCCTTCCATCCACTCTGAAGGTGTATGTGGCTGCTATCGCCGCGTTTCATCCCCCTGTTGATGGGCAGTCTTTCGGCAGACACGCGTCGCTGATCGGGTTCCTCAAGGGAGCCAGGAAATTATGCCCAGCACGGCCACCTTCGGTGCCGCCGTGGGATTTGGCTTTGGTCTTGGAGGCTTTGTCACGACCGCCTTTTGAGCCCCTGGCTTCGATCGCCATTAAGGAGCTTTCGGTAAAAACGGCTCTGCTTCTCGCGCTGGCGTCGGCGAAGCGCGTTGGGGATTTACAGGCTTTCTCTGTAAGTGAAGATTGTATTCGCTTTGGACCAGGAAACTGTAATGTGACTCTCAGGCCAAGGCCGGGTTATATCCCTAAGTCGCTCAATACCCCGTTTAAAGCGCAGATTGTTTCTCTGCCTGCCCTGTCCGCCGAGCCATCATCCTCTCAGTTTTCGGATGCTCAGAGAGCTGTTTGCCCGGTCAGAGCGCTACGGGAATATATTTTTCGCTCGGCCGCTTTTCGTCAATCGGACCAGCTCTTTGTGTGCTTTAGTGGATGCAACAGGGGATGGGGGGTCTCTAAGCAGAGGCTTGCTCACTGGATTGTGGACGCTATTGTTTTGGCTTATGATTGCCTGGGGCAGGATTGCCCCCTTAACATCAAGGCCCATTCGACGGGGGCGATCGCCTCTTCGTGGGCCTGGAATAAGGGTATGTCTATTCAGGATTATGTCTTGCGGCTGGCTGGTCTTCTCAGAACACGTTTGCCAGATTTTACAAGTTGGAAATACCCTCGGTGGCGTCTCGCGTGCTTTCGGTGAGTTAATTTGTGTCATTGCATGGCATTTAGTGGGCTACTCTGCGCTTGGCTCATGAGTTGTTCTATATGCTGATTGTGTATGTTTTACTGTTGTCACCGCTATGCGTTGGCCTTCTCTTACTGTTGTTGCCCTGTATGCTTGATAGTGCAAACTTTCCCCGGTTTTACTCCTCGGGATATGCAAATTTTGGCAGTGTTTTGTGAGCTTGTGATTGGTCTCTTTTGACCTATCAGAGGTTAGTGGTTCGCTATTGGCCAACCTCAGCCTATCAGAACAGATGCTTGCTCGCTGGGGGGGCGGTCGTGGTATTGGGTTCTGTCGTCAGTGGTATGTTATGCTGCCACGGCGGGATTTTATACAGTTCCCATATACAACATCCGTAATGTCGAAGTTCCGTAGCCTTGATAGCGAACATCTCCTATTACGCTTGCCGCCGTGTTCGCTATTGATTTTAGCATTTGTTCGATTCTGAGGAAATTGACGCTGCATCTGCATTATTACTGCAACGGTGTTTCAGTATTTGCATATTTTGCGTCGATTGGCCAGCCCGGCTGGCGTTAGCCTATAAGATTTCAGCAGAAGTGAAAAAGGGGAGGAGTTCCCCTTATACGACATCCGTAATGTCTCATTCCTTGCCTTTCAGGGAACCGAGGTTACGAAAGTAACCAGAGACGTTTTTCTCACAGCAGAGCAAGAGTTATTGCTTGAAGGATATGCTGAATTTGAAAACTTACATAAAACACCAGGGAACACCTCAAAATCTGCAAAAGCCAGGAGAGAGGGCTGGCAAAAAGTAGCAGACAAATTAAGTTTGTAGTGACCATGTTAGATGTTTTCATCACTTATCAGTATAAATTTTTGTATTTTAATAATTTCTAAATAATTAATAACTTTATTCATTGTAATGTGAGAGTCACCACCCACTACTAGAACATGGGAACAAGTAAAAGTGAAGTACTAGATTATTCTACATAATGGTAATTTGTACTACTTATACTAGTCTCTTTTAAAAAGGCACTGTTAATGTTTGCCTGTTTATAAAAGCAACCAAGAAAAATGAGAAAAAAAGAAGGAAAAACGCTAGTAGCGCAAGCACGGCCGGGAACGCAATACTCGTTCCCTCATCTAGAGAGAACCGAGGTTACGTTAGGTAACCGATTCGTTCTCTTACGAGAGGTTCTCTCGTATTGCGTAAGCTAGTTTACGCTGCGGGAACACCTGGTCAACGCCGTGCGCGCTATGAATCCACTCATGAATCCCGGGGTGATACCGGGGGATTTTTAACGTGGAGTGAATGTAATATGAGGCCGGCAGAGCGGGCACATGAAGTGTATACATAAGCATCTAAGGGGAGCACAAGGGGCGAACCGGTTGTGTGAGGGACTCCCAGTAATGCAGCTTCTTAGGAAAATGACAGTTAGACAGCTAGTAATTTCGCCTGCAAGGCGGGAACTTCCAAGTTGTAAAATCTGACAAAAGTGGACGGGGAGGCCCATCCCGCGGCCACACAAATGTCATGAATGGAAATTCCACAGGACCATGCCCACGATGAGGCCATGCCTCTAGTGGAGTGCGCCCTGATGCCTGAGGCCTATAGTCCATGTGAGTACTCACATGGACTATAGGCCTACATATATTTGAACGTGTGTTCATTTTATATATATATTAATGTCATTTCCAAAGAAAGGCCTAAAAATAGCTCATATAAATATTTGTAGTTTAAGAAACAAAATTCCAGACATAAGTAACATGTTAACGTCTCATAATATTAATATTTTAGCTATTTCTGAAACTCATTTAGACAATACGTTTGATGATGCTACAGTAGAGATACAGGAATATAGTATCTATAGAAGGGATAGGGATGTTTATGGGGGAGGAGTTGCCATGTACATTCAGAGCCACATCCCAGTTAAAATCAGAGAAGATCTAATGTCATGTGATGTTGAAATGTTATGGTTACAAGTTCATCTACCCCATTTAAAGCCTATGTTGATGGGATGCTGTTATAGGCCACCAGGGTCTGGCAATCAGTATCTTGACGATCTGGGAGAAATGTTTGAGCGGGCATGTGATGAAAATAAGGAAATTTATATCCTGGGAGACCTTAACATTAATTTTTTTGCATCAAATTGTTCACTGAAAAAGAAAATTCTTACTATAACTGGGGCTTGTAATCTTGTTCAGGTTATTAACCAGCCAACCAGGGAATGTATTAATAAGACGGGACTCATATCATCCACATGCATAGATCATATTTACACCAATGTAGCTGAACTCTGTTCTAAAGCCGTATCAATTTCGATCGGCTTTAGTGATCATAATTTGGTGGGCTTATCCAGGAAAACTAAAGTTCCAAAGGCGGGGCCAAAAATTGTATATAAAAGAATGTACAAGGGCTTTTGCTGTGATTCATATGTGGAGGATGTTAGAAATATCTGTTGGTCCGATGTCATTCAACAGAAAGACCCAGATACTGCACTTGATGTATTCATGAAATTGCTGGTCCCAGTTATGGATAAACATGCACCTGTTAGGAGGCTTACTGTTAGAACTGCTGGGGCTCCTTGGGTTGATGAGGAATTAAAAGGATATATGGGTCAAAGAGAAAATGCAAGAGAAGTGGCAAAGAAGTCTGGACTCGTATATGATTGGCAAATGTATTATAAATTGAGGAATTATGTCACCAACCTGAATAGAAAGAAAAAGAAACTGTACTATGAATCCAGGATAAATTATATAAAACATGATGGAAAAAAGCTCTGGAGAACCTTAAATAATATCATGGGTAGAAAGAGTAATTTGACCCCATCATGGATTGAAGTTGAAGGATCGTTTATAACTAAACCTGTAGACATTGCAAATTATTTTAATGACTACTTCATTGATAAAGTTGGTAAACTAAGGCAAAAAATGCCAATATCATACTGTGAGTCAACTTATTCATGCATATCAGAAGAAATAATGAATGATAAGAACTGTTCATTTAAATTTCGAGAAGTGACAAGAGAAGAAGTAAAACAACTACTATTGTCTATTAATAATGACAAGCCATCTGGTACAGACAACCTGGATGGAAAGCTATTGAGGATGGTAGTAGACCACATTGCCACTCCCATTTGTCATATCTTTAATCTTAGTCTTGAGAGGAAAGTGTGCCCACAAGTGTGGAAAGAAGCAAAGGTAATCCCCTTAGCGAAAAATGCTCGTGCTGTTTTTTCTGGCTCTAACAGTCGAACCAATCAGTTTGTTACCTGCTATAAGTAAAATTTTAGAAAAAATCGTATTTAACCAGATACAAGGTTATTTTACTATGAATGAATTGTTAAGCAAATACCAGCATGCTTATAGAGAAGGACATTCAACTTGTACAGCTCTTGTACAAATGACAGATGACTGGTTAAAGTATATTGATCACCAAAATATTGTCGGAGCAGTATTATTAGATCTTAGTGCTGCCTTTGACATAATCGACCATAGTTTGTTACTAGGGAAACTCAAATGTTATGGTTTTACACCATCTGCATTAGCATGGGTAGAGAGCTACTTGACAGATAGAACACAGAAGGTGTATTTCAATGGAAGCTTCTCTGAGGTGAGGTCTGTAGCATGTGGGATTCCACAAGGGTCTTCATTAGGACCATTGCTTTTTTCTATTTTTACAAATGATCTCTCACTGGTCTGTAAAAGAGCTTCTGTGTCTATGTATGCAGATGATGTAACACTTTATATGCCTGCACCAGCTTTAGAAAACATTACTGAAGCTCTCAATAATGAGTTGCAGATGGTATTTAATTGGGTCACTGAGAATAAACTTGTCTTAAATATAGCCAAGACTAAAAGTATTTTATTTGGAACTAAATGTTCATTAAAAACAAGGCCAATGTTGGATTTAGTACTAAATAATGTTGCTGTCAAGCAGGTAAATGAAACAAAGCTTCTTGGGGTAACCTTAGACTGTACTTTGTCGTGGTCAAGACATATAGAAGAAGTGGTGAAAAAGATGGGGAGAAATATATCTGTAGTTAAAAGGTGTTATTCGTTTTTAACTCCATATTTAACTAAACATGTTTTGCAGACCCTAGTGTTATCACACTTAGATTATTGCTCTGTGGTTTGGTCAGGAACTACAAAGAAGAATTTAGGGAAACTACAAAGGGTTCAGAATAGAGCTGCTCGTTTAGCCCTTTGCTGTACAATAAGGGCTAATGTTAACAAAATGCATGGCAAACTCTTCTGGTTACCGGTTGATAGGAGGTTAAAGGCATCCCTTCTTGGCTTTATAAACAAAATTAATGTATGGAAAACTCCTGACTGTCTGTATAGGCAACTTACTCTGAGTTCTAATGTTCATACATATCTCACGAGGCATGCCGTCATTGGTAAATATATTATTCCAAAATCCAGAACAAACTCAAAACAACGTACAGTGCTGTATAGAGCTATGGTTGAATGGAACTCTCTTCCAGGTCATATTTTTAAAACTCAAAATAATATTGGTTTTAAAAAACAAGTTAAGGAATTTTTTTTGTTAGCTTATAGTAGTGGATAGAGCATATTGTGTGTGTGTATGTGTGTGTGTGTGTGTGTGTGTGTATATATATATGAGTGTGTGCACGTATATATATATATATATGTATATGTGTATATTTGTATTCCATGAGAATTTGTTTTAGTGTATGATTGTGCATTGGTTGTGTACATTTTGTAATATGTTAATCTTGTATTGATTGTGTAGTGCATTTTATTCGTGTTATGTATTTTTGTGTGGACCCCAGGAAGAGTAGCGGATGCATCTTGTTGCATCAGCTAATGGGGATCCTAATAAATAAAAAAATAAAAATAAAAATGCCCAGAGGGCAGGGCAGGCATTTAGATGCGTAAGCAGAGGCGATAGCGTCCACTATCCATCTAGACAGTGTCTGTTTAGAGGCGGCCAGACCTTTGGTGCGCCCCCCAAACGACACGAAAAGCTGCTCAGCGCGTCTGAACGCGGCAGCGCGCGTAGTGTACAATCTCAGAGCCCGCACCAGGCAGAGGAGATTGGCGTCGCGCTCACTATCGGATGAAGGTAGAGCCGATAGGGAAATAATCTGAGCCTTGAACGGGGTACCAATCGCCTTCGGGACATAGCCATGCCTAGGTTTGAGAATGACAACAGAATCATTCGGTCCAAACTCAAGACACGCGGCGCTGGATGAGAGCGCGTGAAGATCCCCCACGCGTTTTACTGAGGACAGAGCCGTCAGAAAAACGGTTTTGAGCGAGAGGTATTTTAGGTCCACAGACTCGAGCGGTTCGAACGGGGGTGCTTTCATAGCTTCGAGAACTATAGAAAGATCCCAGATAGGAACCGAAGGAGGGCGCGGAGGGTTCATCCTCTTAGCTCCCCTGAGGAAGCGGATGACTAACTCGTCTTTGCCCAGGGACTGAGCGCGTCGGGGTTCAGAGAACGCCGTGACGGCTGCCATGTAAACCTTGAGAGTGGAGGGGGACCTGCCCTTGTCCAGCATCTCTTGAAGGAAAACAAGCAAAGACGGCACCTCGCATGACCATGGGTCCAGATGTTTGTCGGTGCACCATTTTGAGAACACAGACCATTTCGACGCATAGAGCCTTCTCGTGGAAGGTGCTCTAGCCTGTATGATAGTGTTTCTTACTCCCTCTGGCAAATCGACGAATAGTCGTTGATCACCCATGCATGTAGCGCTCAGCGCCGTGGATGGGGGTGCCAGATCGTGCCGCGAGCTTGAGAGAGGAGATCTGCTCTGACTGGGATGGGCCACGGGGCTGTCTGTGACAGCTGAGTGAGCTCCGGAACCCAATTCTGACTCTCCCAACGCGGGGCTATGAGGAGCACCGAGTGGCGTGTGTCCCTGATCCTCTGAATTACCTGCGGTAGCAGAGCGATCGGAGGGAATGCATAGAGCGGGCGGCGAGGCCATTCCTGGGCTAGCGCGTCCTCGCTCCTTGAAAAAAATATTGGGCAGTGAGCGTTCTCTTCTGACGCGAAGAGGTCCACTTCTGCTCTGCCGAATAGCCGCCACAGTATTTGGACCGTTTGTGTGTTCAGGGACCATTCTCCTGTGGAGATGAGGTTCCTGGACAGTATGTCTGGACCGTCGTTCAGATGGCCCGGCACATGCGTCGCTCTGAGCGAGAGCAGGCGGCTCTGAGACCAAACTAGAATGCGGTGTGTCAGTAGGAAGAGATTCCTGGATCTGACACCGCCCTGACGGTTGAGATAGGAGACCACAGCCATGTTGTCCGAACGGATCAGGACGTGGTGTCCCCGAATGAGCGGGAGGAAGCGCGAGAGCGCGTTCTCGACCGCAAGCATTTCCAGACAGTTTATGTGTAAGGGGCTTTCCTGTGTCGACCAATGGCCGAAGGCCTGTGAGCCCTCGCAGACTGCACCCCAACCCGTGTTGGATGCATCTGTTGAGATTACTTTTCGGCGGGAAAAGGTCCCCATCGGGAAAAGGTCCCCCCCCCTTGCCGAAACCATTCTGCTACTGTCCATGGCTGCAGCGCCGTGAGACATGTCTGCGTAACCCTGATCAGCTGGCGGCCCGTGTTCCACGCTCGGTGGGGTACACGGCTGTTTAACCAAAGCTAAAGCGGGCGCATGTGCAGAAGGCCAAGCTGAAGCACAGCGGAGGCTGAGGCCATGTAACCCAGCATCCTCTGAAAAGTTTTCAGAGGTGTGCGGGTGCCCATCTGAAACGAGGCGGCTAGTCGCTGAACACTGCGCGCGCTGTGTGGACAGGCGAGCCGTCATCGTGACCGAGTTCAAATCTATTCCTAGAAAGGAAATCGATTGACTGGGTTGAAGGGAGCTCTTTGTCCAGTTGACAGAGAGGCCCAGCGTTTTCAGATGGTCGAGGAGAACTGCGCGGTGCGACAGAAGCTCCGTCTGTGATTGGGCCAAAATCAGCCAGTCGTCCAGATAATTCAATATGCGCAGCCCCTGGCTCCGCAGGGGGGCGAGCGCCGTATCCATGCACTTCGTGAATGTACGGGGCGCCAGGGATAAGCCGAACGGGAGAACGGCGTATTGATAAACATGACCCTCGAAGGCGAAACGTAAGAATGGCCTGTGACGGGGATTTATCTGGATCTGAAAATAGGCGTCTTTCAGGTCTAGAGAGATGAACCAGTCCCCCTGGCGCACCTGCGCGAGGAGTTTCCTGGTAGTGAGCATCTTGAACGGTCTCTTCATGAGCACTTTGTTCAAAAACCTGAGATCTAAAATCGGTCTGAGGCCGCCGTCTTTCTTGGGAACCAGAAAATAACGGCCGTAAAACCCCGACTCGGTCATAGATGGCGGGACTCTCTCTATGGCGCCCTTTTGCAACAGCGTCGCAATTTCTGAGCGGAGCGTGCCGGCGGCCAGCGGGCTGACAGTAGATTCGAGCAGAGCGCGCGCACGAGGCGGGCGGCGGCGAAACTGTAGCAGATAGCCGTTCTTTATAATGCTTAGCACCCACGGGGAAATGCCTGGAATGGCTTCCCACGCTTTGGAGCATGCGGCTAGTGGCCGAATGGCTATATCGCCCTGATTGCTGCACATAGCGGGCTGGACACAGTGTGTGGGCGCGCTTTGAATGTGTGTGGCAACGGGACTTGCACTCAGAGAGGAGTCTATGGGCCGTGAAACAGAGCGAGCAGAGAGGGGACACGCGCATGAGCTTGTGGGCGTGTTTATGTTCTCTGATACTAGAGCGGGCTGTGCCCGTTTCATGTGGGGGGGCTCTGAGAGAGACACGGGATATGTTATGCTTGTGTGTATGGGTGAACACATGATTGTGGGCACATTTTCTACACAACTGGCATATTTTCTCTTTTTGAGATTTATCTGGGTAGCCGTAAAAACGGCTTTTTGTCGCTCGCAAGCGGGCTGGGACACCGGCTTGTTTGTGGCGGTAAACACTACAGCAGTCGGCGAAACAACGGGGACTGGCAGAGGGCGAAGCTTTGACGGCGGTCCGGCCGCAGCGGGAGAGCGCCGTCGTTTTCTTAACTTTGCTAGGCAGACTTCTGATGATCAGGCTTCAGCGTGATCTTGGGTCGCGGGCCCCGTGGGGGCGGCGGTCTGCGGCGGCTGTCAGAGCGAGAATCTCCCATGTCGGCGAGCGTGAGCCATAAGTGTCTCTCGGATACACAAAGGCTGGCCATGCATCTCCCCAGAGCTTGTGCGGTGGCTTTAGTGGCGCGAAGGGCGAGGTCCGTAGCACTTCTCAGATCCGTGACAGCGGAGGGGGGGTTTCTACCGCTCTCGGCCCACTCACGGAGAATATCGCTCTGTAGCACTTGGAGGACAGACATAGAATGCAGCGCTGCGGCGGCCTGACCAGCGGCGGCATAGGCGCGAGCATGAAAGCTCGAGGTCGCTCTGCAAGCTTTCGAAGGAAGTGTGGGGGAAGAGCGCCATCTAGCAGAGGGCGGGCAGAGGTGTGCGGCGACCAAGTCCTCAACGGGCGGCATGGCTGAATAACCTTTTTCGGCGGCTCCGTCCACCGAGCGCAGCGAGGCGGATATATCAGAGCGGTTTCTAGCCGAGAGTGGGGCATTCCAGGACTTCGTCAGCTCTGTGTGAAGTTCAGGCAGGAATAGGGCGGCCCGGTTGCACGCGGGGGTCGAGCGCCGATGAAAAAAGCTGCCGTCCATCCGGTTCGGGGCCTGCTCGGGTGGAGGAGACCACTCGAGACCGAGGTGTTCGACGGCCTGTGAGAGGAGGCGCATTAGTTCTTCCTCTATTCCGGCGCGGATCCCCGCCGACTCTCTCGTGGATCCGAGAGATGACCATTCCTCACTGTCTGACGCGAGCAGTGAACAGGAATCCTTCTCCTCCGCGGCGTCATCGGAAGCGACAGAGCGGCCACTCGGCGGCAACTGTATGTCCGGCTGGGGCGGGGAGGGAGAGCGGGAAGCGGGAAGCGGCGGCGGCGGCGGCCCGCATGGTTCCGCAGGGGGCTCCGGCGGCCTCTGGGCGCGGCGTTTCTTCTTCCGCGGCGAAGAGAGAGGCGGCGCGGGAGCGGATTTTGCCGCCAGAAGTCGTGCCCGCAGGGACGACAACGGCAGGCTCTCACAGAAGTCGCATCCTCCACCCGCGAGGGCGAGTTCTGCGTGCTCGAGTCCCAGGCAGAGAGCGCAAATGACATGGCGGTCTCCGTCCTCGAGAGGAGCGCGGCAAGAGCCGCAGGAAAAACGAGACATCTTTAAAAAGACGCTCGGCTCTTTTAGATAGTAGAGAAAAAGGATACAGTCGTCGGATGGCGCTAGCTTGCAGGGCGGCTGAAGGTGGCGAAGACGGCCGGCTTCTTCAGGGTCCGGGAGCTCGCTAGAGTGATGCCTTCTCGACGGCGACGGCTTTTCTCAGGACAGCAGAAGTGTGTAGCTCGCTGAAGATGAAATGAATCAACATATAAGCCTGGGAGAGACTGTTATATACACCATAGCCACGCCCATTCTGGCGGGCCATGATGCAATGAGCGCGCGGGCGCTTCTCATTGGCAGCGGGTTCAGCCCCGCTCTCCCATAGGCTTAAGCCATAACCAATGAGCTGCTAGCTAGCCTGCTCAAGGTCTGCCGCAGAGGAACTGCGTTGTCAATGGATACAAATTATGAAATAATTTTTTGGCTTCAAACTCTCAGCAAAGATGAATCTTTCCCGCAGCGTAAGCTAGCTTACGCAATACGAGAGAACCTCTCGTAAGAGAACGTTAGGCCTATCCACTTGTGTTATTCATAACAAACGCCAATGACGACAGCAGGAATCAGCTATTAATTTTATTATTAATTTATTATTATTATTATAAGTAGACTAGACAATAAGTAAATCAGATTTCCATTTATTCTTTAACTTTAACGTTGGTTCGTTAGATTAGTTAGCATCGCGGCTAAAACCTTCATACCACATGCTAACGTTACTGTGCAACCAACAATAAACGAGTGGTAAACACTGTAAAAACGATAAAAAAAATAAAAAAAATTAGTTTATATGGTGTATATGTTTGCCTAGTGAGTAGACTCTGTATTTATATTTCTTTGGCGAGTTTACAAACCTTGTAACGGAGAGCCGAACAAACAGCTGAAGCTTTGGTGAGGGGAGCCGTTCAAAACTTCAAACCCGATGACGATCAGCTGATCTGTGTTGCGCCCGAGCAGCGCGAGGTTCACTGAAGCGATGAAAGCAGAGGAATAGCAGCACTTTCGTGACAGAATAAAACTGTTCTCCTCCTCCTGCTTATCCTCCTGCTTCTTCTTCTTCTTCTTCTTCTTCTTCTTCTTCTTCTTCTTCATATTCTCATTATTATTAGGCCTACTTACTATTTTTGTCGTTGTTTAAGTTTTAAATTAATCAATAAAATAGGCCTATACTAAATAAATGTAAGTATACTGAATCAGAAGTAATTAATGAAATATATAAATGAATAGCCTATTTTAAAAAAAACTTAAGTAGGCCTATAGGATAATAATAATCTTATTCTGGCCTCACAGAACCATTGGGTTCCTCCAGATGCTGGCTTTAACATAAGAGATCTTCCAGGAACCACTTAAATGTTAAAAGATCTTACAATAACCCTTTTATAGCATTCAAGTTCCTCTAATTTCCCCCAAAGCACTTCGAGGTCTCATGGTAGTGAAAAGGTGACTCCAGAACCTCTGAACTGAATACAAAGTGCTTAAAGGATCCCATAAGTTCCAGCAAGAACCGCAAAGATTGTCAGAGCTCCACCAGTAACCCTTCTAGAAAGAGCTTTGAGGCACTTAAATTACATTTTTAAGTTCCTTGAGTATCCGACAGGATATTTGAGGCACCTTTAGTTTTTACAGTGTAGAGATAGAGTTGCTTCAAAGGAACTTCAAAGTAAGTGCTAATATATTATTTCACACAGAGTACTATTTCTGACCTTGCATAATAATTCTTATTGCAGGCAAAAGATGACTTGATCACTGGCTTTTCTTTACAAAGAACAATTGAAATACAACTCAAGGAACTAAGCATATTTGTCTTGTCTTTTTTTAAACATTTAATGAAATGTTTTGTTTTTTTTAAATATTTTGTCAATGTTGTGTAATATGGCACATGCAATGTCACAGGTCTATATACAGTATATATATGTAAGGGTTAATGCCCGACGAGGTGTCCGTTGTAAGGTTTTAATGGACGACGGCGAGGTGTAAACCGGCCGACGCGCAGCGGAGGACGGTTGCCTCCGCCGAAGTCCATTAAAACCTTACAACGGACACCTCGAAGGGCATTAACCCGCTTATACCATGGTCACTTGCCAAATAAAACATTTTTAAAACATTAGTTTATATTTTAATTAGGCTAAATCTCTAGTTTTTTACAAATAAGAACTTGCCTGACGGTTTATTTAGCAACCGGATATATTTATAGTCCGCTCAGCTTGTAGAACCCTTCAGGTTCAAAAATGCTTTTTTTTTTTCCATGAAACACAAAGGTAGGCTAGGCATAGTTATTTTTTTTATTACACATAAAACACTATTTGTTACACGAGTCTAACGTTACACTAACCACAGCCTCCGAAGCACCGCTGTAGGTCGACTCTCCGATGCTGGACTGGAGAGCCGTCAAATAATGTCGGTGACAGCCAGGCCATCGATGCGAGAGCAGTCTGCGGGCTTGCTCCGTCAGTCCGTGAGAGACGGAAGATGAAATAACGAAGTCGCTCATTGTTGTATTAGTAGGCTATATAATATCTAACTGACGTTAGATGTTTGTTTTGATAAAGCAAATTGTTAACGGATACTTTGACTGCCTGTTGCTATGGTTACTCAGTCACAGCTGTTGTAGGCAGCGCATTTATTTATTAATTTCGAACGGTAAACAGGCAGTTTCCCCAGAACTCCTTTACTAGGTGTCCTCTATCACTTTTTAACGGACACCCTGCAGCCAATCAGAATCGAGTATTCACCCAGACCATGGTATAAATATATATATATTAGCCTACTAATCTGGAATATTAAGAATTGCAATAGTAACTTGGCTGCACGTTTACATTGAGCCCCCTTTCTGTTCACAAAATTCCCTTCATTGTGGCCTTGATGGGAACATGTGTGCTGTATGGTCTATGGCACCAATCATGTTAGTGAAGCCTGAGGGTCAGGGACATACTAAGTCATAATCGGCATGGTCATGATTGCATGATCTTCATTAAAAAATATAATTGCCTGCCTACGTTGGCAAAAAAAAAAACTGCATTACAATCTTGGGTGTAAGTGGCTTGCAAATGCCACAAAAGCTTGAGCGCCAGGTAAACCGCGAATGACACGACAGACAGCACTTTTCACCAAGTTCTCCGCATCTCTAATAGTGTAAAGGAGAGCCACTCGCAGAGAATCTTACGGTAATGCATACAGTTTGTGCTGTTGTCAAAGTCCGATTCCGACGAGTCGGTTTCCAACAAATTAATACTGTCAACGACCCCCTATAGAGTCACGAGAAAAAATATCTCAGAAAGCAGCTTACACTATCGGTCTGCGCTAAATGACTTCCCGTATCAGCTCCGCTTATAAACCGCTTATTCAAGCTTAGCACCTGTTGCTATGACAGCAAGTCCAGGATGAGTGTCGAAGAACCAAACAATCCAAGATCATGCCAATGTGCCAACAATCAAATCCAGCTAACTGAGTTAGCAACGAAAGGGCCCCTGGTCTGCAGCCTCCCCTACTCAGACAGGCAGACAATTACCTTTTCAACAAAAAAAACAAAAACAATAGAGCCATACTGATATAATTGTAACTATGGCAACTTTTCCTTCAAGCAACGGTGATAAAAAAAACTAGGCTACTCACAAAAAAAAGATAGGCCTAGGCCTATATATTTTTTGACACAAACAAACCAATAAAACAAAATGTTATCAAAGAAAATACATTATAGAACAAAAGTTCATTCCCCCTCAAAGGATATTAATAACCAGCCAACCTTCTATACAAGCTTTGTCACTCAGAACAATTCAAAGTAAAGAAAAAGTAAATTACATAAATTACCTTAAAATCATATTACATAAAAAGTACAGCACACTCAAATATACTTCAAGCGCTATAACCAGTCCGATTCACAACAACCATAAACTCATTGCGCTGGAGGCACATGCATGGACTGAATAGAATATTTCGCCTGAGAAATTTCACAGAACTGTAGATGTGAACGCACATTATGAGGGCGAGGGCGGGGGAACCGATTGCAAACGTTTCGGTCCGGTCAAATATTTAATACTTTATTAGCCTAGGCTATATATTGACACATTAGCCTACACATTAGGCTATAGCTAAATGTTTTAAAAACACTTTTAGGGAAAATGTTTTAAACATATTCTACGGAGACGCGCGAAAGCCGTTTGAGCAATGACAGATCTGGGAAATTTATTATCCGTGAAAATCTTGAAATAATAGCTACGTAGCTGTCGTGATTCTCTCCAGACAGCCACACATCACTGGCACTGAGTCCTGCCACTCCCTCATTCACCTGCCGCTCTTCACCAGGTAACACCTCGGACAATCTGTGGGACAATCTAAACATGGCTTCATTTTGACGCTTAGTGTAATTTGAGGTTTTAACCTATCGCACTATGCATAAATATAGCTATAGCCTATTTAATATTGTTTTAATCATGATTGAATCTTGACAGATTTAATCATGCACGGAGTCCGCAAAACTCTATCAATAGGCCTAGTCATCGTTCTGGTAACGGGATTGCTGACGTTCTTTTATTTTGACGGGGAGTTTTTGAGAGAAACTTCAACACGGGTATTAAGGTATGTGTCGCTTTATTGTCTTTCCTACATCACTCTGTACCTAAAATGACCCTTTAAATTATTTTTGTAGCTTTCCTAATGTGTCCATGATTCAGTCAAATGATATAATATTTTCGACTTCAGTTTTGAAACTACCTCATGAAGCTCATTTTTAAATCAGGAATCTTAAAACGTTTTGAATGTGTCCGATATGATAATGACAAAGCCCTTATCGGGCTACTGAAATGTTAGACCCTTAAGAGTGTTTCTGTTTCCCCCCATCCCATAGAATCAACGTTGATCACTGATAAAACATTTACTGTAATAAAATATTAGAAATAGGAAAATGCAAAAGTCGTCAAAATGCAACATATTAAATGCTTTTCTCAATTTTTTAGTCTTTGCGCAGCTAGTTTTCGTTAGCCTACATTATGCCAAGAAAATGCCTATTTCCTGCTCTTAACAGACATTGCTTTAATTTCATCAGGCTCTTAATGATGTAATCTTTTTGATATCAAAAGGCCAGGCTTTTCAAATATCAATCATCAATAGAAGAAAATCTAGTTGAAGTTAAACTTCCCAATGCAGTTGAAGTACATTCTGTCATACTGAAAAGGTTCGAGATGTTTAAATAATAGAAAATATTCATATCTGTGTAAATGCAAACAAGGAATTAATTACTTTCAGTTACCAACCTTTCATTTGTGGGTAATAATAAGGACATTCTTATAGCCTACATTCACCTACATTTTTACCATCTGTTGAAAGTTAGATTTGTTCAGGGGAATCAATGAGGTATCTTCCTTCCGTGATATTTATTTATTTGTTGCCTAATGGGTTTTTTTAGGAACATTTTGAAATGAATAAAATGAAATTGTTTCAACAAAAAATATATATGCAGATTTAGTCTTTAATTCTTACCGTTAAAATCCATTTTGTCATTCTTATTCTCGCTTGAGGTTACCTGACAAATCCATGAATGAACCAACCATATTACAAATGAAAATGTTAAAATAGTTATCAACACTTAATGCCACAGCCCTAAAAGTAGCTTCATGTTGCTTTAGGAAGAAATTTGATACGATCCATTCATGCTTCAGTGTCATTTGTTTGTATGTAAATTGTAGACCTACTCAAATATGGTTTTGTGTTGTATCCACTCATACAAGCTTTTCAAGGTCTCAAGGTCTCAAGGATACAGAGATTCCAGACTTTCCCAAAATAAAGTGAGTAGATTAATGTCACTTTTTTGTGCAACCCAGAACCTGTATCTTCCTTGTTTTTGTGTTTTTAATAAATTAAAAATGTGTGTGTGTGCATGTCTCAGTATAGGGCCTTTTCACAATGTGAATCCAATGCCCTGCACCTGCCAAAAGACTGATCCTGCAAACCGGTTTGTGCCAATAGATGAGCTGGATGACTTGCAGAAACGGCGGACAGAAGAGTTCAGACAACACCAGATCAGGTTTCTCACAAGTTATCTTTTCAAAATCAGTATATAAAAAACACCCTATAAAAAAACAGTCTGACTAATTGTGAAAACACAGCTAGAAGAAAATAAATGACTTTATATTTTACACAAGACTAAAGTGGTTGCACTTTATTTTACAGTACGAGTACTTACAGTGTACTTACCTTACCTTAAGAAAATACTGTGTAATATAAGGTAACTACAGGGGTTAAGGTTAGGGTGCCGTCATTTATAGCTGACTTTGTCCTATTAAGGTAAATCATTTTTGGCAATTTGTCTGAAACTTCACACACATTCAAATTTAAAGACATCTGAAACGAGAAGCAGAAAATTGCTTGACGGTTCCATCTTTAAACTCCTCTCTGCCGGCAACTGGCAGATCTCACCCATCGGTTGAAGCCTTGAATAGTTTAACTCCAACACTCCTAATGTCTCCTTTACTTCATTGTATCCAAAAATGTCAAGCACATGCAAAAAAGATTTCAATTTTATTATCTGAAAGCGATGGAAGCTTGTTTTCACCAGAGAATAAGAAATAAAAAAGGTAATTGAGACTTTTTATCTCACAATTCAACCTTTTTTCTCAAAATTGCGAATTTACATCTCGCAATTCTGAGATTTTTTTTTTCAGAATTGCACAATTACAAGTTGTAAAGTCAGAATTGCGAGTTGTAAAATCACAATTGCAAAAGAATTTAGAATTAAAAGTCAGAATTGCGAGATATAAACTCCTAAATGTGAGTCATAAAGTCAGAATTGTGAGATATAAACTCCTAAATGTGAGTTATAAAGTCAGAATTGTGAGATATAAACTCCCAAATGTGAGTTATAAAGTCAGAATTGTGAGATATAAACTACTAAATGTGAGTTATAAAGTCAGAATTGTGAGATATAAACTACTAAATGTGAGTTATAAAGTCAGAATTGTGAGATATAAACTCCCAAATGTGAGTTATAAAGTCAGAATTGTCAGTTCAGTTCAGTTCAGTTTCAGTTTATTGTCCCCTAAGGAAAACTTGTCTTGCAGCCAGGTAAACATACAGGTAACACCACATACACATACAATTAAACAACACAAACTACTAATTAAAAACTTATACACTACTACTCATCTAGGTCAAAGAATTGTGCAAATTTAGCAACCTAATTGCATTTGGTATAAAGGAGTTCTTTGTCCTATTGGACTTAAAACAAGGGACTCTAAATCTCCGACCTGAGGGGAGGACCTCAAAAGAACAATGAAGGGGGTGATTTACACAGTCCAATATGGCATCTGCTTTCCTCATAACCTGCCTCTCATAAATATTTGTCAAGGAAACCTGTGGACAGCCTATTAACTTACCAGCCACCTTCACAATATGGCTGAGGTTATTTTTCTCCCTCAGGCTGATGCCCCCATACCAGGCAATAAAAGCAAAAGTAAGGACAGATTCAATAAAAGATTTATAAAATAAAGACATGATAACCTTATCAACATTAAAAGAGTTAAGCTTCCTTAGGAAGTACAATCGTTGTTGTCCCTTTTTGCAGATCATCTCTGAGTTTATGTCAAATTTGAGTTTACTGTCTATCACAGTACCCAGATATTTATACTGCTCTACCACCTCTATGCTGATTCCTTTTATATAGGTGGGTAGAGGAGAACCAAGTTGTTTTCTCCTAAAATCTATGAGCATATCCTTGGTTTTAGAGGTGTTAAGCTGGAGAAAAGACCTGTCGCACCAACTGACAAACTCTTCAACCACTGGCCCATGCTGAGATTCATGTTTCTGCAGTAAACTGACAATAACTGTATCATCAGCATATTTCAGGATGTGTCTATTGCTATAATGGCTCCTACAATCATTAGTGTAGAGAATGTATAGTAGAGGTGAAAGTACACAACCCTGCGGAGAGCCAGTGGAAGAGACACGCCTTTCAGAAAGACAACCATTCACCTTAACTCGCTGTGTTCTATTTGTTAAAAAATCCATAATCCAGCTCACAAGATTACTCTCAATATTAAATTCTGATAATAATTTACTGACTAAAACATGTGGCTGGATAGTATTAAAAGCAGAAGAAAAATCTAAAAACAATAGCCTGGCATGTGTACCAGGACCCTCTAAATGACTGTAAAGGAGATTTAAAAGTGTAATCTGGGCATCCTCTACCCCTCTGCTAGCCCTATATGCGAATTGCCCGGGGTCCAGGGCCCCACCCACCCTGAACAGCAGAAGCCGCTTTACTATCCTTTCAAATGACTTCATGACCAGTGAAGTCAATGCCACTGGTCTGAAGTCATTTAATGTGCCTGCAGAGTTGCCCTTTGCCACTGGAACAATAATAGACTCCTTCCAAGCCATTGGGACCCTTCCCTGTTCCCGGGACATCTCAAAAATGTCAGCAAACACCCCACAGAGTTGCTCTGAACAACACTTCAATAATCTCCCAGTAATTCCATCTGGTCCTGGACTCTTATTTACCTTAATTCTCTTAAATACAGACCTAACCTCCTCCTTTGTAATTGAGAAAGGTATAGATTCTATAGATTCAGTTATTTTCTGTAGTTTGTCCGAGAAGTCATGAATATCAAAACGTGAAAAAAAGGTGTTCAGCGCTTCAGCTAACTCGCTATCATTTTTATACATTGGCAATTGGACTGGTTTATTATGTGTCTTTTGCAAGCCTATCATTGTTTTCACACCATCCCATGCTACCTTCAAGTTGTTACTGCCCAGTCTTTCCTCTATCTTATTTTTATATTGCAATTTAGCCTTCTTGGTTTCTGCTCTGACCTCCTTAGTTGCCTCCCTAATTTCACGCTCATCCCCCTTATGAAAAGCCCTATGTTTTTTCATTAACACTTGTTTCAGTGAGCTAGTGACCCATGGCTTATTATTTGCATACACTTTGACATGCTTTTTGGGAATAATAGAATCCACACAGAAAGAAATATAACAACATACAGCATCAACAAGCTCATCAATATCCGAAACAGAGTTAATGAAGACAGACCAATCGGTGCAATCAAAACAACCTTGTAATTTCAGAACAGACTCATCCTCCCAGATCTCAATCTCTCTAGTTTTAACTTCCCCCCTTTTAAGCATAGGTCTGTACACCGGGGTAAGATTGATAGTACAGTGATCTGAGGATCCTATGGGAGCCAGAGGGGAGGCCTTATAAGCCTCCTTAATTGAACCATAGCACTTGTCCAAAGTCTTATTTTTCCTAGTTGGACATGTGACGTATTGATACAAGTTGAGGGTTTTACTCAGTTTGCAGTTATTAAAATCCCCCAGAAGCAGACACGGGGCATCCGGGGAAAGAGATTGAAGTCTTTGAGTCACTTTGCGAATGATATCGGCAGCAGTTTGTGTGTTTGCTTTGGGGTGAATATATATTACAGTCACAAATATCTGGGGAAATTCTCTCGGGAGATAGAACGGGCGAACGGAGATGGAAAGCAGTTCGATGTCAGGAGTGCATATCTTTTCCCTGACGGTGATGTTGCTGCACCACCGCTGGTTTATGTATACACACACACCACCACCCTGAGATTTCCCTGTGACTTCTGCGTCTCTATCCAACCTAATTGGCGCCCCAAAGCCGCTGATCGATAAATCCGTGTCGGTGTCTTTAGACGACAGCCACGTCTCACTGAAGGCCATAATACAGGCGTTCCTGTATTCCTGTAAATAGTTCGAGTTTGCTTGAAGCTCATCAATCTTGTTTCTGAGCGACTGAGCATTTGCGAGTATTATTGAAGGGAGCGGAATACGGCGTATTTTTTGTCGTTTTAACCGAAGTCGGACGCCACCTCTCCTTCCTCGCTTCCTCTCTTTGCGAGAGTATTTGCAATCATTTCCAGGAGACCTATGCCTAGAGATCTCAGCTAGAATGTCTTCAGATACAAGCGGGTCCAAATATATATTTCCCATACACGGATTGTCCCATCGCATCAAACATTCTCGAGAATATGTCCTTACCGGCTCACGTTGCTGGCTGCGTTCGCCTTGGACATAGTAAATCCATAAAGTCCATAAGATGACAGCGTAGTATATCTCCATGGCGACTGCTTGAATGAACAATAGTATCTAGTCCATTTTCATCAAACAGCGAATCAAAACAGGAAACTTAAAGCACTTCTGACAAACAAAACGCAGTCAAACAAACACACCTGCTGCTTGTCGCTACAGCTAGAGTAGCGCCACCTCTAGGAACGTTCTAGGAACGTATAGTGAGATATAAACTACTAAATGTGAGTTATGAAGTCGGAATTGTGAGATATGAACTACTAAATGTGAGTTATAAAGTCAGAATTGTGGGAAATAAACTCCTAAATGTGAGTTGTAAAGTCAGAATTGTGAGATATAAACTCCCAAATGTGAGTTATAAAGTCAGAATTGTGAGATATAAACTCCTAAATGTGAGTTATAAAGTCGGAATTGTGAGATATGGACTCACGATTGCGAGAAAAAGTCAGAATTGTGAGATATAAACTCCTAAGTGAGTTATAAAGTCAGAATTGTGAGATATAAACTACTAAATGTGAGTTATAAAGTCAGATTTGTGTGATATAAACTACTTAATGTGAGTTATAAAGTCAGAATTGTGAGATATGAACTCACAATTGCGAGAAAAAGTCAGAATTGTGAGATATAAACTCCTAAATGTGAGTTATAAAGTCAGAATTGTGAGATATAAACTCCCAAATGTGAGTTATAAAGTCAGAATTGTGAGATATAAACTCCTAAATGTGAGTTATAAAGTCAGAATTGTGAGATATAAACTCCTAAATGTGAGTTATAAAGTCGGAATTGTGAGATATAAACTCCCAAATGTGAGTTATAAAGTCGGAATTGTGAGATATAAACTACTAAATGTGAGTTATAAAGTCAGAATTGTGAGATATAAACTCCTAAATGTGAGTTATAAAGTCAGAATTGTGAGATATAAACTCCTAAATGTGAGTTATAAAGTCAGAATTGTGAGATATAAACTCCTAAATGTGAGTTATAAAGTCAGAATTGTGAGATATAAACTCCTAAATGTGAGTTATAAAGTCGGAATTGTGAGATATAAACTTCCAAATGTGAGTTATAAAGTCGGAATTGTGAGATATAAACTCCCAAATGTGAGTTATAAAGTCGGAATTGTGAGATATGGTCTGTCTGAACATAATATCACAATGCTGGTAAGGAAACTAACCAGAAAACAATCTATAAATTCTATCAAAAGAAACCAATTCTATGAGCAAATTCCTAAAAATGAAACAATAAACTTAGAAAAAGTTATAAATCAAATTGACTGGTCTAACCTTCTAACCAGCAGAGATACTGAGACTAGCTGCAGCACTTTTTTTTCTACTATTATTACCGAGATAAGAACTGCCTTTACAAGAAAGGTGAGACATAAACATGGACAAAAGACCACCTTACCATGGTTAAATGACACACTCTGGCAACAAATGAAAGAGAGAGATTCTGCTTTAAAGAGGGCACTAAAATCAGGGCATAGTAGTGACCGGCTCACCTTTACAACTCTCCAAAATAAAGTGTTAAGGAATTTAAGAAAGTCTAAAGCAGAGTTTTTTTATCAGAATTATTAATGAAGCTCAGGGAAATGGGAAATTATTTGGAGAAATCTTGATAAATTAACTGGTAGGAATAAAGAACAAAGGATAACTTTATTTGAACTCAAAGTGAATGGAATCCTGACCCAAGATAACGATATGATAGCAAGTACATTTAATGATTTCTTTATAAATTCAGTTAGTGAGCTGGCTCAAGGTATCCCAACTGAAACTATACCATCTATCCCCATTGATAAAGCTAAACCTATTTTTAAAATAAAGGAAATATCGGAATCAGAGGTTATTAAAATTATAAATTCACTAAGAAATTCAAAAGCTAAGGATTCATATGGCTTGGATACTGCATTTTTAAAGTCACACAAGGACACACTTGCTTGCCCCATTGCACATCTGATCAATCTGTCAGTTAGGCAAAGTACTTTTCCAAGCTCTTGGAAAACAGCCGTTATATCACCGATCTACAAGTCAGGTGATAAAACAATGGTGTCAAATTATAGACCCATTAGTATTCTATCAGTTATATCCAAGGTGACAGAAAAATGGGTAGCAGAACAGCTGAAAACCCATCTAAACCAGGGCCACACCCCTTTACATCCGATGCAATTTGGATTTCGCACAAATCACTCTACAGAGACAGCTAATTGTTTTCTTCTTGAGAACATGAAGTCAAAATTAGATGAGGGTGGTATAGTAGGTGCAGTGTTTCTGGACCTTAAGAAAGCTTTTGACACTGTGAATCACCAGACACTATTGTCAAAGTTATCTATATATAATTTTTCAGATGAGGCCATGAAATGGATGGAGTCCTACTTAACTAACAGGAAACAGAGCGTACATATCGGTAATTCATATTCTTCATACCTCGACTGTAATATTGGTGTACCTCAGGGGTCAGTATTAGGCCCTATTTTGTTTAGCCTGTATATTAATGATTTACCTTCAGTTTGTCGATCTGTTAATATACAAATGTATGCAGATGATACAGTCCTTTATTTGCATACCAAGAACAAACAACAGGCTGCAACTAAATTAACTGAAGCACTGGTATATGTTTCTGACTGGCTAAAAAGGTCAGACTTGCATGCATCTTAACATTAACAAAACTGTCTGTATGTTCTTTTCCAAGAAATCCACAGCTCAGGAGGCTGAGGTTTTTATTGAAGGAGAAAAACTTATGGTTGTGTCCGAATTTAAATACCTCGGCATTATTTTAGATTCTAACTTAACTTTTAAAAAGCATGTTAAAAAGGTGGCTAATACCGTCAGATATAATCTGGCTAACTTTAAACACATAAGGCCATATCTAACCATAGAAGCGGCCAAACTTTTTATGCATGCCATGATTTTTTCTCACATATCATACTGTTTCACAAGCTGGTCACAAGCAAACATTACAACCCTTAAACCAATAGAAACCCTTTATAAACAAACTTTAAAAATATTAGATCGAAAACCAATCAACTATCACCATTGCCATATCACTACTAAATACAACCTATTCAATTTTAATAATTTCTTACATTATCTAGATGCCTGCCTCATTTTTAAAATATTACATGGGCTTGCACCTCCACCACTGGGAGAATTTATACAACAGAAGAACAGTAGTGGGAGGGCAACTAGAGCAACCACTAGAGCAGCGATTCCCAAACTGTGGTCCGCGGACCACTAGTGGTCCGTGAGGGTACTGCAGGTGGTCCGTGAAAAGGCCAAATATAATATAAAATAATATTTTTTTACCTTCATTTTACCAGGAAATTCCCATAAAAAAGTAAAAAGAATATGTAGGCCTATATTTATATAAAATGTAAATTAAATTGTCAAGTTATTGTGTGATTACTAAAATAGGCTAGTGGCGCTCGGCCGTGACGTTCAAGCTGTGTCGTCAGAACCACAACATGGATCGGTGGATAGCTATGATAGCAACAGATTAGGTGAGCATTTATTTAGTTGTTTGTTTTTAATATAGGCCTATATTAGACAGACGATACAAAGAGGAAGGGAAAGATGTGGAGGGTGACAAAGGGGGATATTACGTTCATATTGGGCTGGCAAATAGACTCCAATGGCTTTTCTTTTTGCCAACTTTCTTTTATTTTTAACCTGGAGTAACGTTAGGCCTACTGTGCTTTCATTAAATGTGTATAGGGCAGAGGCAAATATGTTCTCATCACATCACATGCATAGCCTTTATAGGCAGTTTAGGCCTATATGAAACGAAATGTTTATAAATGGAATGAATAAGGCCTGTTATTATTTTAATTTCCAGTTAATGTTAGTATCTTGATCTCGTGTTTCTGAAATGTTGTGGACAAACTCAAGCCTATTTTTGAGGACTTACGTTAAAAATCCCTTAAAATCGCCAAAGGTTTTGAAACGCTGACTATATCCAAGTGTTCTTATTACTGTATAGATGTTATACCCCATTGCTATGGAAATAAGCCTGTTGTTCAAATTAACCTGATTATGCCCTCGGGCGCTTGAGTAAATACATAAATAAAATATGTGGCAGCCGTTGTGTGCAGTAAACTGTCTTTAACAAGCTTGTTGTACTGATGTGATCACCAGTTATAGTTTTAGTGCTAGTTAGCCTATTTAGAGGTGTTGATTAATTCAGGTAGGACTGTGTAGACATATTTTATTATGTGTATTATGAGGTGGTCCGCGAAAATTCTTGATTACAAATAGCCTAGTGGTCCACACACAAAAAAAGTTTGAAAACCCCTGCACTAGAGGAGACTGTGTTGTACCGTTTAGACGTAGTAAGTTTGGCCAAACACTCTTCTCAGTACGGGCCGCAAATTACTGGAACCGTCTTCCTACTGAACTCAGAGAAAGCACCAGCTATCTATCATTTAAATTCACATTAAAGAAATGGATTATAAATAATCAAAACTGCAATCACCAATAGTTGGTTTACCTTATCCCAGGTATTGCCCTTCTTTGTACTGTATTTATTTATTTATTCTATTTGTTCTTTCGCTTTTATCACTTTTTTTATTTTTATTATTTTTTTCTGTCTTAGTTGTTTCTATTTCTCATATATTCTTTTTTTATTTTTATTTTTATTTTTTAATAATGTAATATGATGATGTGTTGACCTGCCAAGGGACTACAGATGAAAATAGCTTTTCTGCTAACTCTGGCACATTTACATTTTGATTGTAAACAAAAAATGTCAATTGATGTGCATTGTCCCTTTTAAATAAATAAAGCAACAAAAAAAAAAGATATAAACTCTTAAATGTTAGTTATAAAGTCAGAATTGTGAGATATAAACTCCCAAATGTTAGTTATAAAGTCAGAATTGTGAGATATAAACTCCTAAATGTGAGTTATAAAGTCAGAATTGTGAGATATAAACTCCCAAATGTTAGTTATAAAGTCAGAATTGTGAAATATAAAGTTGGAATTTTGAGAGAAAAAAAGTCAGAATTGAGAGTTATATAAAATCAGAATTGCAAGATGTAAACTTGCAATTGTGAAATAAAAAGTCGCAATTATCTTTTAAATTGTTTTATTAAACAATTAAATTATTAAGCTTCCAGAGGGCAATGTCATATGAAATTATAAACTAAAATGTTTTTGGTTGAACATTATTAGGCCTATTGTATTTGAAATGCTAATTTCTTAGCATCATTTATAAATGACAATGTCCCAAAGAGAGGGTTAACAAAAATAGTGTCATGTGTCTCCCAGGACAGGGAAAGAAAACGATGTTCTTATTCTCGCCCCTGCCAACACCCCACTCCAGTATCCAATCAGAGGATTCAGAGTGTCTCCCATGAATAAAACACTCATTCCTGGTGAGTCTGATTTCTGCTGATCCTTTCTTGGATTTCAGATGATCTGAGCTTTCTCAAACACATGGTTGGTCAAAGACATAGTCAAAGGTTTGGAATAATGAAGATCTTTTGAAGGTTGTCTCTTCTGCTCACAAAGGCTCCATTTATTTGATCAAAAATACAGTAAATATTATGAAAAATGATTACAATTTAAAATCACTTTTCTTTCTATTTGAATATAATGTAATTTATTCCTGTGATCAAAGCTGAATTTTCAGCATCATTACTCCAGTCTTCAGTGTCACATGATCCTTCAGAAATCACTTTAATATGATGATATGATGCTCAAGAAACATTTCTGATTATTATCAATGTTGGAAACAGTCGTGCTGCTTCATATTTTTGTGGAAACCTTGATACATTACCATTAAAAAGTAGAGTAATTGAGATTAAAAAACATAAAATAAATTAGAAGAAAGTAATACTTTTATTCAGCAAGGATACATTAAATTGATCAAAAGTGACGGCAAACACATTTATAATGTTACGAAAAGATTAAAATTTTAAATAAATGCTGTTCTTTTAAAGTTTTTAGAAATTAAAGTTTCTACTCATTAAAAAATCCTGAAAAAAATATCATGGTTTTGCAAAAATTAAAATACATTTTTGAAAAACAGCACAACTGTTTTCAACATTGCTAATAATAAGAACCATTATTAATAATTGAGCACTAATAATAATTAATCATAATTCAGCATCAAATCAGCATGATTTCTGAAGGATCATGTGACACTGAAGACTGGAGTAATGATGCTGAAAATTCAGCTTTAAATCACGGGAACAAATGACATTTTACAGAAATAAATTACGTTCTATTTTGTAATTGTAATATTTCACAATATTACTTTTTCTAATGTAATTTGATCAAATGAATGCAGCCTTTGTGAGCAGAAGAGACTTCTTTAAAAAAAAACAAAAAAACATTGAAAAATCCAAATTATTGCTAAATTTTAACCAGTAGTGTACAGTATATACAGGTCCTTCTAAAAAAAATAGCATATTGTGATAAAGTTCATTATTTTCCATAATGTAATGATAAAAATTAAACTTTCATATATTTTAGATTCATTGCACACCAACTGAAATATTTCAGGTCTTTTACTGTTTTAATACTGATGATTTTGGCATACAGCTCATGAAAACCCCAAATTCCTGTCTCAAAAAATTAGCATATCATGAAAAGGGTCTCTAAACGAGCTATTAACCTAATTATCTGAATCAACTAATTAACTCTAAACACCTGCAAAAGATTCCTGAGGATTTTTATTTTTTTATTTATCCTTTATTTTACCAGGTGATGTCCCGTTGAGATATTCAAATCTCTTTTACAAGGGAGCCCTGGGACCAACAATTAGACAAGTTACACAGAAACACAGAAACAAACAAACAAAGCAGATTTGCAATACATGTAAAACAATTTAAGAATGACTTAAAGGGTCATTACCCATGATTTTAAAAACTCCCAGCCTGTTTCATTACTCAAAACCGCAATCATGGGTAAGACTGCCGACCTGACTGCTGTCCAGAAGGCCATCATTGATACCCTCAAGCAAGAGGGTAAGACAGAAAGAAATTTCTGAACAAATAGGCTGTTCCCAGAGTGCTGTATCAAGGCACCTCAGTGGGAAGTCTGTGGGAAGGAAAAAGTGTGGCAAAAAACGCTGCACAACGAGAAGAGGTGACCGGACCCTGAGGAAGATTGTGGAGAAGGACCGATTCCAGACCTTGGGGGACCTGCGGAAGCAGTGGACTGAGTCTGGAGTAGAAACATCCAGAGCCACCGTGCACAGGCGTGTGCAGGAAATGGGCTACAGGTGCCGCATTCCCCAGGTCAAGCCACTTTTGAACCAGAAACAGCGGCAGAAGCGCCTGACCTGGGCTACAGAGAAGCAGCACTGGACTGTTGCTCAGTTTTGCATGTCATTCGGAAATCAAGGTGCCAGAGTCTGGAGGAAGACTGGGGAGAAGGAAATGCCAAAATGCCTGAAGTCCAGTGTCAAGTACCCACAGTCAGTGATGGTCTGGGGTGCCATGTCAGCTGCTGGTGTTGGTGCATTGTGTTTTATCAAGGGCAGGGTCAATGCAGCTAGCTATCAGGAGATTTTGGAGCACTTCATGCTTCCATCTGCTGAAAAGCTTTATGGAGATGAAGATTTCATTTTTCAGCACGACCTGGCACCTCCTCACAGTGCCAAAACCACTGGTAAATGGTTTACTGACCATGGTATTACTGTGCTCAATTGGCCTGCCAACTCTCCTGACCTGAACCCCATAGAGAATCTGTGGGATATTGTGAAGAGAAAGTTGAGAGACGCAAGACCCAACACTCTGGATGAGCTTAAGGCCGCTATCGAAGCATCCTGGGCCTCCATAACACCTCAGCAGTGCCACAGGCTGATTGCCTCCATGCCACGCCGCATTGAAGCAGTCATTTCTGCAAAAGGATTCCCGACCAAGTATTGACTATTGAGTGCATAACTGAACATAATTATTTGAAGGTTGACTTTTTTTTTTTTTGTATTAAAAACACTTATTTTATTGGTCGGATGAAATATGCTAATTTTTTTAGACAGGAATTTTGGGTTTTCATGAGCTGTATGCCAAAATCATCAGTATTAAAACAATAAAAGAGCTGAAATATTTCAGTTGGTGTGCAATGAATCTAAAATATATGAAAGTTTAATTTTTATCATTACATTATGGAAAATAATGAACTTTATCACAATATGCTAATTTTTGGAGAAGGACCTGTATATACATACATGTATATAACTGTGTTTATTTAGGTTTTGCTATTATTGTTAAACAATGACATTAATGCATTTCTATCTATATTAATTAAAGAAATGTATCATTATTAAAGGTCTAGCGCTGCAAACACAAAGCAGAGCAGTTTACAAGGTTTGTTCTGCTGAAAATGGTTTTCTTGCTAAAGGTGGTGGGTTTTTATATCTCAGTCATTGGTTTGTTTCAGACGGTCTCTGTATGGGGTCTTCTGTGTTTTTCCTCCTTTAATCCGATGCTTTGTGCCATTTTGAGAATTTTTTTAATGTGGGTGGATTTTTAAAAATAAGTCATGATGTTAAAGAGAATCAAATGAGCTCATAGGATCTGGACCGTCTCCAGGTGTCTCTAAGGGTGCAGAAAGGGCTGCTCTCAGTGGATGTTCAGGAGGGGGAGCAGGTGGACGGACAGAAGGAGAAACATCTGAACATCTCATCCAGCAACCTTCAACAGCTCAATGATCTTCTGAGCAGAGTGACCTACACCAGCACCGTCTACCACATCAAGACCCAAGACCTCGGTACGTAACCTAAAGGGATAGTTCACTTACATTTAGTCATCATACTCGCATGTCATTCTAAACCTGCTTGACCTTCTTTCTTCTGCTGAACACAAAAGGAGATGTTTTGATAAATATTAGGGTCCAAAACAACATTAGACCCCATCGACTTTTATTGTATGAACAAACCTATAGTGCTAGAGTCATATGGACCACTTTGATGATACTATTTTTTATTTTTTTTTACTTAAAACTAATCTGAATGTACTGACTTCCTCAATTCCATTTATATGTACAAACATTATTTTAACATATGTTTTTTTCATGTCTTTAGCATACTTCTCTTTTGAGAACCATGAGGTCATATTCCCGATTGAGATCAGACGTCTGTCCGTTCCTGTTTTGTTTGACGTTGGAAAAGGTCAGCTTAAGTATTAACACATTATTTAATGTACGCTTCTGAACAGTTTTATGTTAGTTCGTTTTAATTTTATTTTAAGCTTTTGTGATTTGTATTTTAATATTTGTATTTAGCTTTAATTTATTTTTAAGTTTATAGTCTTAGTTATTTTAGTACTTCAGCTTTAGTTTCCAAACAACATTTCTAATTTTTTCCAGGTTTTTAAAGTTTGTTTTTCATTTAATATTTATATTTTATTTTACTTCAGCTTTATTTCAATTTATGATTTTGAATGAATTTAGTTTTAATTTAACAGTAGCCGTTTCCATTTACCTTTTGCAATATTGCATAAAGAAAAAAGAAAAAAAATAATTCGATAAGAAGACATGCGCATAAACTACGATTGAAACACATTTGCTGATTAAATCCCTCAATGCTCAACAAAAAACTCATACTTACCAAATGTAACCGGTCCTACTCGACCCACTCCGAGCAGGATTCCAACCGGGGTCTCTGGCATTGGAGGTACTACACGCTAACAAGAACGCTAAAGACCGCAGCCTCTAGCATCAGCCGCTAGCACCTCTTGAGGCCAGGGGAGTGAGGTTTACACGCACAGCTCTTACTGGCCTACATCCGGTACACTCAACCCCTAAACCTCAATCCCATCCGGGTCACGGTACCAATAAACTGGTTCTACTCGACCCGCTGCAAGCTGGATTCAGCCTCTTGAGGCCAGGGGAGTGAGGTTTACACGCACAGCTCTTACTGGCCTACATCCGGTACACTCAGCCCCTAAACCTCACTCCCATCCGGGTCACGGCACCAATAAACTGGTTCTACTCGACCCGCTGCAAGCTGGATTCAGCCTCTTGAGGCCAGGGGAGTGACCCTTTTTACATGTACAGCTCTCACTGGCCCATGATTTACACTCTGAGATGCAATACATTTATAATGTAGAAAAAATGAGATACAGTGGCTTCCCTGATTGCAGCAACTTCCATTTTTATTTCAGATTTTTTTGTGCCAGTTTCCCGGAAAGTGACGATTTTGTACTCTGGAACGCATGAGATGAAAACAGTGCTTTATCGCACGTTTTACGCAATATTACAATTTTGCACAGTTAAATTTGCACCTTTGGATGGAAACCTAGCTAGTAACAATGCTTCTGAACAAATGACTGTTGATTGATTCTTTATTATGTGAACACAATCACCACACTGACCTGTTTTGGGCAAATAATTCTCTCTCTCTCTCTCTCTCTCTCTCTCTCTCTCTCTCTGTAGACGTAAACTCACAGGTGACTGTACTAATTAAAGCTTTTTTGAGATATAAAGAACTAAATGTCCTCATCGAAAGTGTTCGTCGGCTCTACCCGAAAATAAAGATCATTATTGCTGATGACAGTCTGAAACCAGAGAAGGTGGTCGGTGACAATATAGAACACTATGTAATGCCCCCTGCACAGGTACAAACATCAGGTTGTTTAAACTGAATGTTATTGTAATTTGCTTGAAGTATAAAAGTTGATATATATTGTTTGGCCTTTCAGGGCTGGTTTGCAGGCAGAAATCTGGCAGTGTCACAGGTCACCACTAAGTACTTCCTGTGGGTGGATGATGACTTTTTGTTCCTTAATGAGACGCGTATTGAGAGCTTTGTAAACATTATGGAAGCCGTTCCTGAACTAGATGTGGTAATTATGTCAATTATATCATCTTGATGACCTCAAATAAATATAAAAG
This sequence comes from Rhinichthys osculus, assembly GCA_029959095.1. Classification (NCBI taxonomy): domain Eukaryota; kingdom Metazoa; phylum Chordata; class Actinopteri; order Cypriniformes; family Leuciscidae; genus Rhinichthys; species Rhinichthys osculus. The sequence continues at coordinate 5,877,711 of JARWKJ010000025.1, forward strand.
TTGGGGTCAGAAAGATCTCTCTTTAGCTCACCATATGATCAAAAACAGTACTGTAGTAAAAACAGTAATTTTATGGAATATTTTTAAAAGTTTTAAAGAACTGGGCCCGTATTCCTAAAGAATCTTAATGCAAAAAGTAGCTCCTAGTGACAAAATTCTAAGAAAATTCTTAGAAATGTGGGCGTTTACTCCTAAAATTAACGAAAAAATCCTAGTAAAGAAAAAAGTAATTCAGAGAGTATCTTAACCCTTAAAAGAGGTCTTAAGGTCAAACTTGTTAGGAGCACGAACGAGGACTTTTAAGAGGCTTAAGAGTTTCTTTAGCAGAGGAGAAAATGACAGAAAGATGAAGAGGGAGAAGAAGTGTGTTGCAGACTATGGATGACTGTGAGTTAATAAGACTAGATGTGAGATCACTAAGACATAGATTACATCGTGCAGGGATCATGTTTGTGACAGATCTTATAGAGACACGCTAACATCTCAGACACAGTGCAGAAATGCCATAGCGCCATAAATTAAAGTAATTACTACATTAAGATATTTGGCAACTGGGAAAATGCAATAAATGCAGCATGATTTGGGTCTGTCACAACCTTCTGTAAGCAGAGTGATCACACAAACATTACAGCACTTTCAGAACCTCTTATTGTGTCGCAGTTCATTTCCTTTCCACTGGGGGACCCTATACTTAAAATCTCTCTTTTTTTTCGCCTTCTTGGACAACCAACCAATCACAGTCTTCAAAAGATTGTGTCATACATAGCAACGGGGTCAGCCCCGCCTCCTCACTAAGATGAGAGTTTTTGTCTTTTCCTTACTCAGATTTCCTCTCAGATTGGTCCCGAATCGCTCTTAAGCTAAAACTCCTATGTAGAAGTTTTTAAGCTAAATTAGGAGTTTTCTGAGAGGATTCTTAGAATCTTTAAGAATACGGGCCCTGTTTTCTAATAGAATACATTTTAAAATGTAATTTATTCCTGTGAACAATATTCCAGTCATGTTTTTTGTAGTTAGGCTATTATTCATTCATTCTGTCTCTCTACATCAGGTTGGTGGTGAGGTAGGAAGTAATCAGTTCTTCTTTAAGCTGGAATATGAGGAAGGGAGCAGCGAGGAAGGCGGCTGTATAAAGCGGGTCAGTCGTACCCACGCGCCTCTGCCAGGTTTTGACGGCTGCTTCTTCGTGGATGGAGTTGTCAACTACTTCTTGGGCCGGACGGATGCGGTGCGAAGGGTCGGCTTTGACCCGTTCCTCAAAAGAGTGGCTCACACTGGTAGGTGGACTTCAGACTGTTGATTGAAAACATCCACATCAAATGAAAGTCACACGATGCGTTCTAGATGGGGTCTGTTGTTTAATTATTTCCTAATAGACTTACAAAGTGAAATTAAGTTTCGACAATAAGTTACAACATATTTTAGAGTTTAAAGGGATAGTTCACCCAAAAATGAAAGTGTGAGAACTATGAAATATGATGTTCTCGTGTGTTACACATCACGTTTATGCTTCTGCAAGAACCAATGAGGATCATTCTCGTGTTACGCAGCACGTTTGAGCTTCTTCAAGAACCAATGAGGTTCATTCTCGTGTTACGCAGCACGTTTGAGCTTCAGCAAGAACCAATGAGGTTCATTCTCATGTTACGCAGCACGTTTGAGCTTCTTCAAGAACCAATGAGGATCATTCTCGTGTTACGCAGCACGTTTGAGCTTCTTCAAGAACCAATGAGGTTCATTCTCGTGTTACGCAGCACGTTTGAGCTTCTTCAAGAACCAATGAGGATCATTCTCGTGTTACGCAGCACGTTTGAGCTTCTTCAAGAACCAATGAGGTTCATTCTCGTGTTACGCAGCACGTTTGAGCTTCTTCAAGAACCAATGAGGTTCATTCTCGTGTTACGCAGCACGTTTGAGCTTCTTCAAGAACCAATGAGGATCATTCTCGTGTTACGCAGCACGTTTGAGCTTCTTCAAGAACCAATGAGGTTCATTCTCGTGTTACGCAGCACGTTTGAGCTTCTTCAAGAACCAATGAGGTTCATTCTCGTGTTACGCAGCACGTTTGAGCTTCAGCAAGAACCAATGAGGTTCATTCTCGTGTTACGCAGCACGTTTGAGCTTCAGCAAGAACCAATGAGGTTCATTCTCGTGTTACGCAGCACGTTTGAGCTTCCGCAAGAACAAATGAGGTTCATTCTCGTGTTACGCAGCACGTTTGAGCTTCTTCAAGAACCAATGAGGTTCATTCTCATGTTACGCAGCACGTTTGAGCTTCTTCAAGAACCAATGAGGATCATTCTCGTGTTACGCAGCACGTTTGAGCTTCTTCAAGAACCAATGAGGATCATTCTCGTGTTACGCAGCACGTTTGAGCTTCTTCAAGAACCAATGAGGTTCATTCTCGTGTTACGCAGCACGTTTGAGCTTCAGCAAGAACCAATGAGGTTCATTCTCGTGTTACGCAGCACGTTTGAGCTTCTTCAAGAACCAATGAGGTTCATTCTCGTGTTACGCAGCACGTTTGAGCTTCTTCAAGAACCAATGAGGTTCATTCTCGTGTTACGCAGCACGTTTGAGCTTCAGCAAGAACCAATGAGGTTCATTCTCGTGTTACGCAGCACGTTTGAGCTTCTTCAAGAACCAATGAGGTTCATTCTCGTGTTACGCAGCACGTTTGAGCTTCTTCAAGAACCAATGAGGTTCATTCTCGTGTTACGCAGCACGTTTGAGCTTCTTCAAGAACCAATGAGGTTCATTCTCGTGTTACGCAGCACGTTTGAGCTTCTTCAAGAACCAATGAGGATCATTCTCGTGTTACGCAGCACGTTTGAGCTTCTTCAAGAACCAATGAGGATCATTCTCGTGTTACGCAGCACGTTTGAGCTTCTTCAAGAACCAATGAGGTTCATTCTAGTGTTACACAGCACGTTTGAGCTTCAGCAAGAACCAATGAGGTTCATTCTCGTGTTACGCAGCACGTTTGAGCTTCTTCAAGAACCAATGAGGATCATTCTCGTGTTACGCAGCACGTTTGAGCTTCTTCAAGAACCAATGAGGTTCATTCTCGTGTTACGCAGCACGTTTGAGCTTCTTCAAGAACCAATGAGGATCATTCTCGTGTTACGCAGCACGTTTGAGCTTCTTCAAGAACCAATGAGGTTCATTCTCGTGTTACGCAGCACGTTTGAGCTTCTTCAAGAACCAATGAGGTTCATTCTCGTGTTACGCAGCACGTTTGAGCTTCTTCAAGAACCAATGAGGTTCATTCCTGTGTTACGCAGCACGTTTGAGCTTCTTCAAGAACCAATGAGGTTCATTCTAGTGTTACACAGCACGTTTGAGCTTCTTCAAGAACCAATGAGGATCATTCTCGTGTTACGCAGCACGTTTGAGCTTCTTCAAGAACCAATGAGGTTCATTCTCGTGTTACGCAGCACGTTTGAGCTTCAGCAAGAACAAATGAGGTTCATTCTCGTGTTACGCAGCACGTTTGAGCTTCTTCAAGAACCAATGAGGATCATTCTCGTGTTACGCAGCACGTTTGAGCTTCTTCAAGAACCAATGAGGTTCATTGTCGTGTTACGCAGCACATTTGAGCTTCAGCAAGAACCAATGAGGTTCATTCTCGTGTTACGCAGCACGTTTGAGCTTCTTCAAGAACCAATGAGGTTCATTCTCGTGTTACGCAGCACGTTTGAGCTTCTTCAAGAACCAATGAGGTTCATTCTCGTGTTACGCAGCACGTTTGAGCTTCAGCAAGAACCAATGAGGTTCATTCCTGTGTTACGCAGCACGTTTGAGCTTCTTCAAGAACCAATGAGGATCATTCTCGTGTTACGCAGCACGTTTGAGCTTCTTCAAGAACCAATGAGATTCATTCTCGTGTTACGCAGCACGTTTGAGCTTCAGCAAGAATCAATGAGGTTCATTCTCGTGTTACGCAGCACGTTTGAGCTTCTTCAAGAACCAATGAGGTTCATTCTCGTGTTACGCAGCACGTTTGAGCTTCAGCAAGAACCAATGAGGTTCATTCCTGTGTTACGCAGCACGTTTGAACTTCTGCAAGTAACAAGGTTTGTTCTCAAACGTCAAGCAGGTTCGTTGAGCTTCAGTTTATGTTCGCTGATCAGTGTTCATATGTGAATAAAAGCCTAAATTAAATCTGTTCGTCATATAAAGTGATCGAGTCTCTTAAGAAAATTTGTACTAAACCGCTCAATTCAAATGAATTATTTTTACAATCTCTTTATGAACTTTTTGAAGCTTCAAAGTGGTCGTTGCGTAGCTGTTAATGGAGGGACTGAAATCTTTTAGATTTCATTAAAAAGATCTTAATTTATGTTCGGAAGATGAACTAAAGTCTTACGGGTTTGGAACGACATTAAGGTGAGTAATTAATGACAGAATATTTATTTTTGGGTAAACTATCCCTTTAATGGTATCATGGCTTATGGCATTGGTAATTTAAACAAGGACATAGTACAAACAATGCAGATAATCTGGAATACTGACCTAGAACGAAACCCGGTTATGACTCATTTATGTTAAATGAGAATGGACATATATTTATGGACATATCTATGGATATACCAGCTGAGATAATATGCATGTGATCAACAACACCTTTAAAAATAAATGTTGTTTTCACCGTGATGCCACAGGAGAACCATTTTTGGTTCCCCTAAGAACCTCTCAGTGAACATTTCTTAAAAGAACCTCTTTTTTTCCATGTGAAGAACTATTTAATAATCTAAAGAACCATTTTCCACTATAACGAACCGTCTGTGGAATGTAAAGGTTACATGAATGTTGAAGGTTCTTTATGGAACCATCGATGCCAATAAAGAAACTTTAGTTTTAAGAAACAAGAATCTGTTTTCATTTTATTTACAGAATTCTTTGTTGACGGACTTGGAGATTTATTAATTGTCACCTGCAAAGGTCTCAGAATTGGTCACCAAAAACACAGTCACACAGACAATTACGGTTCCTTCAGGCATCCTCCCCAAAGTGATTCCCAGAGAAAAATGAGTCACCATTTTTTCAAGAACCATCTAAAATGCATGAAATACTAAGGGACACTTCAGGTGAAATATGCTTTCCTTACACATTATTAATCTTTTTTTTTTTTTTACTCTTTCAATCAAAAGCATTGACACATCTGTTCAGACTATTTTGGTCACACTTTACAATAAGGTTCCATTAGTTAATGTTAGTTAATGCATTTACTAATATTAACTAACACTGAGCAATACATTTGTTACAGTATTTAATCATCTTTGTTAACGTTAGTAAGTAAAAATACAACTGTTCATTGTTAGTTCAGGTCCATTAAATAATATTAACAGATACAACTTCTTATTTTAATATAATCTCAGAAAAATAAATGCTTTATTCATTGTTAGTTCATGTTAACAAATGGAACCTTATTGTATGTTTTACATTTTATAATAATAGCAAAGTAACGCAAAATGAAAATGATGTAGTGAATAGTGATCAAAACATGTTCAACTAAACTTAAATCTAAACTTGTTCTTTGATTCCAGCTCTGATTGTGAACATTCACGCGACTTCATGCATGCTGGGATGTTTTTTAAACACTAAGGAGTTCAAATGTATGTTGCAGAATTGTCAGCTGGTATTGACTTTGACTTTTCCTTCAATATTACTTTAAGTAATACGAGTTGGATCTTGTAACTAAAGAGCATACTGAAATGTATATGAGGGTAACAGGTATTATCAGGTAATGAGCTCAGGATAATGAGTATGAAAATTTTAGTATATCTTTATTGTTCTTCTTAGAATGTAATTCATGGGGTGTTTTTATCTACTACATGCAAACGTATTTAAGTGTACACTACAGAATGTTAAAGTTATGCTGGTTGTATAAAGGTTGTTGAAACAAGTGTAGCCAAGTCAATAGGGGGCGACGTCATGGGGTTGCGCTTTTAAACTGCCCTTGATCACGCCAATCTAATTTTATTTAGGTACGAGATTTCAGATCATCTGAGGGCTTCCTGTTCCTGTATAGCTATTCAATTGAATGAATATAGGCAGAATTACTATAAACAAAGCTTTACTTTTATTAAATGCATGGATTCTGGTCTTATTTGATTTTACACAAAGCTGGCCAAACTTGCTTATAGAAGATGGAATTACCAGTAACGCTAGATGGGAATATAACACTTAAAAACACAAATAAATAAATATGTTCATATATACAACACTCAAGGCTATAAGTAATTGGTACACAAAATCAACCAATCCAAATATATATATATATATATATATAAATGACTAGTCATGGGCCGACAACAAACAAACAGAAAAAAAATATTAATAATATTCACAAAACCATAATCTATTTTATAAACAAAAATAAAGGTAGGGCAAACAGCGATCAGTTGCACAAGACAAATACAAAACTATGATTACGGAAGCAACGAGAGAAGCGCTGGAAAGCTTTTCTAATATTAACGTGTTTCCTAAAGCTCCTGATCATAACCCTTCTTTTTCCAGCGATATTCCTATGACCATTTCTCTTTTGTAATGCCTCTCTGCCATTTCTCTTCCACTCTCCTTCTTGCTCACTCTCTCTCCTCCCCCATCTTGAGTGGACACGCCCCCTACTGCTGATTGGCTACAAGAGTGTGGTGCTCAGTCTGATCCTTTTCTTAAAACTCGCGTACTTCACCTTTAAGTGTCAGATATATTTATTGTTTAAATTCTACAGGACTGTAAAGTCACTAATGCCACCAAAGAGGATCATCAGTCCTTCAAATAGGCCGTTTCTGTTTACTGGATTCACACTGCTGTCATTTTCATAAAATACATTGTTGTGCCAATAAAAAGTTAATTCTCTGTTGTCATTTAATTTTTTTGAGAAGTCAATATGTGTTAATGAAAGTCGTTTAAATCAATGATTTTTACATTCCCGGGCTGTCACATGCAGTGTCCACGTCCAGCCAGTGAGGGCTCGCAGTCTCCACAGTTCTCTGTTGTTCTTTTGTAATGCGTTATTTTTTATATAAAATCATATCTAAATGCACTAAATACATTAAAATACCGGGTAAACTACATCCTGTGTGGATTTACTATGGAAGGCAGTTCTGTTTGCAACCCTAGTAGCTCACTTGCATCTTCTGTATATGCTTCAAAGGTTTGCATAAGACAGCTCATTTGCATTTCGTGTGGGGTCATGAACTGCATTTTTAAAATTTTCTCTGAGGTCCACTTATTTATTTATAAACATATCTTTATTACGAGGATTAACCCCTTGAGATAAGGCATCTCGTTTTCGAGGGAGTCCTCCAATACATCAAAACAAAAAAAAGAACCAAAACAGCAGAGCAAATATCACGGTCAAAAACAGCACAGCAAAACACAATAACACACACACACACACCAGCTCACAATGCTCAACCCCACCCCACCCAACACAATCCCCATAGATAACATGACAGAAAAACAACCACATGACTAGCATTGCACAAGGTCAAGGACTAAGAGTAACACAAAAAACAACAACAACAAACAAAAAACATTGAGGATGAAAATAACAATAATAATAAATAAATTAATAAAAATGAAGACATAAAAATTAGAAATAGTAAACACATGACCAATGAAGCCCATGGTCAAGCAAACAAAACTAGAAACAAAGACAAATATTCCGAAGATATTCCCCGAGGGCCCTTCGAAACGCTGTAAGTGAAATTTTGATAAAAACTGAATAGTTGTGTTTTGCTGTTCTTTCATTCTTTCCAGTGTTGTGCCTAATTACGATCCCCTGCCAAATTATTACCCCCCTCGTTGAAGTCAGTACCTGATTGCCTAATCCCAACCCCGCCCCTAATCCTAACCCCTCCCCCACAACTAATCCTAAACCTATCAATGCTGGGGGGGTAATAATTTGGCGGAGGTCGAAATTCGGCACAACACCGGCATTCCTCTCGATGGGATTAGAAAAGGTTTAAAAATTCATTTGTACAATCCGAATGAAATCTTAATCGGATTTGGCCCATTCATTCCTATTGACATGGTTACATTTTACAATATTGACAGATTGTGCTACTAGTCAGATTACAATCAGATTATTAGGGTCCATGTTAACACAGCTATACTGTGTGACACTTGTGTGTTGCGACATTACTGTCGGATTCAATATAGTCAGCACTGCATCATCTTTTATTTTCAGTCTCTCTGAAAAGCCTGCGTCGAGCTGTCTTGTTTAAAAACGAATCCGCAGTAAAATGAAGCGAACACTGCCTTACTGACAAGATCTGACTGGAACTTCGTTAAAAGTAAAGTTCATCCATGCTTTCTTAAAGGGATACTCCACTTTTTTTGGAAATAAAAAACTCTATATATCGAAATAAAATATATCGAAACTCTTTGGTCATTTTTTTTTTTTTTAGAAATGCTAATGGTCTTGTCCACTTCAATGATGCATGCTAAGCTATGCTAAAAGTGGTACCGCCAGAACCGGAGATCGGCTGAATGGATTCAAAAACGGTAAAACTCAACAGTTTAACTCTGGGGGAGTTGTAAAATGAGCCTATTTCCAAAAATAGTGGAGTATCCCTTTAATGTTAGAATCACAAGGATGGCACTTCAAAACGCCTTGTAATCTCTATCGATTTGTCTCTGGAGTAATCCTGTGTTTGCATCGTCTCGTATTTACTACGACATGCGGGAAGCGTTGGGTGGAGCTAAAGAGGCAAAGTAGATGTTAATCTTCCTCTGCATAGGAAGTCGGTCTTTCATCACACTATGACGTAATAACGTGACAAAATCCGAAATGAGTCGTTTTCTGAGCTTTCTGAGTTTCAATGAAAACTGTTTTTGGACTAACAAGGAAGTTTTGAGTTCTGAAACCTATAGGATATCTTTATAGCACAATGACCTCTAATAAGTCAAAATTATGTTTCTAGCTGCGTCATGCTGTCGTGAGTTTTATGTCCATGCCATACCAAGTCAAGTTCATGTTTTAATATTCAATTTATGAGTATTTTTAGGAATATACTGCACATGGGTTCAGAACTCTGACACAACTTTGTTGTGTCCAAAAACAAACGGTCTCATTCACATAGATATCAGATTTCTTTCTTTCACAGTTAAATCTCTGTTGTTGACACAATGCCACCTCAACCATGACATGATTTAGCTGTATACTCTTCTGATTGGGTAGAACATCTATAGCTGGAATGACTCAAGTCCACCTCCAGTTATGTTGAAACCATTTGTTTTGATGGCTTTGTGAATACAATGGGGGAGGGAAGGAGAAGAAAGGTAAGGATATTGCGTGATATATTAAGCATCCCCCCGGTGAGTTATTGTGTTCGACTCATTAGTTCATGGGCGTGCAGCACCTGCTGTATTTTTGTTTTTGATTTAGTGAGTGTAGTTTATATTAGGGTATCTTCGAATACTGAATATTTTCTTTTCTTGTTTATTCTCTTCAGTTAGTTTAGTACTGGTTTATGAGTTAGAGGGTTATGTTTTGATAATCTCTTTTATTTGATTGCCGCCCAATTCCCTTCTTATTTTCCCCAGCCTGGGTGTCTTTTTGTTCTTTTGTGTACATATTTTTGCAAGTTGTCTTGGTTTATGAATTTTGGTCCGAAGTCAAACTCCGACAGTTAATGTTATTCCCCTAATAACTGCAGGGGACGCAACACAACATAATGGCTTACATTGCTAAGTTACAAAGCTTTTTTTAACGTTTTCATCAGTTTCTGGTTTTGTATTCTAGTGTTTGAAAGTACATCTTAATGTCAGAAAAAAATCATTAAAAGATTCGGTAATCTTGTTTTTCAGAAAGACTTGGGGTTTGTAGACAAAGTGAAATATCCTACGTTTTAAAATGTAAAGCTTCGTCATGTCCATTTTAATGTCAATCCGAGATTAGAAATGGCAACAGAAGAATATCTTTAACATTAATCCACAGTATGGATAATATGACTGCATTTCATAATGTTGGTGTTCACCAAGTTGTTTTGCACTGGGATTTCTCCCCTTCTTTCCAGGAAAAGAGGGGCTGGGCGGGTGCACACTATTGCTATTGGCAGCAGCATAGCCTGCTTGTTCTGGCAAAACGAACAAAATCCTGTTTATCCTGTTGACTGATTAGCAGCAAATCATCATATAGAATGATTTCTGAAGGATCATGTGACACTGAAGACTGGAGTAATGATGCTGAAATTCAGCTTTGATCACAGGAATAAATTACATTTCAAAATATATTCAAATAGAAAAACAATACTTTTAATTCTTTTACAAATACAGTTATTATATTCACACAACTCTGGACTTTTGGTTGTACCTTGAATATATAAGTCCACTGAAGGAGGGAAGTGTTTTCTGGATTAAAGACACATCTCTTTAGCATTCACATAATGCACCTCATGACCTTGTGCTCCAGTTATATCAGATCAAATGGACAAGATTATCATTGCTTAATGTTATGAACAGCAGCTACGCTAATTATTTTCCATGAAAATTATTTTATGAAGTCTTCAGATGCTCCAACACCTGTGAATAGATGACTCCAACTCCTGCGAGGACTACAATTTTCAATATATCGTTATCATTATGTTGACAACTTGTAATTAATTGCTTCAAAGACCTATTTGTTTCTGCCTTAAATTAATACATTATTAGCTAACTGTGTGATTTGTACATTTCCATAATACATTACTATTACTTGGACAGAGTCACCTCTGATAGCAGATCACTCTAAATTGTAATATAGACGCATGTATTTTCTGTAAAGCACTATGATAGCACACACACATCTACAAGATGTCTGTTGAAGATCACTTCATCTGGAAAGCATCTGCTGTTTACTAACATCTGATAGACGTCTCTAAGATGTCAGTTTTACATTCATTCTAAATCATAAACATCTTAAATGCTTTCAAATATGGCTCTGCTCTTGCTCAGATTTTACGCGTACGTGCTCAAACTTTGTCCATGTGCTCTCGTGAATATATCCTTGCTCTTTCTCTAGAATTGTCTTCTAGTTTGTCCAGAAACCTGTAATTTTCACTATACAAGGATCAGCACGCCCTGCACTACACGCAGTCTTTGAAAGGGACTTCCTCATCGTCATGGCAAGTTGCAATGGTTCGTGGTCAGATTACGTCAGAGTTTGTCATTTTTTGTAAAATCATATCACACTGCTCAGACATTCCACAACCGATACAAACGCCGATTGAACATGTTCAGTCAGGTGAAAACAAACCCCGACCAACACCTACAGGGGTAACACACTGATCCAACAAACTCTGAAAGACTTGTTTGTTGGCGTTTGTCTGTGCGGTGTGAATTGGCCTTTAGACATGTTCTAATAGTCTATTGGACATTTAAAAGAAAACGTAGACGCATTGCAGATGAGCAAGCACTCTAAAAATACGTCTTCCAGATGTAAACAAGCACATCAAATAGACGTCTCTGTGATGCTATCAGGGATACAAATACATACATGTGATTTGAATTGAAGATATTTTGCAATATTACTGCTTTTAAAAAGAGGAAAAAAGGGAGATTGATAACGGCAGTCAGAAGAGAGAAATATGTCAATTTTACCGTCACTCCCTCAGCCGCTTTATTAAACACTTATGCTACGTTCACACCGGACGCGAATAGCGCGTCAAATTCGCGTCTACCGCGTCTAGTTTGACGCTTGACCACTTTGTGTTAATTCGCGTGTCAATGGCGATTAGATGTTTATCGAGCATTAGCATTAGCATTATTCGAGAGAGTCACCGCTCGTATATGCTCTGGAGAGCAGAAACAGCTGCGTATGGGACATCGTCGCTGTACTCGGGTCCACCAGACCCTCCGGAGGGTTTCAGGAGTTTCACCATTTGTTCCAGGAGCTAGGTTTGGTGGACCAAACGGTCAGGACGCTGACGAGGACACCGTAGGCCATGTAAAGCCTCGGCCTCGAGTGGTGGCTGCCTGACGAGCCCGCGCTCTACAGCCCGGCGCGAGGTTCACCCTCGCCCGCACATTTATTTGATAATAAATGGAGCCAGCCTCCAAAAGTGAAACCTGTCCTGTGATTTTTTTATTTATTATACACTATGTGTTTGTTGTTTTTACATTAAAATAATAATGTTTCATATAATCTAAAATAGATATGGAATAAATAGCATTCAATACAAAATTAGTACTATCTCTCATATATTAAAATCGAGTTTTTATGTGAAAGATTTGCTTTGTTGTGCATTAGAACCACACCAGACATTTTAGTAATATTACAAAATAATTGATTAAAATAACAAACTTTCACTTCACCACGTGACAGCAGCAAGCAGGCTCCTGATTGGTTAACGCGGCGCGAATTGACGCAGAAGTTCAAATTTTTCAACTCGGGCGGCAGACGCGAATTCGCGTCAAACGCGTGAATGCACAAATAGCACTAACTAAATCATTCGCGCATAACGCGCTTCCGCGCCAGATGCTTCAATTCGCGCCGTTCGCGCGAACTTGACGCGCGAATGAGGCGTATTCGCGTCTACCGCGCCGCGCTCTAGGCTTCATTCACGGCGCAGGAATTTTTTATGCGCATAACGCGTCTTTGCATTGACTTAACATTGAAATCACTCGCGCCTGATGCGCTATTCGCGTCCGCTGTGAACGTAAAATTAGAAATGTGTCCGAGTGTGGTCCGCCTTGCTCTGATGTCATGCTGACGTATGTCAAAAAACTCTCGCGACCGCAAGGCGCACGTGTCAGATTCTGCAGTCGCGTATGGAACGCGATCGGGGCCAATAGTCTTTTTACGAAACGCGTGAAATTTGTATGGAACCCGATCGGGGCCAATAGACTTTAAACGAAACGCGTGAAATTTGACCGCGTCAACACGCACTGTTTGTCCGCGCAGACTGAGAACTTCCTGTTTCAGAACGGGAACGTTTTGGGGCAAAATTAATGACGGGATCACGCCGTTGAAACGGGGTGGTCTGCGTCTGAACTGAAGCGAATACCCGTGTCGAATTAAGACCAACACCCACGGTGAAATGCCCGGAATTGATTCCCACGCACCCAGAAAATGACTCAGAGTGCGTACTCGAACTGCGGTCATAGCCGCCCCCAGTGTAGTGTTTAGACTGGAGCCGCACTCCCGCGAGGCTGATAGCCCTGGTGGGATTGCGGCTCGCAGTGGGCTGAGTGTAGTGCTGGCGATCTCGTGCCCATGAGATGCCATTATAGTCATCGAGTGTGACCCTGCGCTGTCTCGTGAAAGGGCGGGTGACACAATGTGAGGTGTAAGAGGAAGAAAAAGCTCTTTTTGTGAAGGGATACATGCTTTTATTAATTTTTTGGAACAAACAACATTCACACATATGCGATCGTCGCTCAACTGAACATGAGGGACACGATGCATAAGAACACGGCGCTTGGAGTCCGGTCCTCCTTCGCGCTCTTTCTTCCTCTTGGCCGCTCCGTCAGGAAGAAGGCTTTGACGCGGAGGGGGGCGCGCTGACCTTCCCTCGGCGTGGACTCCTTCTCTGGCCCTGACTCTTTCTCCCGGGTCCCGGCCACTGTCTGCCCCGGGAAGCGCTAGCATCCGGCTCGGTGCGAGGCGCCGCCGATTGTCTCACTGAGCTCTGGGGCTGGCTCCGGGTAGCCGATGACGAGCGCGAACGCTGACGAGCCGGGGGCGCTCGACGCGGGATCACGTGGCTCATGGCTTTAGCGCATTTCTGGGTCTCCGAGAAACGCTCCGTGACAGCCTCCACCGCGTTCCCAAAGAGACCGGCTGGGGTGATGGGAGCATTAAGCAAGGTTTTCCGGTCGGAATCCTTGACATCAGACAGCGTCAGCCACAGGTGTCTGTGGAGGACGACCAGAAAACCCATGGAGCGACCGATGGCTTGCGCTGAGCGTTTGGTGGCTATCAGCGCAAGGTCCGTAGCTGAGCGGAGATCCCGGATGACGTCAGCGTCAACAGAGGCGACACCATCCAGGGACTTAAGCAACTTCGCCTGGAACACCTGTAGAATAGCCATGGCGTGGAGAGCTGATACTGCCTCTCCTGCCGCTCCGTACGCCTTATCCGCTTGGTGGGCCGTGAACCTGCAGGGCTTGGACGGCAGGCTGCGGTCCGCGCCAGTGCAGACGTCGATGGGCACAGGTGAGTGGCGACGGTCTCCTCGACGGGCGGCATGCGCACGTAACCGTGGGCTACAGCCTCGTCTACATGTGCGAACAAGGACTGAGTGGCAGAGTGGGTGTGCGCTGACTGGGGCGCAGCCCACGACTTAACCACGTGTTCGTGGACGTCCGGGAAAAACGGGGTTCCCCTCTTCGACGCGGCCTGACGGCGGCTCGACTGAAGGAACCACGTGTCCAACTTGCTCTTAGCTGGCTCATCCGGTGCGTCCCACGAAAGGTCCAACTCGGCGACGGCCTTAGTAAGGACCCTAAAGAGCTCCTCCTGGAGGTCAGGGCTCCCTTGCTCGGGAGGTGCGGACTGCTGGGATCCCCAGTCCTTCTCCGACGCTGAGAGGGACATGGCGTCCTCTTCCCCGCTAGCTCCAAAGGAGATGAATCTAGCGTCCGAGAAGCTGACGGCGTCGAGCTCCCTTTCTCTGGGGGTGGGTGAGCCCACCAGCGACTCGCTGGCGGCAGTGGGCCCAATCCCTGCAGCTGCTCGAGCCGTTTCTCTCCTGGCCTTAAGGGCGCGCACTGGCATGTCCGCGCAGTGGACGCACACGAGGTCGTCCGACAGGGCCGTCTCGGCGTGGGCCAGGCCCATGCAGGCGACGCAGAACAAGTGGGTGTCGGGCGCCACAATAGGCCCCGAGCACAAGTTGCAGATGAATGCCATCGGATGCCAAAGACAGTGAGGTATCTTTAGATGCACCTTCGACGATGGCGAGTTCTTGTAGAGTATTTTCCAATTCAAATCACACGTCGATTTGAGCGTGAAGAAAAGGATTCTGATGCAATTGACGTGCGTATGCAATTTATACTGCCAGCAGGCGTGTCAGTATTTGCATATTTTGCGTCAATTGGCCAGCTGTCTCCAGCTGGCGTTAGCCCATAAGATTTCAGCAGAAGTGAAGAAGGCGAGGAGTTCCCATACTACGTCATCGACGTAAATGTTGAAGTGACCGCCTTGAAAGGGAACGGCGTGCACCGGTGTGCAACGGGGTTTGAGATGCGTTTTCTCTTGTTTGGTGGGTGTGTCAGAACTGCAGTCCAATCAGCAGCAACATGTATATAAAGCACACGGTATTAAAGAGAACTCGCACAATGGAAGTAATTTACAAATGTGTTCGATATGCAACAACTAAGGATATTAGAAGACATGTTTGTCGTAAGTATTATTGTAAAAATATAGCCATAGGATATCAACATAATGATGTAGTTGTTTATATTTTAGCTTCATTGCAAGTGTGTGACATTTGGTATAGAAATAAACAATGCATGTAAAGTGCTTTTCCTAAAAATGAGAAAGAAAATACAGGGTATTAATAAAACATTATGAACAACAAGAATGTGAGGCTAAATAGATGTGTTTTAGCCTTTATTAGGTAAGATGTGCTTCCATTTCAGTTTCCACAAATCCCTTCACTCGATTGGGATGTTCTCTTGTGTTCTGGGCGGCAAGTGCAGTCTGTAACATCGGGCATATTTTGTAGTATTAAACATATTTATACCGACTTCATCAGGCTCCGAAAATTCTTCCCAAAGAACACAAAAAGCCTTCTCAGCTGCCGTAGTTGCAACTCTTGCGTCATCACAACAGTGCGTTCAAAGCATCACCGTTTCTGTTTAAAAAACGTTCTGCAACGTTTTGTCGGCGCTGAACGCAGCCCTGGTCTCGCATACATTACAGGCGATGCGCATCTGATCTCAAACAATAAAGCAGTCACGTGGTTTCCGCGAAGCTTTGGACGTCATACATCACGTGGGTTTTTGAGATAAATGAGTCAAGCTCGTAAAAAAGTCTTTTAAAGTAACCTTTTCTACTCGCGTTTAAAATGCACTTTATATCACAATACACTTTATATCACATATAAAGGCATAATGCTATCAAACAATAAAGCAGTCACGTGGTTTCAGCGAAGCTTTGAACGTCATAGATCACGTGGGTTTTTGAAATAAATGAGTCAAGCTCGTAAAAAGTCTTTTGAAGTAACCTTTTCTACTCGCGTTTACAATTCACTTTATATCACATATAAAGGCATAATGCTTTATTAGCTGGTTGTCCTGCATCCTCAATAAACAAGCTACAGTTGTGCAATATGCAGCCGCTATTGGTTCTTACTAGGTCAAGAAAATATGATCATATAACACCAATTTTATCATCTCTACACTGGTTACCTATTATGTTCCGTATCAATTACAAAGTACTACTACTGACCTATAAAGCCCTAAATGGTTTAGCTCCTGTGTATTTAATGGACCTTCTATCGCCAATCCATCGCGTTCTTTGAGATCCCTAAATTCGAGGCTTCTGGTCATTCCTAGGATATCTAAGTCCACTAAAGGAGGGAGGGCGTTCTCACATTTAGCTCCTAAACTCTGGAATAGCCTTCCTGATACTGTTCGTTGCTCAGACTCGCTCTCCCAGTTCAAAACTAGATTAAAGACGCATCAGCCAAGCATTCACATAATGCTTACCTTTTATACCACTGTTGAATCAGATCGAATGCATTAATATTATTATTAATATTAATTAATATTTATTAATCTCAACGCTGGCGATATGTTATGCCCTAAATTAATGCATGATGAATAACTAACTGTATTTATCTATGTACGTTTCTGAATTACACTTTCTATAAAGCAGCTTTGAAACAATGAGTATTGTGGAAGCGCTGTACAAATATTTCTGAATTTTAATACTTCTCGAGTAATTACCACGTTATTCAGTTCGCGCTAGTTTCACTAATCTAGTTTTGTTTTTCTATTTTTAACAGATTTATCAGTCCCCGTAAAGACCGTCAAAAATTGCCAGTGCCGACTATATTTCAAGTCGTCACGGCGGGGTATTGGGTAAAGTTTTCAATTAGCAATAATCGCGCCTCGGATTAACCTCATAGGCTACGATACTGCCACTGCGCAAAGCTAAAGATATTCTATAGCACGCTCAGTATCACCTGAAACATGCCACCCTTTACAGAGACGGTAGCAAAATGTCGCTCACGACAAGCTAACCAAGCGAAAAGTAGGACTAAACATGAGTGCTGGTATCAATCGAGTGGTGTGTCTAAAATGTGCAAATAAGCAAAAATAGCATTTAAAAAAATATTTTTGCTTACTTTCGCGTTGCATCATGGGAACGCAGTGACGTAGGTGAAACGTGGGCAAATGATGGAACATTTAGTTTCAGAGCAATAATAATCAACCCTGAATCCGAGGATATCAGTGGACCTGCTTATCCATACAAGTAATACCAGAACACAAACGAAAATACGACATAAGAGAATTATAAATCCTAATTTAAGAGCAAAACAAAACAGTGTAGTGACATCACGGCCACGTAAGCGTCACTCTGATGCAGCGCATTTAACCACCGCTAGATGTCAGAAACAGCTCAATTATGAGATGCGACATCAACATTAAAACTGCAACTACAAACAATCCACAATAAAGGCATAACCAAGAGGTTACAATATATACGGAATTATTGTAGCCTATAGCTTACTACCGTTATATTAATGTGTATAAAAAATGCATTGTCAGGTTATTCATTGTGGTTTGATGTTTTTCATTGTGCTGATGCTGACAGGGTCAGTGAGTCTGTGACTGTCTGGTGATGATGTCAGCACTTTGACTGACAGGATGAAGTCTTCTTCATGATCAGCAGAACGGTCAGTCATGAGGAGGAATTGATTTCTGCAGCTCACGTTGACCTACATAACCTAAAAGATTTGCGTTTGGATTGTTTAAACTCATTTATCATTCAGATAAAGGACTTTCTCAAACCTATTTTCCTATTTTATGAAAAGCATTGTATAGTTTTTAGGGCTGATAAATGTAGGACACATCTGTCTTTGATAAATTGTTGTAGTTTCTCTATCCACAATGTTTGTCATTGCACACTTACTGTTCTAGAAATCTCTTTAAATATATATATATATATATATATATATATATATATATTAAACATATTACCTCTGTATGGGTCCAGGATGGAGCTTCGCATATGGAAGCAGCCTGAGGGGCCTGGAAATAGAGATGAACAGATGGCAGAGTGATGGCATTGGATCAGGATGAGCGACCGGGCCGGGCCGCACCCACGCCGTACCCACGCCGTACCCGCTGCACCGTGAAATCGCTGGGGGTTTTACACCAAACCCACACGAGAGCTCGAGCTTTCTCTGTGAGAAAGAGCTGCTGGTCTGAAGGATAAAAATGTCATGTTTGAACATCTCCACCATTTCACAGCTCCACAGCAGGGAGTAATACTCAATAATACAATATATTGATATTATAAAATAAATATAACATAATTATACTGTAATTTGTACTTTAACTTAATTTATACTTTAACTTATACTATATACATTTTTTATAGAACAATTATTTTGCTTTATATATATATATATCATTATTATTATTACTTATTAATATTTAAAAATAAATAGAAAATAAAAATATGTAAAAAATAACGTTACTTATAATAAGCTTATTATTACTATTGTTATTTTAAATATTATTAATGTTACATATTGCTATTATAAAATATTTTGTGGCAAAATTATGCCACAAAATATTAGTATTATTAAGTCACACAAATAAAATCATATTTAAAGTCAAGTCAAGTCAGCTTTATTTATATAGCACTTTTTACAATACAGATTGTTTCAAAGCAGCTTTACAGTGATAACAGGAAAATAATGCAACAAAGTTTGTTTCTGCTTTACAGCCGATCTAGAAGAAGTTAGTGTCATAGTCCAGTACGTTCAGTGATGGTTCATTTCTGTTGTAAAAAAGTTATTTATTTAGTTAATTTATCTATACAGCTGCTCTGGAGAAAGCAGTGATGTCATCATCCAGCTCAGTTCAGTTCTCATGGTGTAAATGCAGGCAGATCAATAATATTGTTGAATATTAAGTGTCCCCAACTAAGCAAGCCAAAAGCCAATGGCAACAAAGGCGACAAAGGCGAAAAATGCAACAGTGGCAAGGAACCAAAACTCCATCAGAAAAAAACCTTGGGAGAAACAAGGGCCAGTCGGGGAACCAGTTCTCCCCTGGCCAACGAACGAACAGTGTATGATTATGATTCAGGCAGCATTATGGGTGATTGGATTAGAACAATCGGAATATTATCCAGTTCCATCTGGTTTAAGATCGGAGTCATCACGCCGGTACGGAGACGTGTTTGTTGAGGATCAGTGCTGATGGCTGTCGTGTTGATGAGGCTTTCACAGGGGGGAGTCTAACCTCTGCTGACACTTCAGGGATGCGTTGTGGTCGTGTCTAGGAGCAGGTCCTCCATCTGATCTGGATCCGGCTGACTACATCATGCGTTGTGGTTGTGTCAGGAGGAGGTCCACCAAATTATCTGGATCCGGCCCGGATCCGGCTGACTACATCATGCGTTGTGGTTGTGTCTAGGAGCAGGTCCACCATCTGATCTGGATCCGGCCCGGATCCGGCTGACTACATCAGGTGTTGTGGTCGTGTCTAGGAGCAGGTCCACCATCTGATCTGTATATGGCCCGGATCTGGCTGACTACATCATGCGCTGTGGTTGTGTCAGGAGGAGGTCCACCAAATTATCTGGATCCGGGCCGGATCCGGCTGACTACATCATGCGTTGTGGTCGTGTCTAGGAGCAGGTCCACCATCTGATCTGGATCCGGCCCGGATCCGGCTGACTACATCAGGTGTTGTGGTCGTGTCTAGGAGCAGGTCCACCATCTGATCTGGATCCGGCCCGGATCCGGCTGACTACATCATGCGCTGTGGTTGTGTCAGGAGGAGGTCCACCAAATTATCTGGATCCGGGCCGGATCCGGCTGACTACATCAGGTGTTGTGGTCGTGTCTAGGAGCAGGTCCACCATCTGATCTGGATACGGCCCGGATCCGGCTGACTACATCATGCGCTGTGGTCGTGTCTAGGAGCAGGTCCACAATCTGATCTGGATCCGGCCCGGATCTGGCTGACTACATCAGGTGTTGTGGTCGTGTCTAGGAGCAGGTCCACCATCTGATCTGGATCCGGCCCGGATCCGGCTGACTACATCATGCGCTGTGGTTGTGTCAGGAGGAGGTCCACCAAATTATCTGGATCCGGGCCGGATCCGGCTGACTACATCAGGTGTTGTGGTCGTGTCTAGGAGCAGGTCCACCATCTGATCTGGATCCGGCCCGGATCCGGCTGACTACATCATGCGCTGTGGTTGTGTCAGGAGGAGGTCCACCAAATTATCTGGATCCGGGCCGGATCCGGCTGACTACATCAGGTGTTGTGGTCGTGTCTAGGAGCAGGTCCACCATCTGATCTGGATACGGCCCGGATCCGGCTGACTACATCATGCGCTGTGGTCGTGTCTAGGAGCAGGTCCACAATCTGATCTGGATCCGGCCCGGATCTGGCTGACTACATCAGGTGTTGTGGTCGTGTCTAGGAGCAGGTCCACCATCTGATCTGGATCCGGCCCGGATCCGGCTGACTACATCATGCGCTGTGGTTGTGTCAGGAGGAGGTCCACCAAATTATCTGGATCCGGGCCGGATCCGGCTGACTACATCAGGTGTTGTGGTCGTGTCTAGGAGCAGGTCCACCATCTGATCTGGATATGGCCCGGATCCGGCTGACTACATCATGCGCTGTGGTCGTGTCTAGGAGCAGGTCCACCATCTGATCTGGATCCGGCCCGGATCCGGCTGACTACATCAGGTGTTGTGGTCGTGTCTAGGAGCAGGTCCACCATCTGATCTGGATCCGGCCCGGATCAGGCTGACTACATCAGGTGCTGTGGTCGTGTCTAGGAGCAGGTCCACCATCTGATCTGGATACGGCCCGGATCCGGCTGACTACATCATGCGCTGTGGTCGTGTCTAGGAGCAGGTCCACCATCTGATCTGGATCCGGCCCGGATCCGGCTGACTACATCATGCGTTGTGGTCGTGTCTAGGAGCAGGTCCACCATCACCATCCGGCTGACTACAGTAACCTCGGGATAAACAGAGAGACTAATATTAGCATATGCCATTCTTCTTATGATGTAACGAGTACATCGGGTGTTATGGGAAGTGTTCCCGGTTCCGGCTGACCTAATTTATGCAGCCTAACAATCATTTAACTGATTTGAATTATAAAAATTGATAATGTTCTATGTCTATTCCAGGTTAAAGAGATGTGTTTTTAGTCTAGATTTAAACTGGTGCTAAATAGGAAAAGGATCTTCCACGTGTAGTTGAAAATGTATACAGTGTTCAATAGGGAGCCAATGCAGTGTTGACAGAACCGGGCTGATATGATCATACTTTCTGGTTCTATAAGAACTCTTTGCTGCTGCTTTTAGAGCAATAGTGCACTATAAATGTTAATTATCATCATTATTTTTTACTAACTAATGATAAATAAATATAAAATCAAAGTATTAGAGAAATTAAGTTACTTAAAATTATTAAGTCTTATTATTATGATTATAATTATTATAGTATTATCAATAAGTTACTATTATTTATTTTATAAAATAAATATAAAATATAATTGGATAATGAATTATCATTATTATTATTAAGTTACTTATTAATATCATATAACAAAATATTTTATAGAACAATTATATTGCATAATAGAGCAAAAGTCAATTATCATCATTATTATTACTAATAAATATGATAAAATAAATATAAGAAATTTTAAAGAAATAAAAGTAGTATTTTTATTATTAATAAGATACTTATGGATGTTATAAAATAAATATAAAATATTATTATTTTATCAAATATTATTATTATTATTAGTTTATTTTAAGCAACTGAAATGTAGCAAAAATGCATGTGAACTGAAAGAAACTGTAATCACAGAGGAGATCAAAGCAAAGCAGGAATTAGATGATTTAAAAATGAAGCCTGAGTTATGAAAATGAAGATGCTTTTGTGCTCTTTGATCAAAGTGATGATGACAACAACCTAGTTATCTATGAGTCCGTGTGTCTGTCAATTCAGTGAAGTTCTCATTATCACGATTATTATCAAGAAATAACACTGACATTTCCGTTTCCCAAATGCAGGTTATTTATGTACGAGTCGGTGTGGAGTCTCGCATTAGATCTGGGTGAATAAGGAACCAGAATTGAATTAGGTTGAGTGGAGGAGTGACTATATTCTCATCATCTCTCACTCCACTGAGTCATAAAGCGACACAGCTCTCAAACACAACGCAGGACGAACAAAACCAACAGATGCAAGTGTGGACGCATGAATGGAGCTGATCTCATAGCACACAGGTGGGCATACCTGCGCAACACAATTAGCACATGCAGCTGGTCAAAAGCGCACACACACACACACACACACACACACAAATGTGTATCTACTGTGTGTAACTTTGTCTGTCACACAAGCTGCTATGAGGATACAGCAAAAACCACTGTGTCTAAACTGCAGCTATAGACCATAGTCAGGTAAACAGGCGCCATATTGAATTTACCACGGATGAAAACGAGGCTGCGAGGGATAGATGTACAGTCTTTACAATGGCACACACTGTATAAACGTTTTTTTTTTTTGCATTGTATATAGTGATTTTCAGGATGGTACTATGACAATAAAATGTTTTTGGATATGTACCAGTCGAAAACGCTTCTTAAACCAGCCTAAGCCAGTTATGGTCCGACTGGTCTGGTTGTACCGAGTTTTTGGCACTTTTCAGCTTGTCAGGTTGGGAGACCATCGTGCTGCGTAACACGAGAATGAACCTCATTGGTTCTTGCAGAAGCTCAAACGTGCTGCGTAACACGAGAATGAACCTCATTGGTTCTTGCAGAAGCTCAAACGTGCTGCGTAACACGAGAATGAACCTCATTGGTTCTTGCAGAAGCTCAAACGTGCTGCGTAACACGAGAATGAACCTCATTGGTTCTTGCTGAAGCTCAAACGTGCTGCGTAACACAAGAATGAACCTCATTGGTTCTTGCTAAAGCTCAAAGATGATGTGTAACACAAGAATTAACCTCATTGGTTCTTGCTGAAGCTCAAACGTGCTGCGTAACACGAGAATGAACCTCATTGGTTCCTGCTAAAGCTCAAACGTGCTGCGTAACACGAGAATGAACCTCATTGGTTCTTGCTGAAGCTCAAACGTGCTGCGTAACACGAGAATGAACCTCATTGGTTCTTGCAGAAGCTCAAACGTGCTGCGTAACACGAGAATGAACCTCATTGGTTCTTGCAGAAGCTCAAACGTGCTGCGTAACACGAGAATGAACCTCATTGGTTCCTGCTAAAGCTCAAACGTGCTGCGTAACACGAGAATGAACCTCATTGGTTCTTGCTGAAGCTCAAACGTGCTGCGTAACACGAGAATGAACCTCATTGGTTCTTGCAGAAGCTCAAACGTGCTGCGTAACACGAGAATGAACCTCATTGGTTCTTGCTGAAGCTCAAACGTGCTGCGTAACACGAGAATGAACCTCATTGGTTCTTGAAGAAGCTCAAACGTGCTGCGTAACACGAGAATGAACCTCATTGGTTCTTGAAGAAGCTCAAACGTGCTGCGTAACACGAGAATGAACCTCATTGGTTCTTGAAGAAGCTCAAACGGGCTGTGTAACACAAGAATGAACCTCATTGGTTCTTGAAGAAGCTCAAACGTGCTGCGTAACACGAGAATGATCCTCATTGGTTCTTGAAGAAGCTCAAACGTGCTGCGTAACACGAGAATGAACCTCATTGGTTCTTGCAGAAGCTCAAACGTGCTGCGTAACACGAGAATGAACCTCATTGGTTCTTGCTGAAGCTCAAACATGCTGCGTAACACAAGAATGAACCTCATTGGTTCTTGAAGAAGCTCAAATGGGCTGTGTAACACAAGAATGAACCTCATTGGTTCTTGAAGAAGCTCAAACGTGCTGCGTAACACGAGAATGATCCTCATTGGTTCTTGAAGAAGCTCAATGGTGCTGCGTAACATGAGAATGAACCTCATTGGTTCTTGAAGAAGCTCAAACGTGCTGCGTAACACGAGAATGAACCTCATTGGTTCTTGCAGAAGCTCAAACGTGCTGCATAACACAAGAATGAACCTCATTGGTTCTTGTGCTGCGTAACACGAGAATGATCCACATTGGTTCTTGAAGAAGCTCAATGGTGCTGCATGAAGCGAACGAGTTGAGCTTCTGTTTAGCACAACTGATGAGTGAGTTGATGAATGTTTATATGTGAACAAAAACCTAAATTCAATCTGTTTATCATATATAGTGATCGAGTCTCTTCAGAAAATTTAACTAAGGACTAAACCACTCAATATGGACTAGTTTTACATCTCTTTAGTGGTAGTTGCATAGCTGTCTAAGGGACAGGAATCTCTCAGATTTCTTCAAATCGCCTATATCTTCATTTATGTTTTTAAGATGAACGAAAGTCTACAGGGTTGGAACGACATGACGGTGAGTAATTAATGACAGAATTTTAATTTTTGGGTGAACTAACCCTTAAAACCATGACCAGCATATCAGTTTAGCCTGAATTAACTGTTTCCTTTAGCAGGGATATCCTATTTTTTACATTTAGCTTCCATAGTAGCCTATACCGTGGTATTCAATAAAGTCTCTTGAAGTTCTTTGACGTGTTTTTTTTTTTCTTTTCTTTTTCTTACAAGCTCTTACAAGCTACATTTGAGCTCGACATAGAGATCTGTGGCGCTTTTTTTAAACAACACAGACGCAAGGACGTCTGTGTGAACGACGCCTGTATAATTCAGAATTTCGTTTTGTACACAATTCTAGTGAACTGCCGCTTTTCCAGCGGGACTGCAGTCTCCGAGCAGCGGAGGTGTGCGATGAATCACATGGGGCGCTTTAGCGAAACGTGTGTCTAAAATTAGCCGCCTTAGAATGTGTGATGAGTTTTTCTCAACTCTGCGATCTCACGCTATGCCACTTTTCCTCGTGTAAGAGCCTCCATCTGCCACACAATCTTTCCACGGGCCCCGGGAAGCCACTGACTGGGACGATTTACAGGCGCCAGGATCCTTCACTTCAACAGTCTGAAGCTTGGAGGGGAAAAAAGACGCTGGAAATTTCAGCTGTCAGGGAAGTAAATCATTATGAATCAGGCTATGAAAACGGAATCGGCAGTAAGGCCGTATTGGCTTTCTGTCTCAAGGTCTGAAAGAGGATGGATGAGGAATTCACATCTTTTATGGTTAGTTAAATTTAACCAAGGCCTTTTTTTTCTGGTTTAGGGTACACGTAGGCTACAGCAAATGTTTGTTGCTCGTCTCGGCCAGTAGAGGGCTCTCTAACGGCGTCGAGCGCGCGCACAACAACAGACAGATGGAAACGGTATACTTTATTGATCCCTGAAGGGAAATTCAGTGCAAAACGGCAGCAACATCAAATAAAGTGTGCATAAATACACAACTTTCAGCAAACAGCACTAAACATTACAGATAGTGCAGCCAATCGTGTCATAGGGCCACACTGAAGTCTCACACTATCCAGCGCTGTCATAAACGGCTCAAATTCAATTGAACTCAAATAGAAACTGAGCTGAAGGTTTTGGCTTGATATAAATTATTATAAAATATTCTATATTGAATTTTCCCGAATGAAATGCTTAGTCCTTCAATGCAAACACTTACAAAGCAGTTGTTGATACAGGATGGTAATACTTTGGTACTTTGTATGCCTATGGTTCTGAATAGTTTACATGCAATGGTATTGCGTGGTGCTGCAAAGAATACCATAGTATTAGCATGATACAGGTACAAAATAAAAATGTGGTAGGCTATTTCCTTTGTGTGAACTGCAGCTTTATTTTGAAAAGAGATTGATGTAGTTTATAAATGCATTGTTGGGTTTAACCTCTGACTTAAATATTTTTGTTACAGCGTCATGATCTGCTGTTCTGCAAAACTGTGTTGTTTAACAATCCAGTCACACTTAAAAATAATCCAGTCGCACATGTGTCTGTCTGCTCTGGCCTGTAACTCATCACTCACATGGTTGCCAGCGAAGGCCGTTTCTCTGCACGGATCTCATTATCCGATCTCTCTCTTTTTCATTTCCTTATTTTGCTCTCCGTGTCTCTTCTCCCTGTCTCTCTCTCTCTCTTTCTCACACACTTCCATCTTGTGTACAGCTGCCTCAGCTGTAAGTCTGACACAGGGCCGCCACTCTTGATTCATCCCATGAGTCTTTGGGGCAGTGCCCGCTCTCTTCTCAGACATGCACATTTGCATAACCATAAATCACTCACCAGAAGTGACACGCAGTAAACAAGGAGGCTCTGGATCTTGGCCTCCCTCTTTCTTTCTAGACAGCTACAGGTTTCAGTTAAAATAAAGAGATGAATCTTTGCAAAACATGACTTCGTTTCACCCTCAAATTCAAAAGAAAGACATTTAAAATTATATTTTGCACAAAGAAAATAAAGCCTCTTTTAGGACCATTAATGGGATAGTTCACACACTATAGCAAATTCAGTCATCATTTACTCACCCTCATGTTGTTCCAAACCTTCATGAATTACTTTCTTCTGTTGAACACAAAATAATATATTTAGT
Source organism: Rhinichthys osculus (assembly GCA_029959095.1). Classification (NCBI taxonomy): domain Eukaryota; kingdom Metazoa; phylum Chordata; class Actinopteri; order Cypriniformes; family Leuciscidae; genus Rhinichthys; species Rhinichthys osculus. Next base: position 5,904,435 of record JARWKJ010000025.1, read on the forward strand.
AGAGTATGGGCAATCGAACTGTTGATGGACCCCATTAACTTCCATAGTATGGAAAGAAAATAGGCCTACTATGGAAGTCAATGGGGTCCATCAACTGTTTTGGTTGCCCATATTCTTCAAAATAAAAATAATAAATGTATACAGGTTCAGAACAACTTGAGGGTGAGTAAATGATGACAGAATTTTCATTTTTGGGCTTTTCAATTATCCTTAATTAATTTTCAATTATCCTTTCAAGATTTTCATTAAAATTAAGCATTTTCTCTATTACCGTAATGCAAGGACGTCTCATTCTCTTTAAACTATATTATTTATATAATATTAAAATATTAATGCATTTATTTTGCATTGTGACATTATTTTTATGACAATTAAGCACATCCTTCCTCCTATTCTCATTACCGTAATGCAAAGAAATCTCATTCTCTGACATGATTATACATTATATTTGGTTTGAGTTTTTTTATTATATTATATAATATAATTAAAGTAAAATATATACAATTTTATGCTTAAATAGTAAACAAATACAATATAAAAAACTTAAAATGAAACATCCAGACAGATTATGATAGTGAGAATTGGGGCTTAATTGTTATGAAAATAATCCAAAAGTTCCTAATGGTCCTATAGGCTTAATTTTCTGTTTTGCAAGATTTTAACTGTAAAACCTGGCGGTAGGCCTATGTGGAGGATGATTTTGTGCATGGCTGTATAAGGTGTACACATGCTAAATGTTCTGGAGATGACTTCTGGGTGGTTATCCAGTACAATGACCTGTTCGGAGTCTCTTGGGCCCTGCACAAGAATGCCGGCAGAAAGCATTTAGAAACAGCTTTCAAATTTACAGCCCCATACAATAGAATCCCATATAGAGATCTGGGTTTGACACCTCGTGTTTGATTGAACACCTCATATTTTGCTTCCCCACACAGAGCTACAGAAATAGGATAATTTATTGTACGACCCCTGACAAGAATAAACTACACCGTGTCCCACTGCAGGAGATGGATGTGACTGTGTAACACTTTCACAGGTGACTTGCACTGCTGACAGATGATACACACAATAGAGTTTGATCAGTCAGTGAAAGTTGTTTGAGTTCAGCCGAATGCTGACTGTGCCGCATAAAGCAAAACACAAATAAAGTTAATTATGGTATCAGAAGGTTATGCCATACTTTGTTATAAAACATGGTACTGAATGATTACCATATTTACATTACTTTACATAGTATTACATACTTTACCATAGTATTTTAGACATGTATAAAGTAAAAAAAATAAAATGCCACAGGCTATGGACTATATCAAAGTACCATATTTTACCATCTGATATGGTAATACTATGGTGCCTTATATGTATATGTGTATATAGCCAACTTCAAATAATACTATGGTGTGGTAGGCTACACATCAAAATGCATGGTAGTATTATCAAGGTACATTTCCTAAATTACCGCTTTTTTTTAATACGGTAAGTGCCAGACCAGAGCATTAAACGTAATCATTGATTTGAAAGAGATGCTCTTTTCACTCATCTACACTAGATTAAAAGCATTTAAGATCGAGCTCTCTCTTCCATCAGGTCTTCGCTTGTTCTGTGGTTTAAAGCTCTCAGCTCGGTGAAGGGGAGGAGACACACACACAGCACACACACACATCAGCTCCGTTCCTCCGTACGAGAGTAACCGGGCTGGAGGAGGAGAGCGCGATCGGACCTCCAGGTGTGTGTGTGTGTGTGTGTGTGTGAGAGAGAGAGAGTGAGAGAGAGAGTGTTCCAGTCACACCTGGATGCATCATGTGATCAGATACCTGGGCGTGTAGCGAGCGTTCAGTGTTTTATCCAATAACGGGGATCACGGAACCGAAGATCTGTGTCTCTCCGCGCGTGAGTGACATGTGAACTTTCCGTGCACCGGGAATCTATTCCTCTCAATCTGAAGGGAATCCGTGGTCTGGACGCTGCACACTGAACTACTAAGATAGGTAAGTCTGTATTTGTGTGTCTGGCGCTGAATATTTTGCGTTGCACATTCCAAAAGATCGTATAGAGCAGTTTACGGTTGTGTTTGGTTTCAGACGGGACGCACATCCCGGGCTGACGGAGACGCATGTTGCATGTCAGATGATGTACCGATTCCTTGAAACTAGAATGGATTTTTTTTTGTTCTTACTACTTTTCATTGAATTACTAATAGGTAATGTTGTCCTTTCACTAGTTAGTATTCAATAAACTGTAGTATGCAGTGTCCGAACTAGTGTACGACTTTCCAGTGAGTCTTATCTTTTCTGTCAGTAATTTTCGGGGCTCCCTCGAGATATCGGTTGAGTTTATTGTCGCCCATAACGATAACCGTCAAACTATCTTGAAGACATTTTGTTTGTTCTATATTAAAATGATTAGTAATGACTGTTGGTTTCTCGATATAATGACAACGGAAAGTGCTCGTTTGTCGTAGCCTATACTGTTGCTATTCTTCGTGACATCGCGAGCGTCTATTTAGCTATCTAACTTGTGGTTACTTAAATGGCTGAAAATGTTATTAAAATGTATTATACTTCTATATAAAATGAAAACATACTTAAAAGACCCTCAACCCTTTGTTTTGACTTATTTTGATGGGTTCGGAGAACCCAAATCCCCATAATTCGCATCCTACCTACCTAGGCATATTCATTAAATAACTGCCTAGTTGACTATCAGTTAGTCTCTTTGCTACTAGTCAATATCCCAGCAGTGGTGAGTAACTGTGTTTCATTGTTGCTGGTAGTTTTGGGCATTGTTACTAAGCACTGTTTCAATCTTAGTAGTAACCCTGCTGAACAACAAACAAACAGATCAAACCAGCCTAAGCTGATTGGTTTTAGCTGGTCTCTCGGGCTGGTTTTAGAGGGGTTTTGGACACTAGTCTTTTTAGCTGTCCAGACTGGTCTTAGCTAGTCAAGTTGAGAAACCAGCTAAAACCAACTGAACACCAGCTTGGCCAGGCTGGAAGACAAGCCAACCAGCCAGGCTGCTTTTTTAGCTATAGCTTTAAAATCTGTTCTTTCTTAATGGTTGACCAGTCAGATTCTTAAATGATTGCAATGAATTGGTTACCGGTTTGAGATATTGGCAAACATTCGTTTGTTCCTCTCCTTGTGTCACTTCCAAAACAACCCAGTAGTGGCTTTTCCCCAAAAAATCTTTTTAGTGAAATTGAATAAAATATCCTGCCAAATGGCAATTCAAGCAATTTTATGTCTCATTTGCTATTTAATTATTTATGCTATGAACCCATATGGGTTGACTGCTAGTTATGACCTTGATTTGTCTTAGGCTAATGGATGGATTCATTTTTAATGGGTTGGATCTGGTTAATAGTTCCTAAGTCTTTGCACTGCTCTTGACATTTCACTGTGTTGTGATTTAAAACCACTAGTTAGTTACGTATCAGGTTTCTGTGGTAAAAGGTTAAATTGTGCTTGTTTAACAGCTGTGCTTTTCCCACATTGTTCATTCACTTTGAATGTGTGCTCGAGTACAACAGGTCCGGAGACAAGCTCTTTTTGTGTCTTTAACTGTGTAAATCCCGCTGTTTGTCTTGGCACACTGGCTCCTTTCAGCCGGAGCTCTGAAGTTGTGCGTCTCTCACATTGTACCGCCTTGTTGTGCCTCTAAATTGTGTCTTTATTGGGCTCTCCTGTATTTCTACGCCGAGCTCTACACTGAAAGGGAGGAGACATCTCTGGGGGATTATCCTCATTAAATGGCTTTAAACAAACGAGCCAGATTAGCCGGGATCGTTCTCCATGTGGGGGCAACAGAGCCAAGGGTGGGTGTGGTGTGGTGAAACGAACAACCCCAGCAGCAAGAGGCAGCGTCCTCATAAATACACACCATCTGCGCTCACGCACACACACCACGTATTCGGCGTGAAATCAGGTCCTGCTCCTGCCTACAGCGCTCAGGCTTATCTGCCATCCTGCGAGCGTTTAGAATAGAGCGACTGTCCCTTATCTGAGCGGCGAAACGCATGATGAATGTCCTCTCTGCACGGAGCTGAATGATTTCATTCACCTTCCGAATGTCCCTGTGTTTTACACTCAGAAATCATCCATTACCCACAATCACCTGCAGGGCTGTCAGCGAAAGCACTTGGCTGGAGCACTTGGGTTTATCAAAAGCTAAATAAAGAAGTAGCATTTGTCTGGTGTTTGCCTGGAGGATAGTGATGTTTAATGTTGTACATTCACCCTTTCTCTGTAGCAGCACCCATGACGACTTTTTATTTGGAGGGACCTGTTTTTCCATCAACAATGACTTATTCAGAATACTTAGCCAAAGAAGAAATGACACAGAAGAACTTCCTTTTTTCCCCTCCCCTGTGGTTTGGCCCATTACAGGCTTTTAGGCATGTTCTCATGTTGCCAGTTTATGTCTGAGCGTCTTTGGTCATTATTGTTGCCTTTTAACATGGCAGACTCTGCTCTGCACTTAAAGTAAGGCATGTTGACATTGGAGATTCTTGGAAACGTTGGATGCTTTTCTTGTATCAGTGTGTTGAGTCTGGCTGCTCTAAAATGGCTTTCTCACACTGATATTCTGAAATAGTTTGGCAAGTGTTTCTTAACCCAGTCCCGATGATTCAGTCCAGAGGGGGACGTTGAAATGTCTCCACTTTAGATTCTTCTCATAGTTTTCAATTTAACAGTGCATGCTCTAATAATTAGGTAAAGTAGATGTGATGGAATTAATTGCCTCTCTTCCAGGTTTTTGTCCTATCCGACTGTGGCAAGTGACAGGCACGTTGTTGAATGCTCAGTTTAGGCTGGTTCGACTTGAAGCAGTGCATGCCGGTTAGGAATTGTGTCCGACTTGAGACGGCGCAGACGCCCCGTGACTGTGACGTATCCCATCAAAGTACCGATTCGAGAGCACTAATCTGTTTTATAACCGTGAAATCTCATGTAGTCGCGATGTTATATTGTGTCATGTTTATCAAAATAAAACTGATAAAAAAGTAGACCCATACTTCATTTAAATAGTATAGGCCTATGTTGAACTTTATTCTTGTACAAACAGACACTGTAATAAGCAGTACATAAAGTAGTAAATGGAAACGTGTCTGAAATGTCTGTGTATTTGACAAATATTGCATTTATTTCACTTCAGCTGTGGAAAAGTATGCAAACGCAGCGCGAGCGTCACTACGGGAAGCAGAAAGTGTTTTCATCTCCTCCTCACCTGCACTCGGCTAATCGGTTAACTTACATCCAGCCGCAGCCGATGACCAACACAGCTTATTTGTTTTGGCGTGTGTTTAGGTAGCTCCGCCCACAGCGAAGTGTCATTGGACCACTCCCACTCTACATTTAAATGTGAATACCAATATTTTATATATACACCAATTTTTATACCAATATACCAATGTGTGTGTATATATATATTGCTTTAATGAATTCACTTGATTAGACATCCTTTTTGATTGGTCAATTTAATTAAACTATTAAAACGGAATCGAGTATGGAATTTGGAATTTGGGGAAAAAACAACAAATGTGGTTTTTTTTTTATGTATATAAACTTATATTTTTTTATTTTATTCGTGCAATATGTTTGATTAGGAATGCACAAAACTTATCGGTATCATATCGGTTATCTGCTGATATTTTTAATTTCGGTATCGGTAGATAGTATATATATTTAATTGTGCATGATTATCTACATTTTAATGTTTAGATAAACTTTGCCGTCTTCTAACGCTCACTTAAATTTAATGTTTAGATTTAGTAACACTGTTAGTATTTAGTAAATCTCAAAATGAATATCCATTTTTCATATCGTACTATAATGTTGTGATAGTTAAATTCACTTTTGGCATTTAAAACGATCGATCTTAGTTATGGTGTCTTGTTTTGAATTTATATAGACAAAATAGTATCAAATTTGAATGAAAATCTGTGTAATTCTTAGGGCAAATTTATGTTCTGATGCCTGAATTCACATGTAGCTTTTTTTTTTTTTAATTGATTTGTTTTTACGCATAATATCTTTTTATAATTTTATGCATTTTACGTTTTTATATAAAAAAAAAAAAAGTATGCATAAACATCTTTTTTTAACAAAGTAAAATGGATTTATAACGTGAAAATATTATATGCTAGTTGGTTTATCGCCCATAAATGTATAATTAATGTTTTCATTTTGTCTTTACCCTCTGGTCGGCTCATTGTCTTTAGGCCTGTGTGTCAGGGTCTTATCTATGGTTTAATCTGGTTATTATGGTATGTTGGCGATGTGCGAAGTCAAGAGAGTAGTTTTAAGGCCCCTGAGCCCCCTAAGGGCCGAGTTACATCAGATTACAACAGCATCATGGGAAATGACGGGCATAAGGTGAGATCGCATTCATTCTCACGCTTGCTAATCAACAGCTGGCCCCAGATCAGTGCCGCCCGGGGATCTTCATGCAGCTTCGCTCGAGTGTCATATATAAACCTCTGAACGCTGACCGAACCAAGAAAGTTGTGCCTTTTCCCCTTTCACTTCCTCCATCTTTTTCCCTCTCTTTTCATACCATCTGCTGATGGGCACAAAACCATTTCCTCAGCTTCGTTCTGGTCACGCAGATGGATTCCGAGTAAAAAAAAAAGAGTCAGTGTTCTAGGGAAAATAAGACTGGAATGTGTGGGAGGGACTTTTGCACATGCACACAAAACCTTCGCCCGCAGGAGAACAAGATCTCCAGCTTTTGCTTCAAAGAGTCTCGTTACAAGCATAACATGCTATCAGCGCGGGCCGAGACTATGGCGTAACACTACAGCCGCCTCGAGCCCACAGAAACGCTCCACTGTACGGATGGAGAGTTGGACTGAGCCCAGGCGGGAGCTCCCTTTGGAGCAAATGGGGCAAGCGGGGATTAAACCCAGTTCGAGAATAAAAGGAGAGCTTCCATTGACAGCTGTAATTAGTCTAAGATTTGCCTCATTCTGGGAAACTGCCAGGTCCTTGACTATTATAGTGGAAAATCCAGACAGCTTCCACTTGAAAGTTTTCAGGCACGAGCTGTTTCTTTCTGTGCTGGAAACATGGGTTGAGTGGCGTAATTCAAGAATACAAAACATAAATGAGCTTTTTTTCGTAACCTATTATCAGCATGCACAGAAGTGTGCAGAAAGCCCTGCAGATTTACAGACTCTGACGCCCGTCATCCACAAAGATCTAGATATTTTTCGCCCCGTGGGTGTTCATGTATTAAATATTTTTGGCTAATTTGATCATGCTTTCAGCTGCCAATAAGAGTGCAGTGCTCAGCTTTGTTTAATGCATTTGACCATGTTTAAATTCATTGTACAGATGCACATATCAGCAACACATTGGTTAGAAGGTTTTTTTTTTATTAAAAATGTATTTTTAATACATTTTAAATTAATTATTCAATGTGTTGTTGTTGTTATTTTTTAATTGTTGTTTTGAATACACGTTTAACTTCACTGTCATATCGGTTATTGGTTTATGGCTTTTTTCATCAAATGTATTTTTTATACATTTTAAATTATTTTTGTATTTTTTATTTTAAATGTATTAATAATTGTAAATTTTTTAAATGGTAAAAATGTCTTAGTTTCAATGCATGTTTAACTTCATGTATTTTTTACATGATTAATTATAATTTATTTTAATTAGTGTATTAATCAATCTGTTTTTTTTTCTTCATTTATTAGGTATCAAACAATATTTCTAGCAGATTGTTTTAAATACATGTTTAACCTCATGCATTTTTTACATGATTAATTATTCAAAATGTAACTATTAATGCTATTAAATGTTGTTGTTTTTTCATATGACTTTATTTATTTATTTATTTGTATCTGTTGATATATAGCAAAATTCAGTAGGAATATTTATTTTGTGATTCCTATATTCACATGTAGCATACAAAATATTTTATTTATTTATTGAAGTTGTAAGATTTATAATATGGGGTATAATATGTGTAAATTATAACAATAATATAATTAACAGCCAACATTTTCATATCAGTACACACTCCTAATCCATAATTTGCCTCAAAATGAAAACAACACCAAAATGTGTGTACCGAATACCGATTGTGTCTGGGCCTGCCTATAATATGAGCCCTATTATTAGGCTAGGGCCTGCCTCAAAATTCTCTGAGTTTTTGATGGTATATTAAGGCTGCCAAAATGTTTCCAGCACAGTTTAACTAACTGCGGGTTGGGGTATTATTTCAGAAGCTCAGGTGAACCGATGCGTGCTTTATTTATCTTTGCACGCCGAGAGATTTTACGGTTGAACCCGCCTCAGTCAAACGGATAAGTGCAAAATGATAGATCCCCCTGATGCGCGTGACATCGCCGTTCCCTTCACCTTTGTTGCAGTCACCCCCCCCCATTCCAGCGAGGAGTTCACTTGGCCACTGAAGGGTGTAATTCATTTCTACAGATCTGAGTAATGTCTTGTTCAAACAGAGCAGTTGCGTCACATGGAGATTGGTTTTAATTACTGACACTACAGTTCTCATAATGTGGGCTTCCATGTGGCAGCGGTGTGGGTGATGTTTGTGGGGTTTCTTTGCACGTTGAGGAGGGGTAAGTCTCTAGGCTGTTAATTAAGCAATAGACGAGTCCCGGCGGAGCCAAAACGCATGAGTGAAGGGTCAGACATTTGCCAAACAGCTGGAAACCAAGGTCACGCCAACCTGAGCGAAAAAGACTGAGAGAAGGAGGGGTTAGCTGGCATGAAGTCTGTGAGGAGTTGAGGCGGTTGCCAAAGGAGGAGGTGGTTGCAATATTTTATTTTCGACATTAATCCGAGGCTTTACGGTGGCTTTCCTTGGACTCAAGTGTGAAAGACACTCAAAGAAAAGCAGAACTGGTTCACACAGTATTTTCAGCATGTCTTAAAAGCGTGGTGAGGTATCATGGGAAACGCTGTTGTTTTTCCTTCCCTGCTGAAAAGACCAGCATGAATGTCCCTAAATGCCCTTTTTAAATATATGTTATGTATATTATTATGAACTGCATAGGCCCACTGCTAAATTATTAACAAGTCATAGGCTGAATAAGAAAATCGCATTTTTGTAAATGCATAAGCAACAGCAGAAGTGTGAGTTACCAAACTCACCTCAAGCTCTGGCCGAATATTGAATTATTAAAAAATATTAGAAATGTTGTAGCTGTATTACAAGTGTGTGCGTGTGTATACTATCTATCCATCTATTCATCCATCTGTCTGTCTATCTATCTATCTGTCTGTCTATCTGTCTGTCCGTCTATCTCTCTGTCTGTCTGTCTGTCTGTCTGTCTGTCTGTCTGTCTATCTCTCTGTCTGTCTGTCTATCTCTCTGTCCGTCTATCCATCTGTCTGTCTGTACGTCTATTCGTCTATCTCTCTGTCTGTCTGTCTGTCTGTCTGTCTGTCCGTCTATCTGTCTGTCTGTCTGTCTGTCTGTCTCTCTGTCTGTCTATCTGTCTGTCCGTCTATCCATCTGGCTGTCTGTCTGTCTGTACGTCTATTCGTCTATCTCTCTGTTTGTCTGTCTATCTCTCTATCTGTCTGTCCGTCTATCCATCTGGCTGTCTGTCTGTTTGTCCGTCTATTCGTCTATCCGTCTGTCTGTCTATCTCTCTGTCTGTCTATCTGTCTGTCTGTCTGTCTATCCGTCCGTCTGTCTGTCTATCTATCCGTCTGTCTGTCTGTCTATCCGTCTGTCTGTCTATCTCTCTGTCTGTCTATCTGTCTATCCGTCTATCTGTCTGTCTGTCTGTCTGTCCGTCTATCCGTCTATTCGTCTATCCGTCTGTCTGTCTGTCTATCTCTATGTCCGTCTATCTGTCTGTCTGTCTGTCTATCTCTCTGTCCGTCTATCCGTCTATCTGTCTGTCTGTCTGTCTATCCGTCTATTCATCTATCTATCTGTCTGTCTATCTCTCTGTCTGTCTATCTGTCTGTCTGTCTGTCTGTCTGTCTGTCTGTCTGTCTGTCTGTCTGTCTGTCTGTCTGTCTGTCTGTCTGTCTGTCTGTCCGTCCGTCTGTCTGTCTGTCTGTCTGTCTTTTTTATAATTTATAGATAGATCAATTATAAAATATAGATAAATGAACACACACACACACACACACACACACTCGTATGTATATATTTCAAGATGAATATTTATGTCGTAATGCTTCACATGTTGCATTCATGACTTTTACATCAACAACATAATAAGGTTAGTTGCTTGTTTTGCATTTAGAGTTTACAGCATAGAGCTGCGATCCATCTGTAACTGAAACCATAGTTCTGTAATCTCTCTGTTTTATGAGGTCATGACCTTTATATCTGATACATATCAGTCATGCGTTGGGTGTGGAGATGCGTCTATACTATAGAGCATGCCGGGACCCAGACGTGTGTTTGGAGGTGACCCTGCCGGGCCTGTGGAGGGGAAGACTTGTGCTGCTCTGGGACTCTCTGCGGAAACATTCCTGAGCTGATCCAGAGCCAGGAATTCCAGCTATGTGCCAGAAACCAGACCGGCAGAGAGAGGTGGCCGCTCCGAGATGACGAGGCCTTTGATTTTCGTGTTTGTTGTTTTGCTTCCTGACCTCTGTAACTGCCCGTCTGAACGGTTCTTTTCCTTCCTGCATGTTCTTTTCTTATTTTTTAGCACACACACACTCAAAATATTTAGGCCTGAATGTAAGATTTGCGTATTTGAATTGCATATAAAAAGTCAATCCATTTGGATTATAGAGTTTTAATATAAACAAACCAAAAAACTTTGTCAGTCATATCATGAATTAAATACGTCACCAAAGTTTGGTTCCATTTGGGACAGAAGTGACTGTAGCATCCCTAAATGGGTTTGAAAAATGAACACCTGAACTGGCCCCTGTCTGCCATTGGTCAGCCAATTAGATAGCCCCACCTCCAACTCGCACCATTGGTCGAGCCAATGTTGCTGTTTTGGTCTGGTCGGGATGCTCAAACCAATAAACTTTTTGTCCTGCTTATAGTAATCTCGGCATATTACACTGGGACAGATGAAAGCATTTTAACATCCAAATAAATTACACACTTCAGCTTTAAATGAAAGAGAAGCATGTTAATGAGTCAAGAATAGCTCCTTCTGGCCTTTTGTGCTTTATTCATTTTCTTTGCGTAATTTTCTTGTTCCTCACATCCCCATGGATTCGCTTCCCTTCTCTTTTTCAGTCTTTTGTCATGCTCTCTGTTTGTATTTTTCTCTCCCTCCCCTTATCCGGCTACCGTGGTGCCTCGGGCTCAGGATCCGTCCTCGGATCCGTGGCTGGCTGATGGTGTCGTTACAGCTGTGTGTCTCCAGCCGTACGGGTGTGTGTAGCCTGATCCGATCGGACACGCACCCCACTCCATCTGACTCATCTGGGTCGAGACTCCACCACATTGACCCGCAGCTCTTTATATAAACACACATTTCTCATATCTTTCCTATTTACACCTGTTTACCGAAAAGTGCTGTAGCGGTAGTGATGGTATCACATGATTTACCATGGTACTGATTCATGTACCATAGTGTTTACTTGGTACTTTAATTAATGATACTTTAAATAAAATAAATGATCATGGTTTTTGGACATGATACCATGGTATTGCCATGTTTTTCGATATGTACCTCAGTACTGCCATAATATTTTGAAAAAGTTCCACGATATTCTTTAGAAGGACCATGGTACATGTCCAAAAAAACATTGTAGTATCTTTAGGTAAATGCCAATTATACATTAATTTTTAATACCATTGTATAATTTAAAGTACCACAGTATTACCATCTGATACTGCTACAGGTTGGGACAACATTACCTTGGTATAATATATCAATATGTCCAAAAACACATGGTTTTAACATGGTACATGTCCAAAAAAACATACTGTAGTAGTATCATGGTACTTTTTGGTAAATACCATTGTGTGTGAATTTCAGTACTATGTATATTTCAAAGTACCACAGTATTACCATCTGATACCACCACAGTACTTTTTGTGTGGGTTAGGACAACATTACCTTGGCATATGTCCAAAAACCTGGTTTTACCATGATATATGTAAAAAAAAAAAACATTATGTTGTGGTATTAGCAAGGCACCAAGCCCCAAAAAACATGGTAAAACTATAGTACTAAGTACAAAAGTGTATTGAATGATACATGCTTAGTATATGTCAAAATGCTACAGTGTTACCTTGTTTTATGTCCTAAATGTCCTAAAGTTTTATGTCCTAAACTTTGGGTATAAGATGGTATACTATGGTGCATTGAATTCATGTACCATGTTATTTACCACAGTCTACCATGGTACATGTCCCAAAAAACATGGTAAAGATTATAGTACTTTTAAAAATGGAAAGAGTGTATTGAAAAAGACGTGCTGGGTAAGTCAATATGCAATGCTTTTACCTTTGTACATGCCCACAAAATATGCTAATACCACGGGACTGTTTTGTAAGTGTAAGGGTATGTTGAATACTCATCTCACTTTGATGTTATGAGATTTATTCTTTCCTTTTGTGAATTTCACATTCTAGGTCTTTGCTAATGTTATAGAATCCTTTGCCTTTAGGCAGTATCCCAGAATTTAAATTTAGCGTTTAGCAAAGCTTCAGTCTCTGTGGAATAGTTTCCTGACTTTAAACTCAAACAAATGGCTGCCTTTAAGCAAATGACATCACAGTCTGTGCCGCAGACCTCATAAACATGTCTAAACACACGCTAGCAACAGCTCACAGACGCTAAAAACATGCCACCCTGCTTTTGGGACACCAAAAGGTTTTACACGCAAACCAAGGAATAAACCCACTTCTCAAACCTGCGCACAAACAGCTCCTACTTTAAAGTTGAGGTGTTAGCATGTGTTTGGGGTTAGCATCATTTTAATATGCTGCTGTTCAGATCTTTAATTATCATGATTAGCATTAGAAGGTCTGTGGTTGGTTTGGGGAGAATTACAACTGTGCTCTTGGCTAACGCAATGGCTAGATGGGAAATAAGCGTTTTGCTTTTCCAGATGCTCCCTCAGGAAATGTGAACAGGCTCGTCTGCACAAGATTAGCTTGTTTGTCTGCTAATCGGCTAAATCAGACTTGTCATATTAAGGCCTACCAGGATTTCGAAACTAGTTTATTTGTAGACTCGATGCTGATCATATTGTGTTGAGGGATTGCATCTGTTGAGATATTTGGGGAACAGCTAACTTCCCTCCTTTGTTTCTCCTTTTTTATAGACGGTTTTTGGGCGGATTGGTTACTCTTACAATTGCGTAAAGTTGGTCCTTTCGCTGTGTTTAGTGACTGATGTTGTTTATTTGCAGTAGATTCTTTAGCGATTTCCTATGAAAAGTAGAAGTCAGAATCTTCCCCATAAGTTCTTCGGTTTTCCTGCGGAGATGCTTTTATTGGTCTGGGGGTGGATGATACTTCACCCTAATCCACAATATATTGTGTTTCACAGTTTCCTCTCAGACCTGCTCAGGGTTTCAGTGTGAGAAGTTTGAATCTGAGGTGATTATGGCTTTTTCAGAGTTGAGAAGTTATTCACCGCTGTTCTTGGAAACAAGGTTATTTGATAAGAAAAAAAACACCTTTTATGATTTGAAAATTTGTGTGAAGTGCTTCTCTGCATTTGAAATATACGTGTTATGAGTATTCATTGTACCCAGAGGAGTTCAAGTCAAGTCACCTTTATTTATACTTTACAGAGATAACAGGAAAATAATGCAACAAAGTTTGTTTCCAGAAGAAAGTAGAGTCACAGTCCAGCTTAAGTAAGTTCAGTGATGGTTCATTTTTGATGTAAAAAAGTTGTTAATTTAGATTTGTACTGTACTGTATTGCTCAGTGGAAACAAGTCATAAGATTATTCAATAACTGCACTTTTTATTATCATCACTTCGTCTCCTGCTTCTGCTCTTTCCTTGCTGTCTCAGTTTAACTCTATAGAAGACTTGTCTCTTCTGGCTGTGATTCTCCGTCTGGGTCAGATCCAATATTTCTAATAGTTCTGACACATTTTGGATTTCGGCACAATCTAATTCTAGTGGATCAGTCATGTCATGTCAGTCATGAGATTATTAATGGCACACAGTAAGAGTTTAGAGCTATAAAATGAATGTGAACAGCAGCTCAGATTATTTGGTAATTGATTTGATGAGTTCATATTGCTTTTTGGAAAAGTTTGAGATCATTTGGTATTGGATTGATAGGATTTCAGGTTATTTGGTATTGGATAAATGGTAATTATTTGAGTTCCTATAGAGATCACTGATGTTTGCCTCTTGAAAAGTTAAAGGTCATTTGATATTCACATTTGTTGATTTTCGTATCTCTGACGTTTGCTTCTCGGAAAGGTTTAAGATAATTTGGTATTGGGATTGATGAGAATTATTTGAGTTCATATTGAGATTTTCTCATCTTTTTCTCAGCATAAAAGTCTCCATTGGCTCTCTATTGAATCTCAGAGAAACGTGTGAGATATTGCAGAAATCTCATTTGCATTATTTTCTCTCCCAAAGGCACTTTTAACAAACTTCACCCCAATTTAATGCATCCGAACAGGGAAGCAGCTGCATTTGTGGCACAAATTCAAGCTCCAAATTGGGTCTGTGCTGGCCGCTTTCCTCAATGACACCAGATCTCGTTAGAAATCTCCCTGTAAGCTCATTAAACAAAACGCTGGCGCTGTGTGACATGCAGTCATTGACTGAGAGAGTGACCAGAGCTTAGACTCGTTCAGGCATTCCTAAGTGAAGCCGCAGACAAACGGATGCTCTGTGAAGCACTTTTGATTTGTTCAGCAAAGTCTCTTCTTTTTAGTCCGAGGGTCAAAACTCCTGCTGGGTTAAATGGCTTCTATAAGCGCATGCTTTAAGTGACTAACTAAAAATAACGCTGCGTCTCCAGATGTAATTGCGGTGGAGAGGCTAATGGTGTGGCTAGCCCCCCTGTCGAGCCCAGCAGAAAGACCTTTCTCTCGCTGATAAGTTTTAAGACCCGAGGATTCGATTTCGACCGACAAGAGCTCTGGCTGAAAGCTTGAGCCAAACACCGGCCTGCTGTTTTCAATTCACAACAACTCCGATCGATTTTGTTTACCTGAGTATTAGCTCACACTTTCACAATCCCTACATTTCTTTTAGCTTTTATAAATCCTGTGAATTCTTTCTTCTCCTGTTCCTGGTCCAGGGCTTTTTTCAGGTTCCATGAAGCAGACGGATCCATGAATTCCTCATCGCTAAATCTGTTAGCTGATCAATAATTCAGTCTCGATCCAATCTCACCTGCGTCTCCGCGGCCCTCACATCAACAAGGCAGACGTCCTTGAGCCGGGCACGTGCGCAAGCGCATTAGAGCGTGTTTTTGTGTCTGCTGACTCCCGTTCCCCGTAGGCTCGCTGGTTTATCAAAAGGAGCGATCTCGTTACCAGGTACGGGACGTGTGGAGGCGCCAATCTAACCATTGTGATTAGTTGAGGGGGGTCCGGACCCCTGCTGACGGCAACCGTCTCATCTCTTTCCAGGACCGAGCGGGGAGTTGTTTCCTCCAGTGATGACCGCGCCGAGTCACGGTCGCAGGACAAGGGCACGGATACGTCCGCTTCATATCAAACCAGCGCTCTCTTCTCATCTGCATCCACATGCCCAGTGGTTTTATCAAAAGCCAGGCGTGTTTTTTTTTTATTTACTTCCTCCAGTCCAGCTTTCTGAATGTCCTCTGTGTCATTCACTCTCGAAAACAAGCGCTGTTCTCCACCTGAACGGTACACTTTATCTTATCGTTAGCAGAAGCCTCTTTCTCTGTCTCTCTTAGAGGCCAATAAAGGAAGGCTTGTTGAGGCTTAACTGTAGACGGTTTGGCCAATACTAACTACACACACTCTTTGTACAACATCCGCCTGCTGACTCCATTAGAGACCTCATACTGACGATGCCCATCTCTGCTTTTAGTTTACTCAAAAATGAGAAAAGTAAAGCTCTTGAAATCTTTCTCCATTTTATTAGTCGTGCTGCTATGAAAAGAATCACAACTTTAATATTTAAAGGGTTAATTCACCCAAAAATGAAAATGATGTAATTAATGACTCGCCCTCATGTCGTCCCAAGCCCGTCAGACCTCCGTTCATCTTCGGAACACAGTTTAAGATATTTTAGATTTAGTCCGAGAGTTTTCTGTCCCTCCATTGTAAATGTATGTCCGGTATACTGTCCTTGTCCAGAAAGGAAATAAAGACATCATCAAAGTAGTCCATGTGACATCAGTGGGTTAGTTAGAATGTTTTGAAGCATCGAAAATACATTTTGGTCCAAAAATAACAAAAACTAGGACTTTATTCAGCATTGTATTGTCTACCGGTTTTTATGTGGATTAAGTTAGCAAATCTAACTTTTTTTCCTTGAATTTTCCTTTTTTTTTTTTTTTTTAAATCTTAAT
This sequence comes from Rhinichthys osculus, assembly GCA_029959095.1. Lineage (NCBI taxonomy): Eukaryota > Metazoa > Chordata > Actinopteri > Cypriniformes > Leuciscidae > Rhinichthys > Rhinichthys osculus. The sequence goes on from JARWKJ010000025.1 coordinate 5,920,881, forward strand.
TATAATTTTTTTTCGGACTTTTGTCACTTTTGGTAGCACATTCATATTGATCATCACGATTCAAACTCGTGTAGGTTTTTCATGAGTGAGACTTTAGCAATAGATGTTTCATCATTGATTATGTTTATCGTGAGGCCAGCATATCTAAACACATTCAAAACAGGGTTTTCCCCAGAAATGCCATAGAAGAACCATTTTTGGTTCCCCAAAGAACCCTTCAGTGAACATTCTTAAAATAACTTTTTTATTTCTTTAGTGCGAAGACTATTTTAATAACCTAAAGAACCCTTTTCCACTATAAAGAGCATTTTGTGTAATGGAAAGATTCCATGGATGTTAAAGGTTCTTTAAAGAACCATCAATAAAGAACCTGTCATTTGAACAGTGTAAAGTGATTTGAGTTTGACATGCAAAATAAATTGTATTTTAGCGATCAGGCTTTTGATTCGACCCTGAATTTAACAAAATTGATTATTTATTTTTTACCTGAACAAAAAATGCTAAATAAAATGTTTTAGACTCTAAATACTAAATAAAATATTTTAAAATAAGTTGCATACTGTTAGGAGTATGCACTGCATTAGATGAAAAAAATTCTTATCCACTGTTAATAATAACGTTTCTTTAAGTATGTGCAGTATATCACACAACCTAGCATCTAGCAGAGTTTTATCACTGGTAGAATATCAAATATTTCAATGCAAGCATTTCAGTCAAATATACTTTATGCAGAATGTCAAACCTGGGGAAAAATCAACTCGCGGCGACAGTTTAAAAGAAGCCCAGTTACGCTGGAAACCCTTGGACTTGGGAATCCTGTAGTAAAGTGTTCTTCGGATACACAGGTATTTTCCACCTAGTTTGTTCTACTGATGCCATTTGATGTGGTGCTTTTAGCATACTTCATAGTAGGGATGTTGGCAGGTTTATAGTACAATGTTTCGGAGGTTTTGAGGTGGATCTTTTGTCGTTGTTTGAGAGCACAGTATTTCCTTTACTCGTCACGTCGCCTCCGATAAGGACTCTTGGGAACAGAGACAATTTGTTACAAATTTAACAATTGCTTTTAAAGGACAAGCCATCGCCTCCAGTTGTCATGACCCATTTGGCACGATAATCAGCGCTTTAATTAACAAAGTCAGTTTGGAATATCAATTAGACTGGTTTTTGTCAGCGTACGTGTCCTACTCCTTCCTGAAATAGCGATTTGTGTTGCGTTCCTGGCTGGTGATAATTTGTAGCTGTGGGCCAATAAATCCGATTATTTCTTCTCATGTTAATGCAGTGAACACGCCTCTCTCGTTTACAACAATATTGCCTCTCTAATGAGAGGTGAGGGGGGAAGTCTGCCTGAATCCCGGCTTGTTTTCGCTCTCGTTGCATTTGCAATGAATTTCTGCCGTGAGGAACGCAGGGATGTGAGCTAGTAGGAATGCCAAGCATCTCTATGAAAACACCTCAACCTAGTCTGGCATCTCTGTCTCTCCTGTCATCCTTAGTACATGTTAGGTCTGTTTCACACTACACCGCTATGACACATGCCCGGACTGTGTTCCTCAGGAAAACATTTGTTTTCGTCGCTTGTATGTAGGCGCACACAGAATCTGGACCTGGGAGAATTGGAACAGCTGTCATTCAAGAATTTCTGCAATTCCCAATTCCCTTATTAAATATTTTGGATAATTTGAAATGTTAAGCTAAGTGCTTTTTCTTGCTGAAAGTTTTTAGAAAGTTTATTGGCAAATAAAATATAATAATACATCATCGTAATGCAAGTTTGTCAAATTTACATATACATTTTTAAAATCTTTGTACAGGTTTTTTTAAAAAAAACTTTTTATTATTCATTTTCATTATTGTCATAATTCGAAAATTGTAATTAAGAAAACCTGATTTATTTGATCTAATTTTTCAGATTTTTTTACTTAATTTATTTACTTTTTTGTCACCTTTGGTAGCACATTCATATTTGCCATCAAGGATGCAAACTTGTGTGACTTTTTAGCAATGGATGTTTTGTCATTGATTATGTTTATTATGAGGTCAGTCTCCATATCTAAACATATTCATTGCAAATGTAAAAAATGAAAAGGGTTGTATATTTTTGGAAGTTTCTATTTTGAGAAACCATAAAAAGTAAATTGTGCATCTTAAGCACAAATCATGCAAAATTACTTTTTTTTTCTCCTTTTTTTTAAGCTGGTCGAGCTAATTTGGATTCGTGTTCTTGAGTAAACAAACAATCAAAAGACTCTTTTAAATGGAAGGCAGGGCTTCCATTCCTACAGCCGCCATTTTGAGCATTATGATGTTGCAATTAAAAATGGAATTGGCTCTTGTTTGACAACAGGAGGTTTCCGTCATGGCACCATCTAGTCTCAGATTGTGCGGTGTTCCTTATTTGTTCCTTTGCATAAAGGTGAAGAGCATAAAACTAAAAAACACAAGTGTCATGCTTCTCCAGACAGCCTTTTCTTGCCTGAACTTTGTGAAACTGGTGGTTTCTCGACTTCCTCATTTTCCAATGTTCTATGTCTACATTGTACATCCATCACTTCTTCAAAAGAGCAACATAATATGTTTATTTTTTGTGAATTCTCCTTTAAATCTGCTCCTTTAATGCTCCGAACAGGCCCGACTCACCCTAAACAACCCAAACCGTGGGAGAGCTGAGTCATTATTGGGCATCTGTGAATTGAATGTGTTCTGAAGGAGCATAATGATCAAATGCTGATTCATTCAGAGAATGAAATAGTTGGACGCTGAAGTTAATTATGGCCGGCTGTTAGATGCCGCTGCAGAAATTACAAACGGATGGTATAATGGCCTTTGTGCTAAAATTAAGATCTCAGGAGGGGAAAATGCATTTAAATATAAAGACATTTAAAACAGGCGTAAGGCCATAGTATCAAAAGCAAAATTTAAGGGTGAAGTGTGTGATTTTTATTTTTATTTTTTATATTTTTTTTTTTGTAGCAGCATCAAATGTACTTAAAAATGACGTAACAAATGACAAGTTTTAAACACTCAGACTGCATGATGACAACATGGCGAATGTAGTCCATTCAGATTACATTCATACTATATAGAACATGCTTTTTTAGCAGTCGTTAAGATATAACTTATTCAAAATAAGTACCTACTCAAGAGAGTATGCGATTTCGGACGCAGCCTCAGTCTTCCACTGTTTGATCAAACAAGAAGCCTCGCTCAAAACTCACGCCAACGTTTAACATCCGCCACAGTCATACTGCTTAAACAAACAGCTTCTTGAATTACATCTAACTGAAATCTCAGGTCGTTCATGTTTACTAATTACCTCTCATAGCACCTGTTGAAACATGTTTTTGTCATTGTTTTTGACGATTCACTTTTTTTTTTTGCATCCGCAATACAATGCTTAATGTTCCCTTTCGGATGTTGTAACAACATTTTGGAGTTTTCTACACTTTAAAAAGTGTTGTAAATAAAACCAATTATGAAAAATAAATAAAGAAAATACCTTTTCAGTTTTACTACTCCAAAATGCCATGTTTAATTCAAGGTGTTACTTGCCATTTACTTCTAATTGTTTGTGAAATGTGCTATTATTTTTTTGAGTGAAAATCGTTTTTTGACTGTTTGGTATTTGATATATATTTGCTTACTGGGATGCATTTGCGATAGATTGAACCTTTTCTTTTTTTTATATCAAATCCGTGACATGAATCTCTCAGTATTTCAAGGTGAAGTGTGTATTTGGCACTGCAAAAACAATGACTGTTTCTAAACAGGTTTCCCAAACCTCTCTCATTGGTTGGACAGATAGCCCCGCCCTAAATTCACGCGATTGGGTGTGTTGAAGCAATGTTTTTAAGGTGCCACAGCTTACTTGTAGTTGTTTCTACACATTTAAATGGTATTTTAGTATTTTGCCATCCAAAAAATGTCACACTTCACCTTTAACTTGCCAAATGATTTCGCTGCAAATCCTGAAGCGGCTCCGAGACGAGCAGATCTTTAGCTGTTTGTCTCCAGACGCAGGAGAACGTGTGCGCTGTACTGGGATTACATGCCATCAGTCATGGCAACATTTCGACAGGCTGCCAGAGACGGCCGCTGCCACCTGCCACAAAGTTAAAACTTCCAAATCCCTCTGAAGAAAAGCACGAGTACAATGTGTTTAGCTTGTGCAGAAATCATTTCAGTCAGGACAAGAATCACTTTTCCAGACGCCTGGGCGCTGAACCATGTCGACAGGCCCTGACATTTCTATATGTTTTTATAATACCCTCGACAGGATTAGAGTGCTGCGTTTTTTTTCTGCCGCCTTACATGCGGCACCACATCTGTGACGTGAGCGTTTCCGTTTTAATTAACGATGCCCCAGTTTAGACAGTTTTGTTGACTTCTAGAGGTATTATCACCTCGAATGGGTCTCTGTTGAAATGTTGGAATGACATTCAATTCTTGGTTATCAGATGTTTTTAATGCATTTATGGTACTTGGATGCTTTCCAGATGTTGAGCAGAGCTCCTTAACTGACATTTTTAATCAGTATTTTTGTCTTGTTTTTTAACTTAAAAATATGTAAAGATCTAAAAACAAGATAATTAACTTGACTAGCGGAATTGCATAAAATATTAAAGACTTGTTTAAAGATTAAATCTAACAAAATGTTTTTAACTTGAGGTTTTTATTTTATTTATTTGATGGTATGTGATGGATAAAAGCTCAATTTGATCATATTTTGACACTAATTTCCCACAAATAACCCTTAGACCGGAAATTTGCATGGCAATTCAAGGTTAAGTGTGTCATTTTGCACCATTAGTTATCTTTTGCTAAGCCCCGCCTTTAATTTTTTTACTGACCAATCCTAACTTAACGTAGCTAAGGGGGCGGAGCTTAGCAAATGTTCATTTGAATAATAATTGTTCCAGCGGGTTTCCCAAAACGTAATCATCAATCAAGGTGTTGTGAAGCTGTTTCTCGTTGATTATATAGAATCAGTCTGGTTTTGTCGCGTCGTCCGCTCTCACTGTAGATGAATTGTAACCGTGACCTCCACAGATGATTTACACAGCAGGACCACTAACCCCCCTCCCTCTGTCTGTCTCTAGAGGTGCTGCCCCATTACCTGAGGGTATCCGTGAGCTTTCCAGACAAACGATTAGTCGCATTAGTCTCGTGGCACGGCGGATCTTACACTGACTCGGGGATATCAGAGTATTTCCTGCACTGCTTAATGAGGTGTGCCTTATATGTGTGTGTGTGTGTTTGGACACTTCACAATGCATTACATTTCTGACATTAAAAATGAATGCCGGCCCTTTATCTCTCTGGTAATATCATGCCGTGAGAGGATGTTGTGTAAACCAGACGCCACGGAGAGAAGTCGTTATGGGACCTTCCCTTAACAATAACAAAAAAACATACAAAAATTAGATGCTTGAAACCAACGTGACATTTTCATTTTCAGGTTGACTTTATAGTATGCAAGTTTAGGATTAGTGCATCCCCAATCATGGACAGATTATATACTATTTGTATGCTTTCTGGGTTAGAATTACTAGGGCTTAAATTTAATCTCAATATTTTTCATTCTTTTGATGATCATCAATTTTCATTCATCTCAATATTTTTGTATTTGTTCTGAAAAAATGCTTAACAGAGTGTTTTTGGTTACATGCAATAACACAGTAAAATGTAAAACAACACACATCACATTTTCCTCTAAATGAACAGAATGATCCTATTTATTAATATTATGATATTTAATCATTTTTATTTATGCCTGTGTACAGTAATAAACGGTAATATTTTCCTACAAATATTTTTAATATAACACTGTGAAGCTATATAGCATTTATATATATATATATATATATATATATATATTTTTTTTTTTTGTGAATTTTTTTTCTTTTTCTTTTTTTTCTTTTTTTTTTAATTAGGGCTGCATGATATTTAGGAAAAAACGGACATTGCGAAATTTTGTTTTACTGCGATATATATTGCAATATGGGCGAAAAAATACAGAAAGTACACCAGATCCCTTTCATAGCTGTAGGATTAATAATTCTAGAATGATTGGGGTGATTTTGTTGGGGATTGCATCTGCATAAAATATTAATAATAATAATAAAAAGAGCCAAAACATTACTTTTCTCTGAAAACTTTATTCATTTTAAATGTGAAATCGTTTTAGGGCTGAAAAATGTGGGAAATATTTTAAATATTGGGATGTTCATACATCGGTTTCAGAGTAAATGCACTGTGTGTTCATTTACACATATTCAGCTCAGAACGGCTTGATTCACAGTAAATGAGACTCTATACACTGTATCATCAAATAGTCATGCGGATATCAATTTTATTTCAATGTATTGTGTTAATAAGAATAATATGAATCCAACCTGCACAGTACACACTTTTCATACTTGGTAGAAGTATGCGAAATGTGATTCAGCCACTGTGTGTGTGTTGAGCTGTAATTAGTTTTTAGTTGCTTCGAGATTGATGGAATCGCCGTCCGTAGACAACAGACATGTCCTCGAGTGCTGTGATTTCACATTATCATCGGCTTCTAATCTTCTCAATTAAAGATATCAAAACAAAGTTTCTGCTCTGTGTCGCTGGCCTTCGCTCTCTCTTCGCCAGTCTCTGGCATCTCTGTGCGTCTTCAGAGCTCTGGCTGAACAGGCAGGTTAGTAATCAGGTCAAAGTCTTCAGCTGTGATTCAATGCGAACGGACAGCCGCCTGGTTCTTCACCGTCTACGTCCTCTTCTGGGAGATGCTGGCGTACCGTTATCTGACCGCTTCTATTTGTCAAACGCCCCCAGATCTCACCTGCCACCTGAGCCCCTTCAACGCTTGAACAATACAGGTCGGCTGATGCTAGTGTGTGTTTGGGGGAAGGTGTGTCATCTCGTTTCTTGCACATAATTGAGAAAGCGAAGCAGCGATTTCGGCAATCCTATAAGATCATTACGAATCACACTGTGCCGCATGGATCTAATAAACTTGTGTACGACATGTAGACTGTATGATGACACCTATTGAATTGTTGGCTACGACGCAAGTTAGTATAGAAGAATAAAAACGTCATCAGCATGCGCTCGTGGTAAACGTATAGAGCAAGATGAATCGCACTTTGGCAATTGTGGTTTTTATGTGTGCTGAAAAAAAGAGGAGGAAGTGAAAGAGGAGAATATGGACAGTCATCGCTAGGGAAAAGAGGTCACTTTTGTAAATGGAGCTTGAGGTAAGTAGTTTAACGTTTTGGCGTCATGTCGCGTTGATCAATACGCCATTTCATGTTGCATTTTTATTGGCTAGACAGTAGACGCAGGAGCCACGAGCACAGAAATCACCACGATTGGGCATCTTCAGCCCAAAATCATACAAGTGTATGGGCATTAGACCCCGTTTTGAGGTTGTAGAAAGAGTGTTGAGTTTGTAAAATCAAATTGGTGGTGTCTCTCAATCAGTTCCTTAGTTCAAATACTTGTTTGTCCAATTGAATACATCTATTCTAGTGTTTAAAGTTTAAGTGCCCTTAAATGTTTCATAGGCTATTCGTTTCAGGATTCTGAAGGTGTCATACATGTCATCCTCTCCATTTCACATTTATCCTGGAGGCATTTTCAGGTTCACACAATCCCCCTTTTTTTTCTCCATGTGATACTTTCTACAGCATGTGTAGAACTGTGTCGTTGAGGTCTCATTTTTACACCTCCTTTTGTCTGTGACCGTATGTTGGATCTCACCGTTTTCCAATTTACCGTGTGGGTTTTGGAGCAAAGTTTGACTAGATTGGAATCCAAAAAGGTCTGTGGGGAAGGAGAACACCCAGTCATCATCGCTTTAGGTCGGCCATTGTCGCCTGAAAACCCACATTTCTCGTTTATTTCTCGCTCGCTCCTGCTATTGTGCGTTTTCTCATCTTTGGGTTTGTATCTGGCTGGAAATTGATAAGCTAGAATCCCTGACAATCCAAAAGGCTTTGTGTGTGTGTGTGTGTGTGTGTGTGTATGTGAGGAGGGGATACGAGCAGCGTTTTTGTTTATCTTGCTCGCCTTTTCCAGATGGCGCTCAGCAGAAAGAATCCACTTCTTGACATGCTCTCTTTCTCTCCCTCATTATTGGCCGGCTGTGGGCTCTTGCAGAAAACCGGGCGAGTTTTCGGGGCCAGACTTCGACGCCGAGAGGGGTGAAGGTGTTTCTCGCCAAGAGGAGTAAAAGCACAGGATGTTTGGGTTTAAATGTGTCTATAAACATTCAACCTCTTTATTTTCACTCGAGTGACTTGCGATCCATTACCAGTAATGGATATTTCCACGTTTTATTACATCAGTGATGCCGCAATCCTTTCACAACAATCTTGAACCAATAAATCAATATCCTGATTTATTCAAAACAACCCAGAGTCATTTGTGTCATAAGTGTGCAGGCATTTGTTGTGTGTGTTGTTTAGAAACCGCAGCTTTCACGCGAGAGGCCTGTACTTCATGATTCCTCCTAGCGGATGTATATTTCGAACAAACACCGTAGCCTACAGCAAATCTCCTTCACCATTGGCGGTAATCACGGTCTATTTTTGAACAATGCTGTAGAGCAGACATGCTCCTGGAAATATACCTTCCTGCAGAGTTCAGATCTGGCTGTAATCAAACACACCTGAACTCGGTAATCAACGGCGGCGTCTCAATTTGCATACTTGCACAAAAAGTAAGTAGATACTTTTGAGTATGCTGGAAGACCGTAGGCTACACCAGTAGGGTGACCACCTGGCTATTACTCTGTTGCAGGTCAGCTGACCTGATTTTGCGGGACAATGCGGGACACGAGGGAGATAACTTACTATTATTATACTAGGTGAATAAATATTGATTTTATATTAGATGTCTTTTTGCAGTGATGTTAACATGCTTTAAATTGCTAATAGGCTTTATAAAAATGTTAATGACGGCGCTGACCGGCGCTGTGAACGTCACTAATAAAATAAAACTCATTTTAACAGCACGGGGCTAATAAATCTAAATAATTAAGTGAAAATAAAAATCCAATCGCTAAAAAGCACATTTCCAAATAAGCACATAAGTTCCATTAGGGAAGACTAGAAAGATTAAAGGGATAGTTCACCCCAAAAATGAAAATTCTGTCAGTAATTACTCTCCCTTATGTCGTTCCAACCCCGTAAGACTTTCGTTCATCTTCGGAACACAAATTAAGATATCATGTAGAAAAGGGAATCCAAGGCACTCTTCTTTAGAAAATTAAAAAGCCTTTATTAAACTGGCTCTATCATGATAGAAAAAATTTATTAAAACATGTGGGGGAAAATACAACCCACGCGTAGCGGCACAACCAGCCTTCTTCAGGGTATATTAAAACATGTGGGGGAAAATACAACCAACAAATTTAATCAAATTTTAAATTTGATTAAAATTTAATCAACAAATTAAGATATTGTTGATTAAATCTGAGAGCTGGATCACTCCCCATAGGCTTCTTAAGGGATCGAAACTGACCGGCCCAAAAGTTATGAAAGACATCGTTAAAATAATCAAAGTGACTACAGTGGCTCAATCTTAAGTTTATCAAGCGACGAGAATAGTTCTTGTGCGCAAAAAACAAACAAAAAGAACGACTTTATTCAACTACTCTGTAAGGCCGTGATATTTCACGTAGTGAAATTACGCAAAGGTTGTACCTAGGTTGTACGTCACGCATCACACACATGACCAGCGTCGGCCAATAGTGAGCCTACGTGTGACCTGCAACCTAGAAGCTTTGCGTAGTTTCACTACGTGAAATATCACGGCCTTACAGAGTAGTTGAATAAAGTCGTTCTTTTTGTTTGTTTTTTGCAAAATGCGGGACAGGTGGTCACCCTGTACACCAGTATTTGGCCACAGTGTCCGTTGAATTTATCTTATTGTTTCCATTTGTATGTGAACAGAAGTATTAGCTAAATGGCCTCATCACAAATTGTTTCCGCTTGCATGTGAAGTTAGCGTTAGCATTAGCTAGAGGACCTTATCAGATAATTCAGAGGCTGTATCCTTTGAAGGACACAAACTTCAAAGACCACACCCTCGAAGTGTACGAAGGTGCGAAAGTGGACAAAAGAGACTGATTTAAACACCAGGTGTAAACCGGAATGTCTCCCTCGTCTACTTGTGATCCAATCGACCAAATCTTCGTATCTACTTTGTATTCAAATCTTTCGTATCTTAATACCAGCTGTAAACAGGACCTGGGTGACGTTATCGCGTATTCTTTCCGCTTGATGTGAATGTTAACATTAACGAAACAACCATATTGCATATTCGTTCTGTTTGCATGTGAATGTTAGCACTAGTTAAACAACTGTATTGCATATTGTTTCCAGTTGCATTTGAACGGTAGCATTAGCTAAATAACCTTATCGCACGTTTCCATTTGGATGTGAACGTTAACTTTAGTACCAAGACCTTGTGTATATTGTCTCCATTTGCATGTAAACATTAATAGTATAAGTTAAATGACATTATCGCATATTGTTTCTTTTTGCACTTGAAGGTTTGCATTAGTTAAACTCATTACCATAAAATTCTATTTTACTTTGCATTTAGGTTTGTATATATTAACAACTTGCATGTGCAGCCTTGGTGTTTAGCTAACTTCATTAGCATAAAATGAATTTAGAACTGAATTTAAACCACCATATATACTATATACTGCAGAAAAGGTAAGAGTTGTGTACTGTTATGAACATAGCATTGTTATTATACTATTTATGGCAAATATGATGCAAATTGGCCCGCAGCGCTACTTTCCTGCAGAGTTTAGTTGTAGCTCTAATCAAACACCTGTCCTAATCAAGGTCTTGCGGTTCTAATTGAAAACGACAGGAAAGTGTGTTCATACAGGGCCAGAACTCATTTTTAGCATGCTAGAGGCAGGGAGCAAATAGGGATGTGCTAGATTTGTTTTGAGAGAGTTCTGTGACGTAGCATGGACTCTACTGTGCATCTGCCCTGTGTTTCTCAGCAGAAAGGTTGTGCACTTCTGCTCCAGAGCGTAATGCCTCGGTCGCAGGGCATCGAACTGCCTTCATAGGTCTCTGTGTGTGCTCATCCTTGTCTCTTCCTTTGCTTTGTCCATTTATTGGCTGTCTAACTAGCCGTCCTGCAGGTCATCAGGTGCTATTTGGCTGTTCTGATCGAACAGGTGTTGGACTCGCTGATTTTTCTGGGTTCTGTATTGATAGACGATCGATGGGTCCGTCAGATAAGGACAAGCGTGTCACAGGCCACCGATCCAACGCTTATCTTCTCGTTCCACCAGTAGCGCAGTTCTAATGAGTGGTAGAAACCCTCAAAACCATTATTGAGCTCTTTGGCTGCCGATATGTTGACTCTGTTGGGATGTTTGTTTGTCTCGGGGGATTGTGTTTTTGTGGTTGCACTGACTGAGAGGGTGTTATGTCATTTTCAAAGTAAGCTAGTTGGTAACCATCTTGGTAATTCCCCTCATGAGATGTATTTATAGGCCTATAAAGTATATCCATCTCAGGTTTGCGTATTCGTGGGAAAGACCAGGATTATGCTCGGAATGGCATGCTATATACATGATCATACGTCATTTTCAATTACATTGCCATCATACACAATCTAATGTGCAACTATATATATATATATATATATGCTAGTTACTAAATACTGTTGTATTATATACCATATATGTATCTATGTATGTATGTGTATATATATATATAATACAACACAGTATTTAGGAACTAGTTTGCTTGCATTCCATTCTAAACAATGGTCTGGTTATGCTTTGTGGCTAATAAACCAATTGGCTCTTCTGCTTTTCTACAGCCACCATGTTGAGTGTTTCTCTCATTAATTTTTCATTGAATGGTCTGTTTCCTCTTCATACTCTCCCCAGCTGTGAAGAGACTTTGGTTTGTTCATGTCACCATAGAGTTAGCAGGTGTCCCAGCAGCCCTTATGAATTATCCTTCATGGACCAATGAAGTGTCTGTCAAGCTTTCTCGAGTATACGTTTTCATGCTAAGTCTGTGATGATTTCTATTTCTGCAGGATGCGGCATGTTCAGAGTCATTTAGGCAGATGGAAGATTTTATTGAACAAAAGCTCCTGACATCTACAGGTTGCCCGCATCTTGATGGAGGAATGCGTTCTGTGAGCGTAGCGAATCAAAACACCAGGTTAGTATTCAGGTTTGTTGAGTGCAGGCTGGTAAACCACAGGAAACTCTCTGAGATCTTGCATTTACTTGTAGCGTCAGTGTATTATAGTGTCTGGGCGGAAAAGTCACTTGGCACGAGGCTTTCATATCCCTTCAAACGGTCTCTCGCTCTCTCTCTCTCTCTCTCTCTCTCGGATGCCCTTTACTACCCCTCACTAGTTCACCGTCAGAAATCCTCTCAGATTTACTCTGAGGGCAGCGGCTCACAGATATACACACTGAAGAAATTTCATTCAGAATCGAGAGAAGAGAAAGACGCATCTTCTCTTAAGTAAACGATAACTCTTTGGCTCGTGTTCTTGTTTCGTTTCAGCCACTGTCCTTTATAAATATTCATACACTTGCATAATTCACAGACCCCAAACTGTGAATCCGCGAATTCACTCAAAACTCCAGTGAGTAGGAAGGTTTGATCCCTTTTTCACTTGCCTTTCGCACCTTCTAATTTCTCTCTCTCTCTCACTTTTATTTTAGTATGGAATCTCCTGTGGATTTCCACTCTATCTGAATGTTTGCCTGCAGACCGCATTATGTTTTTCCCTCTGTATAATTTTCTTCATCACATTACAGACTCCTCTTTGTCTTCCTCGCATCATTTATCACATTTGAGTGAGAAACTCATGGTTGAGATTACACTGCAAAAATCATTTTCTTAATCAGTATTTTTGTCTTGTTTTTCAGTAAAAATATCTAATCATCCTTAGAAGATAAATTGACTTGTTTTTGGAGAATTTATATTGAATTTAATTTAACTTTTCTCATCGAACTGGAATTAACAAATCTGATAAATATGTAGTGAGGTGTTATGTTAAATACAAAATCAAAAAGAATGACAATAGTTAGCATAAGAAAATCAGTGAATAATTTAATATGTATTCTCTGAAAACAAGAAATACTGATTTAGAATTTTTCCTTCCAAAACAAGTACACTACCATTCAAAAGTTTGGGGTCGGTAAGATTTTTTTAAACGTCATTGAAAGAAGTCTCTTTATTTGATCAAAAATACATTTAAAAACAAATAATGTGTGAAATATTACTACAATGTAATTTATTCCTGTGGTCAAAGCTGAACTTTCAGCATCATTACTCCAGTCTTCAGTGTCACATGATCCTTCAGAAATCACTCTAATATGATGATTTGCTGATCAAGAAACGTACAATTGTGTTATTCAATGTTTGTGTGAAAACCCAGTTTTTTTTTAATGAATAGAAAGTTCAAAAGAAGAGCATTTATTTTATAAGTGGTTACTTTCACGTTTTATCAGTTTAATGCATCTTTACTGAATAAAGTTTTTTTTCCCTAAACATTTAAATGGTAGTTAATATTGTGATGCATATTGTTAACATGGTATAGAATTACTTGTACGCTAACATTATGTTCATACTGCCCACCCCTGTGTTCAGATGTTCTTTAGACGGCTTGACGCTTGTAGATAAGGGGACAGATTGAAACTGTATTTGTTTTAGCATTTGCATTGGCAGCTTTTAATACCATGTGAGCCTTGAGTGATTTTAAACAGGCTGCTGTTAGCTGATTGATAACGTTTAGCGTGACATGGCTGCGGTTCCACTGGGGCTGCAAATGAAAGGATGAAGCAATACTGCACATCACTGAAATCCAGCACTGGGCCCAATACCGAGCCCTGGGGGACGCCGTAATGGCTGCATGTACCACAGATTTCTCTCTCTTGCACTGCTGAAGCTAATGGGGCGGCGTTCGGGAGAATGTCCGAATCTCACATTACTCACAATCTGCCTCTCTAATGGCTTTTCATCGTTTGAAATCGTTTTCAGTGCTAAAACAAGCTCTCGGCAGCTCGTCGATTAGGGGATCAACGGACGTGTAATGAATGTTTGCGTTATTGTTTTTTTTATGGAAACATTGCTATCTGAAACCATGCTTGCTCGCCCGTGCTCTTTGAGGCAAAGGGTCAGTTCACTAAGCAGTTTAGTTCAAGAAGTTTAACCAGTTTAATCCAGTTAAACCAAGCGCTGGTTAAACTGTTGGATCATGCATTCATATTGCATTTTGCACATATGTGTTTTTTTTTTGTAACTTTAACCGTTTCGCGTAATTCGTTTAAGTGAATCTGGTGTTGATGTTGTTATTAGCAGGTGAAGTTCATTCTTAGTGAATCCCTCCCCTAAAGATTTAAAGCGCCATATTGCTTTTGCTCTTTTCATTCTCTAATTTTGCATGATGCGTTGACGCTCTGGGAATGACTTGTGGACAGATGCGGTCCAGCTTTGCTCCTTGTTGACGGACTCCCGCTGGTTTTGGCTCGGGTACCAGTGTGGGAATCATCACATCCAACACCTGTTCCTCTGCTAAGCACCTTCTTGTCTTTCTGAATGATTTGCTCTCTCAGGGAATTTTCTGAGAGGCCTTATCTGTTTTCTTCCTCGTCTCTTTTTTTCTCTCTCCCTCAATCTCTCCTTTTTCGCTTAAGCTCATTAAATGTTTCCGAGAGAATAGGAAATCAATGGCGCATATGGTGTGAGAGAACTTTTTTTTCTTGATTTGTTTTAACCTGTATTTATCTGTTTCCACATTATCTCTCTTTCGTTTGGTTTCTGTCTGTTTGGCAAGATAAAATTACTTGAAGAAAAGTTGCATAAGATAATGAACCTTTTTAGGTGAACTATCCCTTTCAAGACTTCTTTTTGCAAATACGTTTATATGCTGAAAACGAGAAAATATATTTGTACTGGAAAAAGCGAGGCAAATACTGATAAAGAAATTTATTTTTTTCCAGCTTTTCCCACTCCTCCTCTTCTGGGGCGACAGACTGTAAGGTAGGAATATGGTTGATTTCAGATGCGCACTTCATCTTGTTGGCAGACGAGCCGCGGCTTGGCGGCCTGTCCGGTGTTTGTTGTCGAAATGGCTATGCAGCACTTGGTTAGGTTCCCGCACAACCTTTATTCATCCTGACACGCATCAGGCTTCTGGATCGCAGTGGAAAGAGCCGCTGGAAGGGAAACGAGAATGTGTCGGATAGCTTAAAATGTTTATCGCCCCCCCCCCCCCCCCCCTCATTTAATCATCCTTACCGGCTCTCTCTCTCTCTGTCTCGCTGAGCTGTGGGTTTGATTAGTCAGGCTAGTGGAGGATGACAGTATGCTAAACTTTTTTTCTGAAGTAACTGAAATCAGGCTTTTTCCTTAAGATGACATAAAATGCAACTTGACCCTATTTACTTTCTTTTTACTTCATGTCCTTGGTCTTATTGTCCACAATTAATATGTTACTCAAAAAAAAAAAAACGAATTAGAAATGACCATCTCTGCTGCTGAAATAACTTTTTTTCTGTTGATGTATTCTAAGGCTGCACAGGTAGGGAACATAATGTGAACCAATAATATTAAAGCCTGAAATTCCAAGATCCAATCAAATCATGTGTAGGTGGAGCTTTTATAAATTCAAGTCCCGCCCACACAATTTACTTCTGAACAATGCCACATGCAATGTTAATGTCTTGCAAATGCTGTTTCATGTCTTTAAACCCATTTTACTTCTTTAATGTGGTATTTAATTTAATGTTTAAAAACTATATTTTCTAAATCTTTCTTCAACTGTTTTGGGTCATGAAAAATGGCCAGTACATCCTAGAATTAAGCCAGATTTAGAGCATGTTTGCTAAATTACCAAGTAATAATTTTTTGTTTTTGTTTTTTTTGGGAAGAAATGTTTTTGAAAGACTCTCTTATGCTCACCAAGGCTGTATTTATTTGACCAGGAAACATGTATTAAGAAAGCAAATCAAGTCATTTTGACATGTTTCCTTTGTAACTTTAATCCTTTTTTGTCTCTTCTAGCTTGGCTCATATGATGTACTATAACCTGAGTGTGTACACACACACACACACACACACACACACTTTTATGTTTTATGGGCTACTTTCCATAGACGTAATGATTTTTATACTGTACAAATTGTATATTGTCTCCCCTTACACTAACTCTACCCCTAAACCTACCCATCACACAAAACTTTCTGCATCTTTAAATTTCAAAAAACATCACTCAGTATGATTTATAAGCTGTTTTCCTCATGGGGACCAAAAATGTTACCCACAATGACAAGGATTTTGGATATTGCCATCTTTGTGGGGACATTTTGTCCTCATAATGTAGGGTTTACACGGCCACACACATACACACAGCCTTTTACACTGTTCTGGCTGTATTTCAGGCTTCTGCTTCACTATCAGCAGTGGAGCAGCTTCGCTCTCGCTGTTCGGCCAAGCCTTAGAAACAATACGTGCTGTTATTTATTTATTATTTTCAGAAAGAGGCCGTTTGTCGGTGTGTCGGGGGGAGCGAGCGGGTGTGTGTGTGTGTGTTTGTGTCAAGCTGTTGGGCAGGTCCAGGCACAGCCCATTGTGAGGAATAATGGATGCAATGGCCGCTATCGCAAGAGTTATCTCCCTCACACACACATACGCGGCTTGAGGAGCTGGTGATAAATGACTTTGAGACTCGCTGTCTACGATCAATAAACCACTAGCACCAGATGAGTGAGACCGAGCTGCCGCTCTCCTTTTCTACTTTACTTCTCTCCATCTGCTCCGCTTTGGCTCCTTCAGTCACTCTTGTCTCGTCTCATCTCTCCTTCTCTTCCCATCTGGTCTCTCATTATCTGCAATACTTTTCTCATCTCTTATCTCACTTTTGTCTCTCATTATGTGGTCTTTTCTTGTCTCCTTAAGTTAGCTTGTTGTCCTATCTCGTCTCATTATCTTCACATTGTTTATTCTCTCCTTGTCTCTTATTATGCTTTCTTCTTTTCTTATTTGTCTTCTCAGCTCTTCTCTCTTATCATCTTTTTTCTTATAATGTCTGTCTCATATCTTTTGTTTTCTCGTCTCTTTCATTTAACTGATTTTTTGTCTCATATCTTGTTATTGTCTTCCAGTTTTTACATCTCATCTTGTCTTGCCTTTTACTCATCTCATCTCGTCTCGTCTCATTCTCTCTTGTCTCATCTTTTTCTCGTGTATTCGTTTCTCCTCTTGTCATCTTTTTTTCACATTTTGTTTCTCATTTGTCTCATTTCACATTCTCATGCCTTCATCTTGACTCGACTCATTTTTGTCACAGCTCTTCTTTCTGGGCTTTAATATTTAATATTAATATTTAATTTAATATTTTGTGGACTTTTGGTCTCTTTTAACGTCTTTTCTCTTCTCATCATCTCATCTCGTCTCGTCTCGTCTCGTCTCTTCTCTTCTCTTCTCTTCTCTTCTCTTCTCTTCTCTTCTCTTCTCTTCTCTTCTCTTCTCTTCTCTTCTCTTCTCTTCTCTTCTCTTCTCTTCTCCTCTCCTCTCTTCTCATCCTTTTTCTTTGTGCCTTATAATCTCCTTTCTCATTCGTCACTAATTATTTCCTCCTTTTCAAATCTTTTAATGTCTTGTTTCTTCTTTTCTCACTTGTCTCATCTCATTATTTTCTCTTGTTTTCTTGTCTCATCTCATTTTCTCACTCATCTCATCTCAATATTTTCTTTTTTTCACATCTCATCTAGTCTCTTATCGCTTTTCAAGCCTCACCTCTTCTTTTCTCATCTTGTTGCCTCGTCTCACATCTTCATCTCGTCTCTGCTTGTTTTGTCACAGCTCTTCTTTCTTGTCTCGTCTCTCCTTTTTTGTGTGTGTGCAGTTTCTCATCTCGTCTTTTGTGGCTTCTTGTCTCATTTCGAATGCATTCTCATCTCTTCTTTTCTCATATCATCTCTTGTTTCTCACATCTCACCGTGTCTCTCTTCGTTTTGTCACAGCTCTTTCTTTCCAGTCTCATATATGCAGTCATTTCTTTAGTCTTTTCAATGTCTTTTGTGGTATTCTGATCGGATTTTTATGTCTTTTCTCATTTCATCTTTTTCATCTCGTTTCTCACTCTCATTATTTTCTCCTGTTTTCACTTTCCATCTCTTATTTTCTCATCTTGTTGCTTTTCTCTAATCTCGTTTTGTCACAGCTCTTCTTTCTGGTTTCATCTCTTCTTTTTCCCTCCCAGTTTCTCAGCATCTCGTCTTTTGTGGCTTCATATCTCATTTCATGTTTTCTCATCTCAACTTTTCTCATATCATCTTGTATTTCTCATCTTATCTCAACTCTTATTATTTTCTCCTGTTTTCATATCTTTTTTCCCATCTTGTTGCTTTTCTTATGTCTTCATCTGGCCTCTGCTCGCTTTGCCACAGCTTTTCTTTTCCACTCTCATCTTTTCTGGCCTCTCTTCTCCTCTAATCGTCTATCTTCACATGAAGCTCAGTCAGGTCATATAGGTCTTATTTGAAGGGCTCAGGTGATCGCTGGTCAGTCTCACACACACACACACACACACACATGCGCGCACACACACGCACATCATTGTTCAATTACTAACACTCAAATGCACACCGAATGGCTCAGATGCGCTGTGAGAGTGTGTGTGTGAGCGTTTCCATCTGTAGGGATTGATCGTGGAATGAAAGTGTAATGGGAGATGAGCTCTCATCTCAACCCTCACTGGAACAGAACAGAGATTTGGTTACAAACACCAGCCGTATGACGTGCACTCACACACACTCACACACACAGCAGCACGTGTGATCACAAATCTCCAGACAGCGTCACACACCCTCAGAAATCTTCAAAAGAAAATTGTGAATGCTAATCAGATGTTTTTGTCTATTTCTGGCATGTGAATACTCTAATGCTCGGACTAATTAAGCCTTCCATAATAAACCTCCTCCATTCTCTCTCCTCCCTCTCTCTCACTCGCTCTCTCAGTCCAGCTTCCAGAGGACGTGTTGCATTTCATCTCTCATTCTTTTCTCCTCCCATCCCATCTCTTCTCTTCTCGCCTCTTCTCTTCTGATCATCTCCTCCCATCTCTTCTCATCTCTCGGTTTCACATCTCATCTCTTCTCTTCTCAGGGCGGCAGTGGCTCAGTGGTTCATGTGGGTTGTCTACAAACCGGAAGGTTGGTGGTTCAATCCTCGGTTCCACCTGACCAAGTGTCGAGGTGTCCATGAGCAAGACACCTAACCCCAGCTGCTCCCGACGAGCTGGATGGCGCCTTGCATGGCTGCCGTCGCCCGTCGGTGTATGAATGAGTGGGTGAATGTGAGGCAAATTGTAAAGCGCTTTGGTGGCCATTGGGTCTGTGAAAGCGCTATATAAATGCAGTCCATTTACCATTTACCATTCTCTTCTCCTCTGTCATTTTATTGTCTCTTGGTTTTCTCGTCTCATTTTGTCATCCTTCGCATTTCTCATTTTCTCATCTATTCTCAACCTTAATTTTCTCATCTCATCTCTCATCTTGTCTCGATTTCATTTGCCTAAGTTGTTTCTTATTTTTGTCTCTGTTGTCTCTGATCTCAGCTCTTGTTTTCTCATCACATCTCATCTCTTCTCATGTTTTTTTCATCTCTTTTCACCTCTCATTTTGTCAACCCTTCCCATTTCGCGTTTTCTTGTCTCTTCTTAACTCTCATTTTCTCATCTCTTCTCGTGTTCTCATCACTTCTCACCTTGTTTTCTTATCTCTCTAAACTTATCTCGATTTTACTCGTCATGTTTCTCATTTTTGTCTCATTTTGCATTCTTGCTTTTTTTGTCTCATTCTTGTCTCTTCCGGGCTCTTTTTTTACTCATAAATAATAATAATAATAATTCGTTAAATTTATATAGCGCTTTTCTGGGTACTCAAAGCGCTTTACATTGAATGGGGAATCTCCTCAACCACCACCAGTGTGCAGCATCACCTGGATGATGCGACGGCAGCCATATTGCGCCAGAACGCCCACCACACACCAGCTTACTGGTGGAGAGGAGACAGTAATGAAGCCAATTAGTATATGGGGATGATTAGGAGGCCAAGGGGAAAATTTGGCCAGGATGCCGGGGTTACACCCCTACTCTTTTTCGAAGAACATCCTTGGTTTTTTACTGACCACAGAGAGTCAGGACCTCGGTTTAACGTCTCATCCGAAGGACTCATCTCATCTCGCCTCTCAGCTTATCCCGATTTTACTTAGTGTTTCTCATTTTTGTCTCATTTTTCATTCTTGCTTCTTTGTCTCATTCTTGTCTCTTCTGGGCTCTTGCTGTCTCATCCCAACTCATTATTTTCTCATTCTCCTCCCCTCTCATTCCTTCTGTGTGTTTGTTGTATGGCCGTGGTCCACTGCACCTGTTGCTGTCAGTGTAGTGTGTGTGTGTGTGTGAGATGCTCACCTCTGCCAGAACATCAGACCTGCTAGTGAAGAGTGTATTTGTGTCTCGTCTGCCCCCGCCTGTCACACACAATGACCCTCTGCTCTAATGAAGGCAGGGTCAGGATTGTGTGTGTGTGTGTGTGTGTGTGTGTGTGTGTGAGAGAGGTAGGTTGTATGTGTGACTGTGTGTGTGTGTTGAGGGTAGAGAGCAGCTAATTGGTTGAGCTGCCAGCTTCAGCCTCTCGCGTGTTTCACCTCAAAGGAGAAAACGCACACAAGCTATGTTTCCATTCAAAGTTGCTAATTTAACTTATGCACAAAATTGGAATATCACATAAAACATTTGCGAATAAAGCACCGTTTCCATCCTGTGAGCTGGAGAGAACAAAATCGCCACTTCCTGATAAACTGGCGTTAAATATCACTAAGAAAAATGGAAGTTGCTGGAGGAGGGAGAAGCCACTGTATATTTAGAAGCCACTGAATAATAATTTCGTATAAAATAAATTTCGTAGGCGGATGCCTGCTGTTCTGGGAATGCAGTTGTGTTAGACAGTTCTGGGAGGTTATTATACTGAACCACTTTGACGACAGACTTAGCTCAGGCATTTCAGAAGAACCAAAACAGCATTTCAGATGCTGTGCAACGAGATCGGTCCGCTGGTTAGTCCAGTCACGCCGTCTCTTCGCACACTCACATGACTTTTTTTTTATGCACATTGAGGAATTTATTTGGTAAATGTGTTTCCATCATAGTTTATGCGAATGTTTTCTTATCGGATAAAAAGTTTATCCGACTCAATTGAGCGCAAACGTTTTTTTATGCGTTTTTTAGAATTTGTTCATTTTGTCATTTCCATCCAGCGTTTTTATTTTTATGCGATATCCCAAAATGCGAATACAAACAGGTGGATGGAAACAGATACAGAAACAAGCTATTAAGCAGCAAACACACTCAAACTGCTCAGATGAACAAAATAACATTCGCCAGAATTTGACGATTCAAAAGGAGCCAACCAGAGTCACGATTCGGGCCAAAACTCCTGACATTTTGATCTGAAATTATTTCATACTAGAGGTTTTGAAGCGGACTTGACATTTGTCAAAATTTGGTTCTCCTTGAAAAGATTGATATAAACACAATTCGTCTTAAAGGGATAGTTCACTTTGAAATACATTTTTGGTATGTTTTAGCTTACCTCAAGGGCATCCAAGATGTAGGTGTCTTAGTTTCCACAGCAGTTTCAATTTTGATATTTTTAGGTCAAACCGTTCTTGTCTGTCAGTCATATAATGCAGGTCTATGGTCACCACCTCAAAGAGCATGCACAGAGAAGTCCAAAATAAACCTGATTTAATGACTCGTAAATGTAAGTACACATTGATGGCCTAAGACACGAAACGAGCGGTTTGTGTGAGAAAACGAACAGCATTTATATCGTTTTTACCTCTTGTAACCACAGCCACGTCCAAGTGATCTGAGGGCGCGGGCGCTTCGGTCTGCGCAAGCGCCGGAAGTGAAAACTCACCACTTCCGGATGAGTTCGCGTGAGCATACGTAATTGTTTTCTTTTACGACGGTTTAAACATCCCAGATAAGCGCAAATTAGTACCATTTTAATTAGCCGTCTTACCTACAATCTCTGTTCTGTGTAAACAATGAGTGACGTAGACGCGTGAGAGATCACTTCCGGCGCTTTCCGGCGGTTGCGCAGACCGAAGCGCCCGCGCCCTCAGATCACTTGGACGTGGCTGTGGTTACAAGAGGTAAAAACTATATAAATACTGTTCGTTTTCTCACACAAACCGCTCGTTTCGTGTCTTAGGCCATCAATGAGTACTTACATTTACGAGTCATTAAATCATGTTTAATTTGGACTTCTCTGTGCATGCTCTTTGAGGTGGTGACCATAGACCTGCATTATATGACTGACAGACAAGAACGGTTTGACCTAAAAATATCAAAATTGAAACTACTGTGGAAACAAAGACACCTACATTTAGCCCTTGAGGTAAGCTAAAACATACCAAAAATTAATTTCAAAGTGAACTATCCCTTTAAATGTCATCGTTTAATTAAAAGTTCAATTCGTTTGGTTTTGCTGGAAATGGTTGAAATGAAAACAATCCGTCCAATGATATCATAAATAATATGTTATGTATATGTTTTCTGCTCCCGGTCATATTATAGTAAAGAATAGTTTTCATCTGAATAAATAGCTCTTTTTGCGTATACATCCACTAAAAGTGCCATTTTTCCCTCTTTCTCTCCATGTGTACATGTAAAGTGTTGGTGGTAAATCCGACACAACAAATGCATGAATAAAACAGTGAAACTGGCATGTTTTCAACCTAACTCATTACGTAGTTCTTGTTACGAACAGCTGCCGTTTGTACTTGGTGTTACTGAAGGTGATTACGCACTTCTGCAGTTCGGTGCCATAAATTCAATTTGAACAGGGACCAAGGAGATCTGATTCGGACCAAGTCTGAAAGCACCCTTAAAGACTGCTGACCACTGACTCTCCACAAGGTAAAGTACGTTCCCAGACTGATACAGTGAGCACTTCTGAGGAAAAATAGTTGGTGGATTTACAAGAGTTTGCAAGATTTTGGGGTTTGACTCTTTTGAATGATTCAAAAGCTTAATTTGAGGCAGTTAACTGAGTAAATGTGATATATTCAAGCACAAATATCTTTCAGTTATGCCCGTTTAGGGGTGATTTGTGGTGACAGCGTTTTGAAGCGTGACCAGTGAAAAGTGACTGGTGTCATTAGTGTTCAATGAGACTTGGCAGCTTTACAACCAATGGAAATGCAGATTTTAATTCGCCACGTCATACAGTCAGAGTAGGAATGTCTAACAATTTCAGCAATTTCATCACGTCAGTGAACGGGACTATAGTGCCTAAATGAGGTGTGGTTGCAAAATTTTTGCGACATTTTCATTCAAAAAAGGTCCATTGTATTTTGCCAATAGTGTAGTGATGTATGAAGCACAACAGCTTTCTAACAAACAGCTTTCTGTTGGTCAATGTGGCGACTTCGCGTAACCAAATTAACCAAGCAAATAGCCATCGCTCGCTGAAAAGTCTAGTTGCTTTTGTTGCTGTAAATCACTGTGATAGTTCACCCAAAAATGCAAATTCTTGCATTATTTATTCACCCTCATGATGATCCAAACCAGGAGTGCGTTTCCCGAAAGCATCGTTATCCAACTATGATCGCAATTTCCATTGAACTCTATTGGTAACGACGGAACTTGCGACCATAGTTGGCTAACGATGCTTTCGGGAAACGCATCCCTGTATGACTTTTTCCTATGGAACGCAAAAAAATACATTTTGAGGAGTGTCTTAGGCCCCGTTTACATCTGGTATTAAGATGCGTTTTGGTCGATCGGATCACAAGTGGTCGACGATAAATATTGGTGTAAACGGGGTCTAAAACGTTTTGAGCTTGTCCACTATCGACCACTTCCAGAGGCAGTCAAGAACGCATTAGACGGATTGCTTTCGTAGTGTAAACGCTCATGTGGTCGAATGCGTTCAAACAGCCACAAAAGACACTACTCTCCGTCTACTGACCTGATGCATAAACATAATGAGAAGAGCGCTAGCCAGACGGGATTTAAACTTTAGCTGGAGATCCAAGTTTGGTTTGAAGATGAAAATGTACCAAGCACAATGTTCTCTCACCATTCCTGATTTCTAACACACACTTGCGTCTGTCAGAGAAACTTTTCCATCGTTTCCAGTCGCGTTTAAATGAAAATGGCACAAGCTTATTTCGTCCATTTTCTTCTCCCCTCGAAGAAATCTGGACAGAAGTGCTTGAAAGGGGACAAAAGAGACGGATTAAAACACCAGGTGTAAACGGGAATGTGTCTCCCTCGTCTACTTGTGATCCGATCGACCAAAACGCAGGTGTAGACAGGGCCTCAGTGTTATTTGTCCATTCAATGAAAGTCAATGGAGTCCAGTGTTGTTCGGACCTCAACGTTCTTCAAAAACATCTTTTTTTATTCCACAGAAGAAAGTCAAGAGGTTTGGAACGATATGAGGGTGAGCAAATAAATTTCCTTTTTGGGTCAACCATCTCTTTAAATCTGTGTATATATAGTTGTTGAAGTTGTTGAAGAGATCACTCTCATCTCAAAGCTTTCAATGGCAGAAACTCATTGAAACGATGCGCTTCAGACTTTAATTTCCACAGTAGTTTCATTGTGATGACATTTTCCAGCCGATTTGTGTTTGATCGTCAGCTGATATTGTTACGTGAGTCAGCAAAACTGCAGCAGCCCTTCAACAAAGTGCCGCTTGTTCTCCCAAACATTTCCCTTCCAGCTCTTCTCTTCCAGACTCCCCCTCATTTCCACGCGCTTATCAAAGAGACAGAAGAATGAAAGAGGGGGTTATAAAAATGAGAAGTGATAGTAGGTTTCAGCCTTTTGTAATGAATATCCCTTAGAGGTATTGAAATGCTAATTTTACGCTCACAGTTGGCAAACTCACCAAATCGTGAGGAAAATTTAAGCGGCTAAAGCCAACCCCAACATTCAGCTTGGAGAATCTCTCTCTCTCTTTAGCTTCATTTATGTGTTTTACTGTTTTGATGTTTAGCATTATTTCTCTCTCTTGTTTTCCATTTCTTTCCCAGACGCACACATTCTGGGGTGTGTGGGATTTGGCAATGTTGGGAAAGCTTGTTTGGAACTGAAGCTTGCCAAACTACAAGAATAGTTCACCAAAAATGTTGTATTTGTGTTGGTAAAAACCCAATGACTTTCTTTTTTTGTTTTTGTGGAACAATGCTCTATAAGCATTTCCAATTGGGAATCCATTATCGTAACTGAACAAATCATTAAATCGTTATATAAAAAGGTTCTATTGAACCATCCAAATGAACAGATTCACTAAAATAATCCGTTTTAAAAGACATTTGAAAAGTGCATTTGATTACAGTCTCAGGTCAATCTGCTGTAAAAATAACAATGTTACATGACATCAAAATTGCATGTGTTTCATGCTACTCATCTGAAAAAGTAGTTTGTTTGAAAAGCTACATTTACTGTATTGTCAAAAACCTGAGCAACTGAAAAATGGAGTTAGTAAGTGTTGTTGCTAATTTTAGTTAGCTCCTTCCCGTCACTCTGCTTGAGTGATTTCCAAAGGCTTGTTGGAGTTCTGCCAGTGTAAAGTCTCCTCTGGCAGCATTTCTCCAACACCGAGAGAGGGAGAGAGACACAAATTGAGAGGGGTCAGAGAAATGAGGTGCACCGTAATTAGCCGAGTCGCTCTCTCTCTTTCTCACCGGTTCTCTCTCTCTCTCTCTCTCTCTCCTCGTTAAGGCGTTTCTTGCTGCAATTGTTTGGCTGCCACATCCTGAGGGAAACCGCACGGATGGGGGGGGTGTGGAAACTTGGAGTCGGATAAACAGTGACCTGTTTCATTCAGAGCACATCTTTCACTCAATCTCTTAGGTTTCTATTCTTTTATTTTTCCCTACGGCCTAGAAAAGTCACTACTCTGCTTGGATGCCGTCCCCAAAAAAGCATTGGGTCTGAATCTCAGAAACCTCTGGCTGTGCGCTCCGCCTTGTAACCTATGACATGGTGGATGTGAAAAGGTGCCCAGTATTTTCTCTTTTTGTCATTTCGTGGCACGCATTTTCCTAGTCTTAAAGTGTAAATTCGCAGATTTTCAACCCATCTTTGCATTGTTACAATGTCGGTAGTACATTTAAAGGAACAATGTTTACTCGTTCTTCGTGTTACCTGGGCCGAGAAATTCACGTGTATTTGTCAGCAAAGGTCTGCCAGATGAAGCTATTACTCTTTAAATAGAATTATAGTAAAAATGAAACCCTATGGCGACAGCTTTCTTACCTGCGTGCGACAGCATTATGGTTTCAGCGGGTGACAGAATGGCAGTTTCTTTCAGTCAACACTTTTAGTGGTCCTTGAGTTTGAAGTGTTGTCTACAAGCACTGAGGTTTTCCAGATTTTTCGTTGCGCTATTCTCTCCGTACTTATGATTCTTTGTAGCCTTTAGCCGCTGCCTACAGTGATCCTTCACTGGAAACTGAAAGTAACTCACTCCCGCTGAACGTTTACTCTTTAAAGCAGCACTCAGTAGGAATTCCGTTTTTGTCAAACAGCGACCCCCAGAGTCGCTGTGGAGCACTTGTACTGTCGTGAATAGCACTCACGCAGAGATGGCTCGCACTCACGGCCGGATCCCCTCCCCCTGTACACCGGTACCTGTTCAGTAGGATGGACGCTGTAACGAGTGGAAATAAGGTATGGCCCCTTTAAGAGCTGCGCGCGCACAACACCACATGTATACGGCGCCGGGTTATTTCTGTTTAATGCTCATTTTATCAGAATTTTTTCAGATCAATTTTTTTGCCGTAAAGCAATTCATTACCTCGTGAGACCTGATATCACACGATACTTCCTAACACTCAGGCCGGCGGCTCGCCGGCCCAAAGTTGCAAGGGTGGTTTTGCGGCTCACAGGCACCAGGGGGGTGCGAGACGACCACCATTCAACATGAAATCAGTAATATAAGCATTACAATGACTCCAAAGCTGTTCGGTTAAGGTAAAAAAGTTACTTAGTTCACCTTTAAATTCTAATAACAATACAGAGTTGACAGTGACGCCATTTATGACTAAAAGTTTGCTAAGAAGTATTTCCTACTAATGCAAGGCTCTGCAGTAAGTATTTGACTCTGGTAAGCGTATAGCCGACTGGTGGGAGTGGTCTTGGACGGCAGCATGCCCAGTGCATTATGGGTGCTGTTTGGCCTTTTTTCTGTTTTCCCTAGTCAAATAGCACCGATTTCAAATTTTTTTTCAACTTTCTACTTCATAGGCTGCCAAGTTTTATTGAAAGGCCATTTTGCCAGTGGTGAAGTTCCCCTTTAATACCGCCTTATGTTATTTTTTTAAAATATTAAATATTCTGTAAAATTTTAACTTTAATTCACTTTTTGAATTAAATGAGAATATGCGATTTTAGGCAGCATGAGCGTCAGATACTATAAGGGACTTTGTGACTTCCTGTGATTATGGCCTAACTTGGCAGAGATGTGATGAATTGACAAGGGATAAATGTTGATGTTGAGTGCTAACCAGTGAAGCATTTTTTACTTTAGAATTGTTTATATCCTATTATAGTATTTATTCATATTTTGTATTAGTTTTTACTTATATATTAAGTTTTCATTTAAATATTTTAGTAATTTTATGTGCTTTTGTCATTTCTTTAATTTTCCTACTGTATATACATATTTCAGTTAGTTGTTTTTAACCTTTTTAATGTCCAGTTTTTCATCTTCTATTTATATTTTATTCATCCTTTTTCAGTTACAGAAAACGATTTTAAGTCTTAGTTAACAATAACAACACTGAAGTACAAGTATAAAATTCATTGTTTGCAATTTTGTTCGGTGTTCCTTGTTTTCATATTTCATTTTTTTTTTAATCCTGTACATAAAACATCAAATAGTTTCTGATAATCTGTGATTTTGTTGCTTCTCTCAGCTTTTTCACTTTCAGTGCAGACAGAAAACTAGCTTGGCGCTGAAACTTTGTCACGCTGCAACTGGTTAGGATGTGGAATGCCAACCATTTCTTTTCGCTTTTGTTGATTTGAATTGTTGCAAAAGTTTTCTGGCGCCTCTCTGGCTTTCTTGAACAGGTCCAAACTTGTCTTCCTGACATAAGCTCTTTGAGAGGATCCCATTTTTTCCTGTCGTACCAGTCCAACACTGTGACAAAGCGATTTAAAAGCCATCTCTTCCATTTTTATCAGATTTTTTTTTTTGTCCCAAGCAGGTATTTTATCGAGCTATTTCTATAGGTCATCTCATTGGGTAGCCCCGCCCACAGCGGAACCTCATTGGTCCAGAGTTCCACTCAACATAACTATATATTAAACACTGTATAAGTTCAGATTTTTGTTGCATTGTGCTGCATTTTTGCTTTCCTTGTGAACAGACAACCTACTTGTCATTCTAAACGTTGTGTTGTGCCTGGTCAGGACATGTAAGTCTGTTTATATGAATCTGTCTGACTGATCAAACAAAAGCAGGCTTAAAGAAGCTCTTGTTTTAAAGGAGAAATATTCTTATAAGAGGATGCCTATATAAGCTTCGCTTCAGACGCTGAAGCATTTCATTTTCACAACCATGTGAAATCTCCATCATAGATTTAAAAGCTTGTACTATTTTGTCCCCTCTTTCTTTGTTCTCTGGAAGCCTCCATCACTTAAGCTCAGAGATTGATGCTGTCATGGTTTCCCACTTGCTGTCAGTCGCGGGCTCTCGAACCCGCAGGAACGAACAAGCATTCTCAGGTTTTCTCCTCTTCCATGACAGGTGACCCCCCCGGCGGTCCCTCTCGTCCCGCTGTTCGGCTAATTGGTGAATGACGCTTCGCCCCCCGGCAGAACCAGAGTGAATATTACCATACCTCATTTATTCAGGGCCTAATAGAGCAGTTTTTATCACTTCATTCGAGTGCAAGAAAGGGAACCAAATCATTGTCGGTGCTTATAAAATGACTCATTTCCCAGTGCCTGATATCTTCAGGAAAGAACATAGTTCGTAGGTGCAGACGAACTTTGAAGATTGTCCATGTGAAATTGACCTCGTTTATGGCTAATATATCCTTTTAAACGCAACCGTGAAGATCTGAGTAATGCAATTGTGACACGAAACCTTTTGAATGCAATTAATTAAATTTTGCCTTGCGTTATGAACCAATTTCTGCCATGCCACGACCCCTGAGCAGTGACTGTGTCGGCCGGCCTCACCTCATTTAACAGCTTTTGTTCAACATTTTAAATGCACTCATGATGGCAGTAGTTATTTAATTTTTTTACAAACCATTTACCATGGTAACCGTATTTTCCCCTCAAATACTACAGTTATTTATAATTCTGTAAAATCAAATTTGATATGCGCACTTTTTTGATGACCGTTTTAGCTAAAATCAAGTGTACTCCCATTTTATTGTGGAAAAAAAAAGAACCATACAGGGTTATTATAACCCTGAGAGCTTTTTTAGACATTCTTTGAGCATAAGAAACAACATTTATAGGATAGTTATTGACAATATGTGCTGCTGAATTGAGATGCGTTATTTAATTGTGAGCTCGGCAAGCGCTTTGATATTTCAGGAACTCCCCATTCAAAGTAGACAGGAGGACAGAGTCTCAATTCTTTGGGATTCTTCAGCAATTTGATGTCCGCCAGGCAGAAATCACAAGCATGAATAAAGAAAAGTAATAACCGCACTGACACTTTAGCTGAAAGTAAGGTTACGGTGATGGCGAGGGTCGTCCCAGGCGCTGTCGTAGTTTTCCGTCAGCAACTGTGCGCTCTGCAGGGCGGACGCTCTGAAAACACCCCTTTCCTTCCCCCCTTCCCCGACACCAAGTCCACTCCTCCAGTATCCCATCACCCCCTGCCACTCTCCAAGCTGTTACGACAGGCTGGGCCGTGAGCGTCTGTGCCAGGGCTCGGCAGGACCGGATCCGGCCGGTGGGCTGCCGGCTCTCTTCCTCCTCCTCCTCCTCCTCCTCCTCCTCCTCCTCCTCCAAGCTGCCTCTTATGCTAAGCGCCTTGCCGTTAGCCGGAAGGATGGTTGAGTGAGGACAGGTTTGTCGTTTTGAGAGTGAAGCGCTTAACTTGTAATTCCTAGTAAACACGAGGAACCAGTCAAGCTGTCGCGTCTGAATTAAGAAAGTTTGGGCGCTGTGTTGTGGGATCCAGCAGATGGTACAGCTCACATCCAGACCCGACCTGAGCTGTTAGCCCCGCACCAAATGATTCTGCTGCAACCGGTGCAAAATGTCATCGGGGGAGAGATCCAATAGGCTGTAGAATATGATTATAAGACTGACTGGTTTAGGTCCACAGATTTGAACAAGTTTCCCTCTTTAAAAAAAAAACAAGAACAACAACAGTATGTTTGCGTTCTTTGAAGAATATGTGAGCTTGTGAAAAACCCACCGACACCGCTGGGGTGACAAATGACACGTATAGTTTAGACCGGTTTCGGATATAAGACTTATTTTAAAATGTAAATATCATTGTCTAATGGTCTGCTGTTTTATTCCAGCTGTTATTCCTGGTCAGATTCTCATGTACATATTTAGTTTTTACTTTGGTTATGTTTCAACCAAGTGCAATGCTAAATGCTAAAGTACTAAAAAAGCTAGTTTAAAAGGTTGTTCTGTTGTGATCCTCCAGAGAACACTGGTTATAAAACCTGTAGAACCTATTGAACCGACTGTTTTCATTTCATTTACGTCAAATTAAAGATGGCGTCTACAATAACTGCGATCCATAGCTGGAGTACAATCTGTGTGTCTTGTGCCGTTTACATTGTAAAGTACAGCTTTGGACTTTGAGTTTTGAGGCCAGAGCTTGAAAAAGGCTCGTCTGTTCACGGTTAATCTCCTGCTCCATGTGTTTTTCGGGCTTGTGAAGTGAGAGTCTGCCAGTGGAAGCTGAGAGGATTTTTTTCACCACTCTATATCCTTTACATAATCCAGATCCTGTAGCTGTAAACGACTTCCTCTCAGATCAGCAATATTCAGGGACATGAAAATGGAAAGGTTTGTGTTTTTATGCGCTGAAACAAAAGGACATTGCTGAGCTGTTCCAAAATCATCTATAGCCGGCCTGGAGCAGCGGCACCGAACTTTCATGTCAAAGTCAAGTCACACACACACACACACACACACACACACACACACACACACACATTCACAAACAAACACACATACACAAACACATACAAACACACACACACACACACACATGCAAACACACACAAACAATAGATACATACATACACACATACACATATACACACACACACACACATTCACATACAAACACACACACACACACACACACACACACACACACACACACACACACGCATACACACACACACACACACACACACACACACACACACACACATACATATACATACATACATACATACATACATACAAACAAACAAACAAACAAACAAACAAACAAACATACAAACACGCATACATATACAAACACGCATACACACACACACATTATCCATTGAGATAAAATTTGAATGCATATTTATTTATTTAAATATATTTTTTCCAAATATTTAAAGTTAATATTTTATTTATGTATTTACATTTGACATTAACTGACACATTTCCAAATGAAATGGCATAATTCACAAAGTACAAATTGTCGGGTTGAGACTATTGCATAATCAAGAATTGGTAAAAATTGCTAATTAGGGACCAGAATGAGGTTAGATATATTTTTAGGGTTAGTTATAAAGATAAATAAAAGGACTAGGCTGGCAATGTCGGACGAAAGATTTCAAACTTTTTCTAATACATGTAATAACATTCACCAATAAATCATTCACAATAAAACCAGGATCATGTATTATGGAAGTATAGGGATCATTGATTGATTTCATGTCATGAAAGGGTCTTGTAGTGTGCACTAGGTTTAAGTCATGTTCTCTCTCTCTCTCTCTCTCTCGCTCGGCCAGAGTTTGTGATGGGAAACATCTGCAGCTGGAGTGAGTATAAAGTCCCTCTGGATCAGGACCAGGTTCTGTTTTCACTGCGGGTTCTGGTTCTCTCTGAATGACGAGTCTGTTCACTGGGCGCTTACATGACTACATTTCTCCAGTTGCTGATATGAGAGGCTGTTATTACCTCTATGCCTGAATGATTCACAGCCTGTCGGCAATAGAGCACTTATGACATAAATATATATATATATATATACAGTAGCATTGCCAGGGAGAATGCAAATACAGTCGTTGAGTAACTGGCACATGTAAACACGATCATTTCAAACAGGAAAAATACTATACTATCACCACTTCCTGACGGGACCAATCGGAAGTCATCAGGATGAACAGGAAGTTGAGGGGCATTCCTGAAGTCAGTGGAGATTTGCCCTAGTTTGATGACTTCCAGTTTGTTGCTGATAATTTTGCATATTTTCTACATTTTAGCATTGCGCCAACTCTTTGTCAACAAACTAGTCTTTTTGAGACTTCATATGATTTTTTTTTTTTTTTTTTTGGATGAATCTCTGCTAACAGAAAACCTTACTGGAGATTGACCCTACAGAACAAGTTTTTCAAATAAGCACTTGGTTTGACAATGAAAATGTTAGCACACATATTCACACACTGCTAATAACTACAGTTTGTCCTTCTAGTAAAGACTCAGCATTCGTGCATTCATGCAATGCTAAAATGTAGAAAATCTGTTACTATCACTTCTTGATGGGAATAGATTGGAAGTCCAACTCTAAAGAAAGTATAGGGATTTTTTGAGATGTGAGTGATGGTGTTTTGCCACCTTTCAGGAAATTATGTTTTAGAAAAAATGCTAAATTGTCCCCTCCTCAAAGTCGACCAATCAAAAGTCTTCAAACTGTGTGTGTTTGTCAACAAACCAAAGTCTTTGTGTTAAAAGTTTGTTTATAGGGAAAGTAACATCAAGACATTCCCTCAACTTCCTGTTCAGTTTGACTTCTGATTTGTTCCTTTTTGGAAAAAACAGGAATTTGAGGGCCTTTTCTAGGTGTCAGTGGAGATTTACACTGTGGTGTCCACACTTACAAAACAATACACTAGCGGTACTATTGTACAGTGATCCAATGGTAATACTATAGTACTGTATGATTAACATACAGTAGTATTTACATATGCATTTAATGTTACGCCAAAATATTGTCTCACTTACTAAAAACTAAGTACTACTATGGTATTTTGGAGATGGCTTTACCATGGTACTTCCAAGAATACCATGAATTTCAGAGTAGTATTGCCATCCAATACCATTATTGTTCCATGGTCGCCTGCCACAGGACACAAGGTTATACTTTATGGTTACTGAATGGTATTTATATGGTACTTCCAATAGTGCTACCATAACACATGGTGCTTTTTTGTCAGTGCAAGTGTGTTGTCCAAAACAACAACAACAACATCTTAGTAACATGGTAAGAATAAATATAGAGCCACAATAGCTTCGGTTTGTTGGCAAACTGATGTAAAAGCACCCACACAGATTTTGTCTTCTCTTCAGATGTTTCTTGGCTTCGCTGTCTCACATATGTTTTTGTTTTTGCCTGTGTTCGAATATAGCATTAAATGAACGGTTTCTGTAACTGGCATTTTTCAGTAATTATGGTCTGACGATGTCTCATTCTCAGCACATGAGTCCCACTGCCTGAGCGCAAATTACTGTCAGCGATCGGGCCTGTCGACACCACATTATTGGTGTTTGTAAAGCATCATGAGGGCGGCTTCATTTAGCATGTTTCCAGAGGAAAGCAGCGCATTAATAACCGCGGTGTCGGACTCTCTCGCACTGGCGGGTTTGACCCGCAGGTTTGAATTTTCTGCTTGGCGACTCTGAAAAGCTCTTCCATATTTTCATTAGCCGAACAGTTTGACTCCTCCCCCCGCCACGGGTGTGACACGCGGTGGTAAACAGCATTATCTGGGATCTCAGCAGGATTTCGAATGCTTGTGTAATCCTGTCATTTCATTCATGGATACCTCCGGGGTTATTCTGGGATGCCGCTGTTCTATCTGCCCGCCTGTCCGCTCGTGCCTGCGAGGGAGATTGAATTCCCTCAGCTCGCGCACACACACACACACACACACACACACACACACACACACACACACACACACACACACACACACACACACACATCGTGATCACCTACTCATCTCCTCCACTATCGGAGTGAAACAGAGACCGTGTTGAACTGAACCTGCTTGTGCTGAGGATTACGTGGAGGCCGTGAACCCTTTTAACCGGCCAGGCCCACAGGATGAGCTTTAGACCTGTGGAGAGACCGAGGATCCTGACACTGCTGACGCCCCTCTGTGGGAATTCACCAGTGTCAGTCCTTTAGTGCAGGAGATGCTCTTTCTAAATCAAAACTGAATTGATTTACTTATTTAATTTGTTAAAAAAGATGGCTTATTAATCTTTTTACAAAATGTACGGTCTATCTATTCTGTATGTCCGATCTGTCTGTCTTTCCGTCTGTCTTTCCGTCTGTCTTTCAGTCTTTGTCTTTCCGTCTGTCTGTCTGTTCATCTTTCTATCTGTCTGTCTGTCTTTCTATCTGTCTGTCTGTTAATCTTTCTATCTGTCTGTCTGTCTTTCTATCTGTCTGTCTTTTCATATTTCTATCTGTCTGTCTGTCTTTCCGTCTGTCTTACCGTTCTTCTTTCTGTCTGTCTTACCGGTTGTCTGTCTGTCTTTCCATCTGTCTTTCTGTCCGTCTGCCTTTCCATCTGTCTTTCCGTTTGTCTTTCTTTTCATCTTTCTATCTGTCTGTCTTTCTTTCCGTCTGTCTTACCGTTCTTCTTTCTGTCTGTCTTTCCATCTGTCTTCGTCCGTCTTTCCATCTGTCTTTCCGTTTGTCTGTCTGTCTTTTCGTCCGTCTTTCTGTCTGTCTGTCTTTCCGTCTGTCTTACCGTTCTTCTTTCTGTCTGTCTGTCTTTCCATCTGTCTTTTTGTCTGTCTTTCTATCTGTCTGTCTTTCCATCTGTCTTTCTATCTGTCTGTCTTTTCATCTTTCTATCCGTCTGTCTGACCGTTCTTCTTTCTATCTGTCTGTCTTTCCATCTCTTTCCGTTTGTCTGTCTGTCTTTTCGTCCGCCTTTCTATCTGTCTGTCTTTCCGTCTGTCTTTCTGTCTGTCTGTCTTTTCGTCTTTCTATCTGTCTTTCCGTCTGTCTTTTTGTCTTTTTTATCTGTCTGTCTTTCCGTTCGTCCATCTGTCTGTCAATCTCCTAAACCTACACATTTCAAGGCTTTAAAAAAAAAACTGTTAAGCCGACATTCAAAGTATGTCTTGACTTAATTCTAGTCCCTGACATTCAAATTCCAGCTCTGCATTCTGTTTACAACCTCAGTTCAAATTCAGGAACAGATTTAACATTGGGATTTAAAAGCCATTCTTATTTCAATTCTGAATGGTGCAGCACCCTTATTATATGTACAGTAGTATGTAGGATGTGGTCAAGTTAATATGTCATTGGTAATGCTAACCCTCCCTCCTCTCAATATTCTCCATGTAGGGGTCAACTGCCGACCTTTCAAAGCGAAGACAGCGGTAGTATATTTTCGAACCATTAGTGTACCGCTGTGTGCCTCGAATGCTAATCGTGAAGAATGATGCATGGCTTTTGCGTTGCTGTCCTCTCGCTGCGAGCTCCTCTTATTTGTCTCCTGCCCAGATCGTCGACCTTGTGTTTGCGCAGATCTCTCTAATCCCCCGGGCTCTTTCCCGATGGCGTAACCATCCACGCCGGGGGTTGGCCTCCTCCACGCCTGAAATCTTTGTAATAACTTTCTCTATCGCCGCACCGATCTCCCGCCAGAGCTGAATCTGGACCTTGCTGTAATAGAGTGCTGGCGAGCGTAACGGTAATAAATGCTACACGATTTATCGGGATAAATATGGAGAAATGACTCTCGCGCACAGTAAATGAAACTCCAGGTCATAAGTGGGAGGTGTGTGTCCTCTGCTAGGATTTTTCTCTCTCTGTGTGTGTGTGTGAATCCTTGCTTAAAAAAATCTTGCTCAAGTGTGTGGGTTAGTGTGTGTAAATCCCATTGGCAGAAGACTTTAAGAGGCTTGTGTCCTCGCAAAGTGTGTGAGGGAACAAGATGCCTGCAAATTGCTTTGCATCTGAATTAAACATGTTGCTCGTTCATGCCTCACCGCGACGGACAGCGAAACACGTTGCAGCTGGAGAAAATGACTTTTTAAGTGGGGTATTTATGAGATGCTATTGTATTCATTTGATTATAATAAAGCTGGCAGTGTGCTGAGGTAAATGGCAACTACAAGCCTTTCTCCTCAAGCACATGATGGCTTTTCACGATTAGTTTTCTGTAAGTGCCGCTGATAGCTGTCTTGATACGCAAAGAGTTACTTAATAAAACAAGTTTTTATGGTGGTGTATGCTTGAATAGTCTCATCCTGAGACTTCACGCCCACGGACCGTTGGTTAAACGTTGCATATGGGACACAAAAAAGAAACACTTCAGGAGTTTCAAAGTCATCATCTGATTGGTTGAATTCTACAGGACGTCCAGGAGATGTCGCGGTCCGCCTGGGAACAAAGCCGCCGTGATGCCAAACCCCCTCATGGAAAACGAAACCCATTGTGTTTACAACTCTGACAATGAGCGCTGATCAGGATTAACTAAACACTGGATTTTCAAAAGTATGTGAAGTATGTAAAGTTATATAAAATATATCCAAGTTTTACACGCCGGTCTGTTATTGTAGAGACATCGGATTTATATTTTCACGCCCCTAAACATGACTCTGAACAAAACGAACTGTGATTGGTTGCGTTACATGTCAGTCAAACCTTGGCCAATGAAAGCTGCCATAGAGTCTAGATCTTCTGCCGTCACTTGGCTACGTGAGACTAATGCTTGAATGACAGTAAATGGACGCAGTAACAGGGTTGAAAAAGATTGTACGGACCACCAGAGAGCCTCACAGTGGAAAGCACCACTAAAAATGACTTGCTGGAATCTTTAGTAAAATCTCATGAATTTAAGCATCAACAACCAGAAGCCAACTAGACAAATAGTCCTCTGTTTCTCTCGCCCTGAGCAGATGGAAGGTTTTTAAATGACTTCTTCTTTTAGTATCGCTGATAGCTGTCATGCTATGTAAGTAGAGTGATTTTTAAGAAAACGGACTGTTTTAAAGATGTTTTGTGATGGATTTTCGCATGAATAAACAGGTAAACAGATGAAGTAACAGGGCAAAAATACATCTGAAAATCAGTTTTTATGTGAGGTGGCTTTGAGGTGCTATTTAATTAGTTTGAT
Source organism: Rhinichthys osculus (assembly GCA_029959095.1). Classification (NCBI taxonomy): domain Eukaryota; kingdom Metazoa; phylum Chordata; class Actinopteri; order Cypriniformes; family Leuciscidae; genus Rhinichthys; species Rhinichthys osculus. Next base: position 5,958,269 of record JARWKJ010000025.1, read on the forward strand.
AGATCGTTATGATGTTTAAACTTTTTTTTTGTGGCAGAAACATGCTTAAGATGCAGTAAACGGATGCAGTGACAGGGTTGAAAAGGATTTTACAGACAGCACAGACCCGCACTGTGGAAAACAGATGAAATTGACTTTTTGAAGGGGTGTTTATTAGATGCTATTCAATTCATTTGATTTTCGCTAAAGATTTCAATGTGCGGACGTGAATGACAACAAGAAGCAAAGCAGCCACTGTGTTTTTCTCCCTGAGCAGAAGACAGGTTTTTAGGGCTAGTTTTGTTTTGGAAGTGCCATTGGATCTTGTGATATGTAAACTTTTATTTCCAGACTTAATATTTCATATGATTTATATAGAGTGGCCCCAGGAATAAAGTAATTTTAGACACCTACGCCAAAATGTATAAATGTACATGCATTAATTGATATAATTAAATATAAAACCAAGTGGCAATTAAATCACTTTCAATCGAAACATTTCACAAAATGATTAAAAAACAGAAAACTTTTGAAAGGATGCATTGCTGTCACTATTAATCAATTTAAAGACATTGATAATGTTACAAAGGATTTCTATTTCAAGTCACTGTTCTTTTGAACTATCTATTCATACATTTGTTTTTAAAGGCAAGACATTTTGCAATGCAACTTGTTTTCAACATTGATAATAATAAGAAATGTTTCTTGAGCTGCAAATCAGCATATTAGAATGATTTCTGAAGGATCATGTGACACTGAAGACTGGCGTATTTATCGCATGAATAAATTACATTAATATTATTACAATTTAAAATAACCATTTTCTATTTGAATATAATGTTTTTACAGTATTTTGATCAAATAAATCCAAAAACTTTTGGACACTTTTTGGTCGACAGGTTTTTAAGATTAGTTTTCTTCCAGTAGTTGTTGTGATGTTTTCACTTTTATTATGCGACTTATTCGAGAGAAAACTGTTTTTATAGAGGTCTGTTGGCAGAATTGAACTTGAAGTGCAGTGACGGGGTGGAAAGCGATCTTTTACGGACCAACGGAGGGCCGCACCGCGGAAACCACCTCCGAAGGTCTTTTGGCCTCAGACCTCATCCATAAAATGCCTTGTGTGTATATGAACCCTGTAAAAACACTATCCGTCAGCTCTCAAAGGGAAATACATTCTCTCTCACAGCGTCCTGCGTGTCTGTAATGGATATGGCAGTGTGAAATAATACCGCGGCTCGCGGAGGTCACTGGAAGAGAGCTGTTGATTGAAGTATTTTGTCTCCTCTGGTGTCAGTGCTGTGAAGGTGAACTCCTGCATCTGTTTGTTAAATCCAGTCTTTTATTAGTGAGCGTCTGTCCTTTCTTTTGTGAGCAGAGAACCGTAGGCGAATCTCACTTTGAGGATTCCGGCTGCAGACTCCAAAAGAAAGGATTTGTTATCTCACTGTCCTGTTTAAGCACCCCAGAGACACGCGCTCCTGTTCACAGGAGCTTCTCCCTGACCCGTCCATGGAGACGCAAGGCCTGCGGGTTTACATTTTTACATTTATTCATTTAGCAGACGCTTTTATCCAAAGCGACTTACAAACGAGAACGATAGAAGCAGTTAAACTAAAAGTAGGACAACAGTATGCAATGTTTATAGGAATGCTTAGATGAATATGTAAATATGTGCTGCACACTTTCCTCACAATAACAAAATAAATGCAACCAAAATGACAGCGGTTTCTAAACAGCAGTTAAGAAAACATTTGATCATAGTGATGTGGATGTTTGCAATTCGGCAAGTTAAGTCGCGTCACTTTTATTTAAATGGCACTTTATACAATAGATTGCTTTAAACCAAACAGCTTTACAATATTAAACATGTAAAACAGTGCCAGTGTCGCTTTCAAATGAGATTTAAAGGCGGAGTCTCAGAGCCACACCTACCTATTACATCATCGCCACGGACCAATGGTAGTTCAGTGGTGTTTACCAGCAAACTGTTTCAAACTTCTGAAACGCACACAAAATGAACTTCGTTTTGGCCTGATTTTGTTCTAAATGATGCCAGTTCGTTCTTCGATTTCGCTTGAAGAATATCATGGTCTTTAAAGGAGAACTCCGGCGCAAAATGAACCTTTGGTCTAATAAAACATTGGTACCTAGTCAACCGTTCTCTGAGATTTGTTTTCATGATATAGAGTTTAATCAAGAGTTTCATCTCTAAAAACTGTTTAGCGTATAACGCTAGTAATGGGGGCATATAATAAGTAAAACCAAATCGCTATTTTATACCACTAACAAGGCTCAAAATAGCCCCACACGAACACAGTAACATAATGAGGGTCCCTAAATGCAAAACGAAGCATTGAGAAATTTGTAAGTGCACAGACCGTTTAATAAGAAGATAAAGATAAAGACAGTCCACTTCGTGTATGCAGACAGGAGCCATCTTTGGAAAACAGTCTGGAAAACGAATCAAACTACGAACGACGTGCTAAGTGAGCTGAACTGTATGAATGTCGTTCGTGGTTTGATTAGTCGAGACTGTTTTCCAAAGATGGCTGCTGTCTGTATACACGAAGTGGACTGTCTTTATCTTTATCTTCTTATTAAACGGTCTGTACACTTACAAAGTTCTCAGTGCTTCGTTTTGCATGTAGGGACCCTCATTATTTTACTGTGTTAGTGTGGGGCTATTTTGAGCCTTGTTAGTGGTATAAACTAGCGATTTCTTTTTACTTATTATATGCCCCCATTACTAGCATTATACGCTAAATAGTTTTTAGAGATAAAACTCTTTACATTCGATTATCATGAAAACAAATCTCAGAGAACGGTTGACTAAGTACCAATGTTTTATTAGACCAAAGGTTCATTTTGCACCGGAGTTCTACTTTAAGAACTGGTTCTTTTTGGTGAATCAAAAACAGAGCACAACCCAGTATAGTCTGATTAATTAACCAGATATTTTTAGTGAATCAAAAACATACTAGACAACCAGTGCAGTCTGATTAATGAACAAAGGACTCAAATGAACCGTTTCTTTTTAATAAATCAAAAACATACCATGCAGCCAGTGTAGTCTAATTCATCAACAAATTACTCTTATAAACTGATTATTTTTAACTAATTAAAAGACAACAAATGTAGTCAATTCGTGAGCAATGACCCTTTTGATTATTATTTTTTTTATATATATATTTATAATTAAATAAATACAATATTTAATTAATATATTTGTAATTTCCAAGGTTTCCTTTATAATATACAGCATTAAATGAAAGATAATTTCTTTCATATGTAAGCAACTGAAATGCATTCAGATGAATCGGAATGGAATCAAATTGAATCGGAATGGAATCAAATTGAATCTGAATGGAATCAGGAAATCTGTATTGATACCCAGTCCTACTGAGTAATAGCCGATTGATGGTGTCTGGTTGTTGGTCAGTTGTTGTGCCGTCCTGGGAGCGGATTAGTCCCTGAGGATGACTGCTGTGATGTTTGTGTTTCTATCAGCCAGCGGATAAAAAAAAAAAATCTCCATAATCTGGCACCCTGACACACGTCCCGATAACCGCTCGTGACTCTCAGCCTCGCTGACCCCCGTGTCAGACATGTTAGAACTTGCATTTTTAATGTGTTTTTCTTCGATAAGCTCCTTAGGATGGAAAGAGGCAGCAGTGGTCAGTCTTCTTTGTGCGCTGTGCCGTCAGATTCACTCTTAAAACCTATTAGAGTCAGTCAAGCGTCCTGATTAGATGAAGAAATGAAGCAGAGATGAGCCTGTGTGTTGCTTTAAAAGGGCGCGTCATGGAAATCAGTTTTTTTTTTTTTTTTTGGCCTTGAAATAGGATATTTTTTCACATCATAAACCATATTTACATTTTATACATCTATTTAGTATTCATCAATTTAGATCAAGGAACATTGATATATTCAGGGCTGCACATAACTCTTTTGGTCTGGTTCTGAAGGGAGCACCTGGAGATGCTGTTTGGTACTCGCACTTTACGCCGCACACTTATCCTGCAAGCTGCCTAAATGTAGAATAACACTATTTGTTTACTGTAGTTTTTAGCAGTAAATGACACAGACAACAGCAGGAATATTAGGCTGATGTCTCTTTAAAACCGAATGCACAGACAGGATATACTGATACACATCCGGGTTCTTTCTCAACTGTTCAATTATTACATAACCGAGAGAATACTTGCTGAGACAGATATTTTTGATATCATTTTGTGTGTATCTGTCCAAGTAAACGTGAAAGATGAATCAATACAGTGTTCGAGCGCTGTCTAAAACGTGTCTCTCTCTCTCTCTCTCTCTCTCTCTCTGTCTCTGTGCCCTTCGGGTGTGTGTGGCTGTTGTCAGATAACGCGCAAATCCCAATTTTCGCCTCTTTTTCCGCGTTTAAAATAGTTTGAATGTGTAAATTGGCAAGAAAAAACACATCCAAGTGATAAACTTTCACTGTATAATGGTTAAACTTAGCAGTTAATTCGCAAATCACATGAGTGCTGAAATGGGGCTCATCCGTACAGATCAACTGAAAACCGTTGCACCCCTAATAATTAATAAACCCACTTATCATCATGATTGCTATCTGACCAGAGATGGAGACAAATCAGACTCCAGTAAGTACGTGTCCCTGTCCCCCAAAATGCCCAAAATGTTAATAGTCAAAGTCGCATCCCTCCACGTTTTCTGTTGCGCATCTTTTATTTTTTAAAACACCTGCACACCAGTTATGTGCACCCATGGATATATTGGCCACTTTATTAGTACACCTGTTCAGCTGCTCCTTAACGCAAAGATCAGCCAATCCAATGCATTCTCACCCTAGGGCGTCATATTTGACATATTTTGACATTTCGTCTACATCCAACGCACAGGGCACCTTTTAGCGTCAATATGAGACGCAGTTAGATATGGGTAGGTTTAGGTCTGAGGTAGGGTTAGGGTTAGACCGCTAGGAGGCGCCTTCTGGCCCATATCTATCTGCATCTCATATTGACGCTAAAGGGTGCCATGTGCGTTGGATGTAGACGAAATGTCAAAGCGTCAGTATATGACGCTTTGGGATGAGAACGGGCTGGCCAATCACATGGCAGCAACTCAATGCATGCATGGTCAAGACGATCAGCTGAAGTTCAAACTGAGAATCAGAATGAGGAAGAAAGGGGATTTAAGTGACTTTTAACGTCACAGGCTGGTCTGAGTATTTCAGAAACTTTTGATCGTGCTGATTTTCACACACACAACCATCTCTAGGGTTTACAGAGAATAAATATATCCAGTGAGCGGCAGTTCTGTGGAGGAAAATGCCTTGTTGATCCCAGAGGAGAATGACCTGATTCGAGCGGATAGAAAGGCAACAGTAACTCAAATAAGCACTCGATACAAGCGAGATCTGCAGAAGAGCATCTCTGAACACACGACACATCCAACCCTGAAGCAGAAGAGCATCTCTGAACACACAACACGTCCAACCCTGAAGCAGAAGAGCATCTCTGAACACACAACACATCCAACCCTGAAGCAGAAGAGCATCTCTGAAAACACAACACGTCCAACCCTGAAGCAGAAGAGCATCTCTGAACACACAACACAACCAACCCTGAAGCAGAAGAGCATCTCTGAACACACAACACGTCCAACCCTGAAGCAGAAGAGCATCTCTGAACACACAACACGTCCAACCCTGAAGCAGAAGAGCATCTCTGAACACACAACACGTCCAACCCTGAAGCAGAAGAGCATCTCTGAACACACGACACGTCCAACCCTGAAGCAGAAGAGCATCTCTGAACACACAACACATCCAACCCTGAAGCAGAAGAGCATCTCTGAACACACGACACGTCCAACCCTGAAGCAGAAGAGCATCTCTGAACACACGACACATCCAACCCTGAAGCAGAAGAGCATCTCTGAACACACGACACATCCAACCCTGAAGCAGAAGAGCATCTCTGAACACACAACACATCCAACCCTGAAGCAGAAGAGCATCTCTGAACACACAACACGATCAACCCTGAAGCAGAAGAGCATCTCTGAACACACAACACGTCCAACCCTGAAGCCGAAGAGCATCTCTGAACACACGACACATCCAACCCTGAAGCAGAAGAGCATCTCTGAACACACAACACGATCAACCCTGAAGCAGAAGAGCATCTCTGAACACACAACACGTCCAACCCTGAAGCAGAAGAGCATCTCTGAACACACAACACGTCCAACCCTGAAGCAGAAGAGCATCTCTGAACACACAACACGTCCAACCCTGAAGCCGAAGAGCATCTCTGAACACACGACACGTCCAACCCTGAAGCAGAAGAGCATCTCTGAACACACAACACGTCCAACCCTGAAGCAGAAGAGCATCTCTGAACACACGACACGTCCAACCCTAAAGCAGAAGAGCATCTCTGAACACACGACACATCCAACCCTGAAGCAGAAGAGCATCTCTGAACACACGACACGTCCAACCCTAAAGCAGAAGAGCATCTCTGAACACACGACACATCCAACCCTGAAGCAGAAGAGCATCTCTGAACACACAACACGTCCAACCCTGAAGCCGAAGAGCATCTCTGAACACACGACACATCCAACCCTGAAGCAGAAGAGCATCTCTGAACACACAACACGATCAACCCTGAAGCAGAAGAGCATCTCTGAACACACAACACGTCCAACCCTGAAGCAGAAGAGCATCTCTGAACACACAACACGTCCAACCCTGAAGCAGAAGAGCATCTCTGAACACACAACACGTCCAACCCTGAAGCCGAAGAGCATCTCTGAACACACGACACGTCCAACCCTGAAGCAGAAGAGCATCTCTGAACACACAACACGTCCAACCCTGAAGCAGAAGAGCATCTCTGAACACACGACACGTCCAACCCTAAAGCAGAAGAGCATCTCTGAACACACGACACATCCAACCCTGAAGCAGAAGAGCATCTCTGAACACACGACACGTCCAACCCTAAAGCAGAAGAGCATCTCTGAACACACGACACATCCAACCCTGAAGCAGAAGAGCATCTCTGAACACACGACACGTCCAACCCTAAAGCAGAAGAGCATCTCTGAACACACGACACGTCCAACCCTAAAGCAGAAGAGCATCTCTGAACACACGACACATCCAACCCTGAAGCAGAAGAGCATCTCTGAACACACAACACGATCAACCCTGAAGCAGAAGAGCATCTCTGAACACACAACACGTCCAACCCTGAAGCAGAAGAGCATCTCTGAACACACAACACGTCCAACCCTGAAGCAGAAGAGCATCTCTGAACACACAACACGTCCAACCCTGAAGCCGAAGAGCATCTCTGAACACACGACACGTCCAACCCTGAAGCAGAAGAGCATCTCTGAACACACAACACGTCCAACCCTGAAGCAGAAGAGCATCTCTGAACACACGACACGTCCAACCCTAAAGCAGAAGAGCATCTCTGAACACACGACACGTCCAACCCTAAAGCAGAAGAGCATCTCTGAACACACAACACGTCCAACCCTGAAGCAGAAGAGCATCTCTGAACACACAACACGTCCAACCCTGAAGCAGAAGAGCATCTCTGAACACACAACACGATCAACCCTGAAGCAGAAGAGCATCTCTGAAAACACAACACGTCCAACCCTGAAGCAGAAGAGCATCTCTGAACACACAACACGATCAACCCTGAAGCAAAAGAGCATCTCTGAACACACAACGCATCCAACCCTGAAGCAGAAGAGCATCTCTGAACACACGACACGTCCAACCCTGAAGCAGAAGAGCATCTCTGAACACACAACACGTCCAACCCTGAAGCAGAAGAGCATCTCTGAACACACAACACGTCCAACCCTGAAGCAGAAGAGCATCTCTGAACACACAACACGTCCAACCCTGAAGCAGAAGAGCATCTCTGAACACACAACACGATCAACCCTGAAGCAGAAGAGCATCTCTGAACACACAACACGTCCAACCCTGAAGCAGAAGAGCATCTCTGAACACACGACACATCCAACCCTGAAGCAGAAGAGCATCTCTGAACACACAACACGTCCAACCCTGAAGCAGAAGAGCATCTCTGAACACACAACACGTCCAACCCTAAAGCAGAAGAGCATCTCTGAACACACAACACGTCCAACCCTGAAGCAGAAGAGCATCTCTGAACACACAACACGATCAACCCTGAAGCAGAAGAGCATCTCTGAACACACAACACGTCCAACCCTGAAGCAGAAGAGCATCTCTGAACACACGACACATCCAACCCTGAAGCAGAAGAGCATCTCTGAACACACGACACGTCCAACCCTGAAGCAGAAGAGCATCTCTGAACACACAACACGTCCAACCCTGAAGCAGAAGAGCATCTCTGAACACACAACACGTCCAACCCTGAAGCAGAAGACACTCCGGTGACACTCCTGTCAGCTGAGAACAGCAAACTGAGGCTGGAGATTGGAGAAACATTGCCTGGTCTGATGAGACATTCAGATGGTCAGAATTTGGCGTTAACAACGAGAAAGCAATGAGCCGTCCTGCCTTGTATCAGCGGCTCAGGCTGCTGGTGCTGTAATGGTGTGTTCTTGGCACACTTTGGGCCCCTTAGTGTCAAATGAACATCGTTTAAACACCACAGCCGACCTGAGTATTGTTGAAGACAATCTCCATCCCTTTATGACCACATTGTATTATGTTCTGATATCTACTTCCAGCAGGATAACGGACATGTCACAAAGCTCAAATCATCTCACACTGGTTTCTTAAACATGTCAGTGAGTTCACTAATCTCATGTCATGTCAAAATGGACCACAAAGTCAGTTTTAAAAAAGTAAAAGCACTTCTCATCAACAAAGCAATGTGATTCGAGATATTGTTCATGTACAGTGCAGAATGAGAAACATGGCAAAGGTTATATAGATTTTAACCCTTGGAGGAATTGCAATAGCGATGCTTAACTTGGTAAACCCCACTAAATGAACTCAATCATGGCTGCTTTTGGTCCAAGAAACTTTGAATAAAATAAGTTGACTGGAGGGGAAGAAAATAAAATTAAAATGAAGGATGGCCTTTTTTATGTGTATATGTGCTCCAAAATATATAGGTTGCAGTGCAGTGTGTGTGTGTGTGTGTGTGTGTGTGTGTGTGTTTGGATGTTCAGCAATCAGCTGCAGAAATGGAGAGATGTTGTCCATTGCTTTGAAGTTGCAGAAGAGCCGGGCTATTCCTCTCGGATGATGGAGAGAGCCTGAAAACAACTTAGCCATTAACAGAGCAGAAACCAGGCTGCCATTGGCCCTCTCTCTCTCTCTCTCTCTCTCTCTCTCTCTCTCTCTCTCTCTCTCTCTCTCTCTCTCTCTCTCTCTCTCTCTCTCTCTCTCTCTCTCTCTCTCTCTCTCTCTCTCTCTCTCTCTCTCCTCTTCCTCGCACGCTCGCAGCCGTGTAATTGCATTTTTTGGGGGGCAGACGCTGGAATGTGGCGAGATGTAAAAAATCGTGGCTCCCTTCTCCTGATGGCAGCGCTTTCATATCTGAATGTTGGAGAAGAGATGAAATTAATTGGCTCACAGTCTAATGGTGATGTGGTCGATCTCCAGGCAGCCTGGGTCTAAATGATAGAGGCGGCGGAACACACTGCAGACACCAACATTATGTAAAACCTCCAGGAAAAAGAGCTTTGAAAGAAACGACAGAAGCCGCGTGATCTCATCGCATGGCATGTTGG